>JAJUPC010000362.1:0-375738 GCA_023614405.1 Avena insularis | reverse complement strand
TGAAGGCTTATCTAGCCGCTTTTTTAAATTTTTGGTATATTTGGTTTATGGACTATGTGTTGGATTACATGTTTTTGTTCCATATCATGTGGTTGTTAAATGATGATGAAGTTGTTGTTAGGATACCTTTTTAATCCATCATGGTGTGTAATTGTCATACTTGATTCACAACAACAACAACTGATAAATCTAGATAACTATAATTAAAGGTGGATAACTATAATTGAAACAGTGGCTAACTTCATAAATAATGGTTGGGCATGTTTACCTTTTTTATCAAATGACTACTATATGTGGATGACTATAACTAGAACATGTGATTAACTTCTTTTATAATGGGTGTGTAGGTTTGTTTTGTGGGATTTCTAGATGATGATTGTTTGTATACATTTTTCCATGTATTATTGTTTCATTTCTGCTATTATTTTGTATTTGTGGTTTATCTAACCCTCTATCATGAAGTTACCTGGCTATGGTTTGGATTATGTGTGTTTTTTGTAAATTATAAATGGATTATTGTTGTAGTCCTTGTTTGATGTGTTTTACCAACTTTTTTGTGTAATTTCTACTAAACTCTGTTTTCACACATCTATATGGTTTATGTGTAAAACTGTAATTAAAACAAGTGGATAACTATAACTGAAATATGTGAGTAAGTTCATATATAATGGGTGGGTAAGTTTATTTCTGTGAATTTTACCTATTTCATGTAGTTGATTGTCTAGTTAGTTTTTTCTGATTTTTTTGTTGATTTAGTTGATTTGCGGTTGGCTATGGGTTGGATTAGTATGATGATTTTGTTCCATATCATGGGTAGCTGTTGTAAATGATGATGGATTTAGTGTTGGGATGATTTTTTTAACCCATTCTGGTATGTAATTTTTGTCATACTTTGATTCGCACCAATAACATAATTCTGGATAACTGTAATTAAAACAGTGGATAACTCTAATTGAAACACGTGGTAGCTTCATAAATAATGGGTGGATATGTTTAACTTTTACAAAATGACTACTATATGTGGATGACTATAACTAAAGCATGTGGGTAACTACTTTTATAATTGATGCGTAGGTTTGTTTGGATGCATGTTTATCATTATTTATGCACATGTATTATCATTGTTCTTTATCTAACCCTCTTTTTTACTTTTTTTTCTATGTGTTGTAAGGTAAAATGAAGAAATGTAAGGTCAAGATGCTACATATATGATGAACAACCATATGTATCTAGACGTATACGGAATCGTGCATCTCCTCAGAATCTTGTCCTGTTGAATATAGATTTTTATCTCCTAATTAGAAGGCTTATGTTGTTAGTATGGGTTTTGGTCCATTGCTTAATATCAAATGTCCAACTCTGCACAATCCAGTTATTCTTTGGTTTGCAAAATTGTAACAAGAATACCCGTGAATTTGTTGTCCCGGGCGAGGTAGAATTCGCTGAATGAAGCATTAGTGCGTGGTAGTCTTGGTTTGCCTATTGGGAGCATTCCTATCCCATATGATGTTGATTACGATTGTGAAGCTGACCTTGCTCCTGTTCTTTTTCTTGATGATAACAAAACCCCTGCTACATCTCTGGTGTTTGAGATTTTGAAGGATATGGATGATCATGAAGTTCCTTTTCACCAAACATATGTGATGTATCTTGTTTTGACTATGCTCTGCCCCACAACCAGTAACCATGTTAGCAACAGATGCTATCCTATCATGGTTAGTTGTCATCTCATACTTGTGCTTGTAATTTCTTATATGTTAATCTACATTTGTGTTTCTGAGTGGATAATTTTAGTTAATTCATGTGGATAACTTTAATGCTTGGGGGTGGGTTTTTTATTTTCATGTGTGTGGGTAATTTTATTTAGTCTTTTCTAAATATAGGTATTTTTATCCCTGTTATGTGCATGTGGATAATTTTAAGTTCTTATGTGGATAACTTCCATATCTCTAGGTGGATAACTTCAATTTTTTGTTTTAACAGGCCAATATTGGCAATGTAAATGACATGCCGTGGTGTAAGTTTGTTGCTGATCAACTTCATGCAGAGCTGTCTAATGATGTTTATTCCTAGGCATGCCTATTCCATTTGCAGGTGTTTGTATTTAATCATTTTCTAGATTTTTTTGTGTACTTCTGTTTAGCATGATGTTTTTAATCATTTAATTGGTTATTTTTTGTATGTTTTATCAGCTGTTATACGTTGATTCGGTTGATGTAAGTTGTATAGAGGACCTTGCATTGCCAGAAGCTGATTTTGTAGTAAATAGATGGTCGAGGGAAAATATTGATAAAGTGTTGCTGGCTGATCAAACCAATAAGTCCTCATATAGAAAGCTTGAGATATTTTTTTTGTCACGCGGACAACTTTTGTGTTTTGGCTGTGATGACCTGTGTTTTTTTGTTTGTAATGTCTTTAGCTTATGGTTTTGTGGCTCATATGTTATTGTGTCAATGTAGCTTAAAATTCAATTTGGTATTAATTTCCGATTTTTTGGTGGTGCTGATGGGTTAGTGTCGATCCAAGATGTAGTAATGAGGTATTAATTATTGCTTGTGTGACACTTGTTTATCTTACAACCATATGTTATGTAACTATTCTTTTTCCGTTTTGTTTTTGTGCAACAAAAAGCACGAGTTGCTAATCTGATGGGGAGTTTTGCTTCTGGCATGTTTGGTTTAATGACTTCACTTGTGCAATGTTGGACGTTGATAGAAGATAATGTGCAATCTGAAATGGGACACTAGTTTGGTGTTTTAGTGAAGGTTTTGTGAGGGTGGATCTAGTGTTGCTGCTCCTGGATCTGGATCGCCCGATCCTGCTACGAGGCCTGTGTGCGCAAGGGAGCCCATAAGAAAAAGTTGCACAACTATACGGATGTAGGGACATCTTCTGGTGTTCCTCTTGCCAAAGATCCTGTAGGAGGTCATGATAGAAGCCCATCTGAAGATGTACCCCCTGCTGACACGCCTAATCGTGATAGAAGTGATGAAGATGTTAACAGGTTTGCGCGGGTTTCAAGGAAACGCACTGCAGGACGTCGTCATGATTCTTTCTATGGGCCGGATGAGGAGCCTGTTATGTCTCTTACTGCCCCAGATTTTAATGATGATATTGGTACTAACACAGTCCATAATTCTCCGATTGTGGAAGCGGAGGTCACTGTAGCTGTTGTGGATGCTAGTGGAATGTTTGAAGCCAACATCGATGAGATACATGTTAGTCAGTGAAATTGGTGTTCTGTTTTGGATATTGGTTCTAAACTACCGTTACTCATGTGTACGCAAAAATTTGAAGGGCAAAAGAAGAAGTCAACCTTGAGAAGACTGATAATAAAACCAAGGGTATGGCTATGTGTCACTTGGTATCTGGTGACATGATGACCTATGCTCTTGTTGTTGAGGGTTCTTACGATCTAAGGAAGCTAATTTGCATGTTTTAAAGAAGTCACTCCCTAGAAGGTTCGACACTTTATTCATAACGATGTATTCATGCTGGTATTTTTTTGTTATATGTGATGGACTGACTCCATTTTAATCATGTGGGTGATAAGTAGTTATTGAATATGGTGGATATTATATGTGTATTTTTGTTGTTGGTAACTTATGTTTTTATTTGGTGGATAACTTCATCCTATTTCCATGTTGTTATTTTTTAGTTATATATGTGATGGATAACTAGTGTGTATTTTTCGTTTTAATTTTACACTTCTACATGTATAAGCTTTTTTCACAATGTATTTATTTGGTATAATCTTGGATAAGTTATTCTTTTGTTATATATTGACTCCATTTTTTAACCATGTGGAGTAATAGTATTAGTAAGATGTAAGATGGTGGATAAGTTTATCTTAATCATGTGGGTAATAGTTATTAGAGATTAGAGTGGATAATATCTGTATTTGAGAAATTGGGTTAAGTTTTGTTTTTTTGGTGGGATAAAAACTTGTCTTCATTTTAACTCTTTTATTCATTACTTCCTACTTTCAAATGCTTAAGTTTTGTATTTAATTGTTTTGTGGGTAAATTCATTATTATTCATACTGAAGTATTTTTTAGTTATATATGATCTAGATTACTACATTTTTAACCATGTGGGTAATAGTAGTGAGATGTAGGCGGATAAATCTATCCTAATCATGTGGGTAATAGTGTTTCATATGAGGTGGATAATATCTGTATTTCTGGGTGAGGTAAGTATAAACTTTTTGGGGTGGATAACTTATCTTCATTTTAACCCTTTATTCATTACTTCTACTTTCAAATACTTAAGATTTCCTTGTTAATTGTTTGTGGGTAACTTCCTATTGTGTCATGCTGGTATTTTTTTGTTATATATGATGGATTTGCATTTTAACCATGTATTATGTAATAGTAGTGAGATGTGGTGGATAAGTCTATCCTAATCATGTAGGTAATGGTGTTGAATGAAGGAGTGGATAATACTCTACGTATTTTTGGGTGGATAAGTTATGTTTTTTTGGTGGATAAATTATCTTCATCTACATGTTTATTATGTTTTTATTTTCACGATAGGGTTTTTGATTTTTTAATCCATGTTTAATTTTTTGCGAGGAAGCAGCCTCTATTAGGACTTCCCTCATATTACAAAATTCGCATGATCCAGGATGTGATTCATTACCATTGTCATTATCTTGCTCGAGCTCAGCCTATCAGTTGATGTTGACAACACATGTCTGATGTCATGAAGCTGCTATCAAGAAACCACAAAGTTTACCAAACCATGGATGCTTGCATGAGGGTGTCTCATCCGCCTAATGATTTGGTTGGACCAGAATACGTGCCCCTCACGGTGAATGCTCTAGACCTTCCATCTTCGACACGTGATAGGCTGATGTTGTCATGAGAATCATTTTTGTTGCTCCTTTGGACATTGACAAAATTGTGCAGACTTTGTTAGCAGCGTGGCCACTACCTCGGCTCCTGTAACCGCCATTCAAGCGATGTTGTTGTTATCTCCAATGTCAAGGATCATGCGGATGTTGTGCACAGTAGTGGATGATTCTGATGGCAATGTATATTTTCCTGCATCTTGGCTTTTTGATAACAGAGTTGCGCTCTCTACCTCTGTTGTTGCTTCGGAAGCAAAGTCATCCCAAGATGTAGATGATGTTGCTTTAAGTATTGAAGCTCCTTCTCAAGCAGTTGAGAAATATCATGATGTTTCTTCTAGCCCATCCATCCTGCGTCTTCGCTGTTTAAGATCCCCAAACAAAATTGTTCCACCTCTGAAATGTCTGAGTAGTCAGTCTCCTAACCCATCCATTCCTGCTCCATCTGTTGGCCCAAAAGATATGCGTAAAAGCTCAACCCCCGTTGTCACACAAATTTTGAAAGCTAAATTTGTGGGCGGCCGATATGTAAACTTAGTCTCCCCATTTGGCATCCCATTACCAGTTTGTCTTGAAGCTATTTTAATTCACGATACTACACACTGTTGAGCCTGCTCCTTGACTGGTTTGGCTCCTTCATATACTAATTCTGTTGTAGTTGTTCTTTAGAAGTGTTCCTCGTGATTATTTGATGTACATTGCAGCTCATGTTGCTCGCGCTTGCTAGCGACTTATTTCATCTGTTTGAACCAAATTTGGCAATGCCTCTGTCCTGGGCACCGTCTGCTACTACTGGTAAGCCTTAAACCAACCTCAAATGTTTTCACAAGTAGTTTAGAAATGCACAACTATGCATGTTTTGGTTTATTTTTGTTTTGTAATTAAGTTTTACATGCTTTTGTTTGTTGTAATTCTTTTTCTAACTTGCAATTATGCTTCACCTCTCTTCTAAATTCATGTCTCTTTTTGCTCATAACTTTAATGTGTATAGGCTGATAACTTATATATATATACCCTGGTAACTTTATAGTACGTAGGTTGGTAACTTCATTTAACATGTGATAGTATTTTTATTAGTTCACTGTCACACCTACGTACAACTTTGATAGTCCATGATGTTATCTTGTAACCTTTAAAATGATGTGTAGACACACAATATGCAGATGTTAATGTGTCCAACCTACCGAACAAGCTTTCCGATGGTAACGAGAGCGGTGGTGACTCTAACTAATTTCTTGAGCTCATAAAATATCAATATGAAGATCGTCACTGACTCCCTCAGGTGTGGGGAGGGCTTTGTTGTCTAGCTTTTAAGTATTTTTTAGGTGGTTGTGCTTTTGTGTTAGTCGTGGAACAATTTTTTTATAAATTTGATGACACTATTATGCCCCATATGATGTATATAAACTATTCCGTTTGTGCTTGTTTTGTGTTATTATTTGATTACCTTATTTATGTATTTCTTTTATTTTTATTTTCTGTTTTTTATATGGTGTTAAAACATGTGGTACTTTTTTGTCCACGTAGGGCACGCCATTTTTTATTTTTTATTTGTATGCTCTTTTTTGTCCCTTTTTTGTAGTGGACAAACAATCATTTGGTTGTGATAAGGTCATATTGCCTACAAAGGATAAAAAATATGTTATTTCTCTTGATGATCTTTTGGTTGATAAGCTTGACGTTGAAGGGGCACACAGATGTGCAAAAGGAAAAGATATCCATGATTATTCAACGTCGGATCCTGTAGGTACCATTGATTTTCCTATTCTGATTGATGGCAGCGTTACACCAAGAACATGTATCCGCACTATTAGGCTTAAGCACCCATCAAGGGTTCATCTTCCTCCATTCTCTTTCGTTTCAACCACTAAAGAGGAAGATTTGTTGTACAACAAGGTTATTGTTCATCATATGAATGAAAGTAAGTCGAAGATTAGATGGTATGGTTTTCTAGTAACCATTGTTTTTAATTTTTATGTGGGAAACTTTAAATCTGTCTGGTGGGTAATTTTTACTATTTATGGATGGTAACTTATATAGTCATGGCTGGATAACTTATTTCTTTCGATTTCTGTATTTATTGTTTGTTGATTGGTTTTTTAATGTTTTTATTCAGCTCTCGGATTATAGTCATAGAGCCTATGTGGGTTACTACTTCTGAACTTGTTGAAAGTGTTATGCCAGATGGTCACTATCGAAACACTATGTGTGACATTGTTGTTTAGTATTACAGATACCTTCCCAACCAATAAAGTTATTTTTCCATATTTGGTGACAAAGTATCTTATGGAGGGAAATTTCAATTGTAGTCTTGTGAGGAGGTCCTGATACATTGCAAATGTATCTATAATTTTTGATGTTCCATGCTTGGTTTTATCTACTTTCTTGTGTTTTGTCCATACTTTGGAGTACTTTTCATATGATTTCTTGGACTAACCTATTAACAAGAGCCATAGTGCCAGCTACTATTTACATTGTTTTTGGTTCTAGGAAAGTCAGATAATGAATATTCTCGAATTGGGCCAGGACAAAGCCAAAAATCCTATTTCACCCGAAGACTCCGAGCGAATATGAGGCGGAGTGGGGCTGGGCCTAGCCACACCACACAGCCACCTGGGCTGGGCAGCGCCGCCAAGGGTGAGTCACAGCCGCCCAGGCCGCCCCTCGGCCTCCCTCTTAGCCTATAAGTTGCCTTGACCTAAAAACTCAAGGGGTTCGCGTTTTTCAGAAGGAGTTCCGCTTTCTGCCGTCATCACCAGATTCCATAAACTTGACCGAAACTCCGGTTACGGCATCTGCCGGACGGGGAATTGGAAGAGATCATCGCCATCATCATCACTATCGGCTTCTCCATCGACCATCTATGTTTCCATCTATAGTGAGTAATCCCGTTGTAGGCTATGAGGATGGTAGGGATTGGATGGGATCGTTCATGTAATGGCATCGGATTGTTAGGGCATGGTGCCTAGTATCTTTTATTAGTGCGTTATGACTTTATTACGACTTGTTGTGCTTAATGCTTGTCACTAGGGCCCGAGTGCCATGATTTCAGATCTGACATGTTATTGATTCATTATGATAGTATTGTTTATGGTCTTATCGCAAGTTGTATACACGTTGTTGTCGGAACCAATGGCCAAGTGTAAATCGGATAGCAGGAGGAATGGCTTTGATGTGAGGATCGCATATGTTCATGGAGTGTTAATGCTTTGCTTGGTGCTCTATTAAAAGGAGCACCTTAATTGCCAGTAGTTCCATTGTGTCCCCGCTACAAATGAACTGGAGGACAAAAGATGTTGTGCAACTTCTTATTGCGAGCACGTATAACTATATATGGAACACGTGCCTATGATTATCTAGTACTTGGATGCTTTATCTTATTTATCTGCAATTTCCCTATGTTCTGATTGCTATGTGAATTGTCTTGTCCATGCAAGCCCATACATCCAATCCCTATGCCCTTTTCGAATCCCTCTATTCTTTGTTGTCTTTGCTTTACTCTCTTTGGTACTTTACTATTCCTACTACAAAACTATTGCCACTGATAAACTGTTGTGAGCAAGATTGTTTCTAGGTGCAGCTGAATTGACAACTCAGATGTTAAGGCTTATAAATATTATTTGGCTCCCCTTGTTTCGAATCAATAAATTGGGTTTCACTTCCCTCAAAAATACTGCGATACACCCCCTATACGTGTGGGTCATCAGGTCCTTCAGACGAGATGAGAAATATAAGCTGAGGCACAAAGATTTGGTATGTTGTTGCTTCCTTTTGTTGGCACGTGGTAGTTTTCCTATTTTTTTGGTGTGTAACTTTGGATATTATAGGATGATAACTTTTTTGTTATTTGGTGGATAAGCTTGTTTCCAATTTTTAGTAACTTATTGTTGTTTTACTTGTACTTGTCATTTCCGATTCTGCGACTTGGAACAATTAAGGATCCTATGGGCCATTGGTACATGATTTCATTAAATATGCCACCAAAAGGTTTGAAATTCTTGATTCTCGCCGTGCTCGACAAATGAAGAAATGATTGAGCATACAGATTAGCTAGTTGAAGCTATAAAGACGATGTACCGGGTTAATTACTATGATTCTCATAGATTAATTGATGACTATGAGTTGATGTACATTCTTGTTTCAAAGCAAACCACTAGGTTAGTGTTTTATTTCTTTTTTTATATGAGGTTTGCTCTTTGTTATATTTTAACCTTATTGTTTTATGTTTTTTATTTTTCAGCGATTGTGGATTTTTATGCTAAAATTCCTTGAAACATGGAGATGGAAGTGTCATTCTGATTTTTCAAGATATGATTCCTGGATTAAAGATAAAGCTAACATCTTTGTGGTTGAATTATCCTCGAAATATTCTAAAGAATTGGAGGTTCCTTTTGAAAGATAATATTATTTGTTGAGGTACCGTTGTTGTTATTTTTTAGATTGCTATGCAGTACTATCTTTTTATTGCATATCCCGTGGTAACTTATGTTGTATGTGTCTTTTGCTACTTATGTTGTATGTGTCTTTTGCTACTCATGTATCTTCTGTTAATTTTGTTGTAAAATTGTAGCTGTATTCAGAGGATAACTTTTTTGATATGTCAAGTGTGTTAACTTCCCAACTAGGTGTTGTGTTTAGTCCATTGCGGTCAATGATAAGCTTGCTATTTATGGTGGATAAATTTAGCGATCTTTCGATGGTAACTTGTGCTATTTATGGTGGATAATTTTAGGAGTTTTAGAGGGTAACCTATTCTATTGACGGTGGATAATTTTAGCAGTTTTTAGAGGTAGCTTCTTCTATTGATGGTGGATGATTTTGTTCATTAATTCATAACTATCCACATGGATGACAACATAAACAAACAAGTGAAATACACATGTTCTCATTTATTTTGAAATCATATATTGTACTTATAAAATAGGCGATCAAATACATAGTACTTTTTTACAATGTAGGGATGTCTTTAAAATCCTGAATAACCTTGAATCTACTTATATTATTTTCAGTGAGGTGCCTATCTAGCCAACTTCAGTCTTTCCTTGTACTTCTTCTTGGTGTGCTCATTGAATTGTAGAAGCTGCAAGCTGCAATGTCTCACTTTCTTTGTAGCAGGTTGAGTGGGTTTTATTGGCTATCTCTGTGAGTCGCCCTTTTGTGTTGATAGTGGTGGGTTTTTTCGCTTGTTTGTTGAAATGTGTGATCCGGATGTGCTTGTAGCTAAACGTCCCCGATAGCTGCTTACTGTCGTGTTGTTGGTTGTGCATATATCGCTGGTGGCATGCGAGTGTTAGGAGCACTAGACGATGGCATAGTTATTGCTTCTTCTTTAGCTTCATCTGCCTTCTTTTGTTATCTCCTTGTTATTGTGTTTAGTTCTTGTTTCATTACCTTCAAGTGCATGCAAATTATTATTTTCCCATCCTCAGTCTTCAATCCCACCTGGCACATTTTTTTGAATTCATCCATGTGTAGTCTGAATAGCATCATATTACTTACATCTTCGGCATACATTGCGTGTGCGGATGATGCGTCCTTCTTTCCTCGAACAGTTTGCATCCCATGTCCACATTTTTAGTATATGCATTATCTAAATTTGATGGCATTTGAGTTCTATCATTACTTTTATGACATGGCAGCACAATACACCATCATGCTCGAATTTGCAGCAATTACATGAGTATGTATTTTTTCCCAGTTTGCGAACACCTTGTAATCTCTGTATCCATAGTGTGCAACTAGCGGACTGTTATCTTTGAGCTTGGGCAGCCGTTTTGGTGATCTGCTTTGGTACATTAAGCTCTTGGTAACTCTTTACGAACCGGTTGAAAATGTTTCTTAAATAGCTTTAAGCCATCTGTCTCTCCATTCTGTTTCCACACCACCAATATGGGTTTGTTATAGCAGTATTTGCCTCTGCTTTTAGCTCGGTATTCATAATTTTGTCTTGGATTGATATGTACTGTTTTACAAACTCAAAAAGGGTATTACTCGGTTTGACGTAACGCTTGAGGACAACATTAAATCCTTCTCTCGTTGTGGTTTTGTAGAAGGGATAGAAGTTATGCATGAAATATCACGGTACCATACTTTCCTCTGTTCCCATAGCTCAAAGCGATTCATGTTGTCTTGAACCTCACGTTCTTATATCATGGCCATCCAACTAGCCTCGAATTCCTCCTGTGTCAAGCTATTGTTGACACATGCATTGAATGCTTTAAGAAGCTCACGATGTTGTGCCATAAAACTTCCAATTTTCTCTGTTGCGTTATTAATCACATGCCATCTGCGGTTCTGTGGCTTGTACATAGGAAAACAACCCGATAGCTGCTTTCATGCAGTGTCTGATCGGTAATTATATTCATCGGTACAATTCCTCCATCATGAGTTTGAACATTTGAATAGCCACACAAAGTTGCTTTGCTCAACTCTTGCACAGCGAATCCACACCCTAAGCTTATGGACTACCCATGATTGTTTATCCCTATGAAGCAGACACATGACATCTTGTATTTGTTTGTTAGATCGTTGTGTCAGAACAATATGCAATCGTTGTATCTGCTTTGTATGTGCGGCCGCGTTGCCGTCTACCGAATAAGTTCTTAACTTTCTGTCCTCTTTATCGAGCTTTATTTTGTAGAAGAAATCTTTATCTTCGGTTCTCATTTTGTCAAATAGTGCCAATGTGTCACCGCATGTCATGGTTATTTGTGTCATGCTTGAAAGTTGATTTCAAGTTAGCCACATCCTTCTCTATGTGGCACATCATTAAGCTGCCATAGAACTTGGCCATAAGTTTGCATCGTCGACTTGCGAGAATGTTGCACTCCATAGTAACTTCAGAAATCTTTTTTTCGGTTGGTATGTTTCGGTGTGGCGTAAGAACCTTGTTAGGGATGGCTTAATGATCATTGGGTGGTTATGATCATCGGGTAGCTTGAACATAGAACCACGAATCTGTTCTCTTTAACAATATATGTGTTGCGCAACCAGTCCTTGTATGTGTGTTTTTCTTTCTTTTCTTCACAACCCCTGCTGGATTTTGCGTGTCCTCTCTTGGTTCAAACATTTTCCCTACCTTTGTGCACACAATTGCGACCTTGTTGTAATCCCTATCTCGTCCTGTTTTGACCAGTCTATCCTTATTCCAAATCCTTTGCTCTGCGCATATGCTCTGTAATGTTCTTTTGCTGATTGAAAATTATCAAATCGCATCTGAGCAGTTGGTGGATGTGGTGTGGAGTGTGTATTATCTTTATTGTCATTGAGAATGTCTTCATTTGAGACAGTGATGTTTTCTGTTGGCTCCCCAATGCTTTCACCTGTTTTTGTTCCAGCTGGTTTGAATTCATCATCGCTCTCACTGTCCACCATAATATGTGCACTGCCTGCAATGGTTTTTATTTTACATCATTTTATCAGTAAAATGCATGGGTAACTTATTAAGGAAAGCATGGGTATTTTTAATGTTTATTCATGGATAACTCTACTATAAGTTAATGAGTTAATGGATAACATGTTTTTGTTCACTTGTGTGTAAATTTCCCCTAGTTTACATGTTTTTAGTGGCATTGGTACATTTTATTTTGTTGTAGTCAATTGGTTTTGTTGGGAGTTAAGTTTGTGGTTTTGTCGAATGGGATATTGAATGTAATAACCATGGATAACTTTATACAGGAAGAATGGGTAAGTCGGCTGTTTTGTCATGGGTAATTCTAGTGGGAAGATAACATCAAAATGATGTCCGTGTTTTTAGTGGCATTGGTAAATTTTATTTTGTGGTAGTCAAGTGGGTTTATCGCATGGTTTTTTTAATGTAATAACCATGGATAACTTTATATAAGATGCATGGGTAAGTCAGCTGTTTTATCATGGGTAACTCTAGTTGAAAACCATGGATAACTTTATACAGGATGCATGGATTAGTCAGTTGTTTTATCATGAGTAACTCTAGTTAAAAACCATGGATAACTTTATACAGGATGCATGAGTAAGTTAGCTGTTTTGTCATGGATAACTCTAGTTGAAAACCATGGATAACATTTCATATGTAAACAAGCAGGAAGCTCTTATGATGTACTATACCTGCATTTTGAGCTTCAACTTGTGCATCTATGTGAGAGTCCTGTCCTTGCACATATATTTCTATTTGTTCGTTAGGTTCTACGTCTCCTCTGTCTTCTTGCACTTGGCCATGTGTGTGTGAGTTGTTTTCATCTCCTTCAGGTTCAAAGTTAAGATCTATATCCATTTTCTCTTATCTTTGTCATGTGAACAAAATGTGTGCAAATGTTAGTTTTTATCGATGTACATACTATGGATAACGTATGCATAGCATGTGGGTAATTCATGTTTTTATCTAGGGCGGAAACAACGGTTTTGTCTTTTTCGCTATGACCTTGATAGTGTCCGGTATGTCACGTGGATAACTTAATACATAAATAGTGGGTAACATATAAAGGATAGCATGGATAAATGCTGTTATTTTTTTTACTTACAATTGTTTTTCATATATAGGCAGAACAACAGTTTATTTACCTACCTTTTCTGTTTGGACATGCAGGTCATTTTTCAATATGAACATGTTGGATATAGGCAGTGACAAAGATAAGCTACATGTGGACATAGGCATTGTTGTCTGTTTCATGGTGTAGGATTTAGGCGTTGGGAGAATAGAAGGACATATAAAGTGATTTTGTGTATATTTTATGATGGCTGCAGAGATTGGAACAGTAGTTTCATGTTTTTTATATAAATTCTTCAGAGTTTATGTTGTTTTTCTCCCTTTTCATTGTTCCTTATCCAAAGGTGAGTTGTGTACCTTGATTTTTCTCTTGATGTCCTCCTTGACTTCTTTTTTTTGTCAGATCGTGGTAGAGGTTGAGCTAGGCCATGGTAGATCTTGAAGTATGCCCCATTGCGATTTTTGATCCGGGCAGAAGGTTTTGACTGCAGGTTAGTCTCCTAGATCCGTTTCTCCCTCTCCTTTTGTCTTGGAGGAGAAGTTGATCAGGTTGGTAGTCGGAGGGGAGGGTTGGATTAAGTGATGGGCGGATTGGTGGGAGGCGAGAACGTCACAGTTGTTTTTGTCGTTTAGCGAGGCAGTCGGGGATCGGTGGACAGGAACTAAATTCGCTTGGAGCCTTCGTGGTGTCGTTCTAAAGCAGCCGTTGGTGGTCAGCGTCTTTTACTTATAATTATAATGTCTTCTAGAGTTTTAGTCAAAAAATGTTATATAAAGTTGCCACTTCTTGTAGTTGGATGTAAAATCAACCAACGAATGACCACTATTTTCATCAGGATAGGTTGTCGGGTCTATGCCGTGCTGGCCGGCACGTTGGCCATGTTTGCATGGGAGAGAACGGAGATGCCCTCTGACCGGATTTTTTTACTCCCTCCAGCTCGAATTACCGTTCGTGGCCACAGTACAACTATGAGTTTGTAAATAAATACCAATGATAAGAAAATCGGGTAATCGTTAACTGCTCGTCTAGCTTAGGAGTAGCGACTAATCAGAATTCGAACGATTAACTGATTTAATCGGTCGACTATTAATCAGTGCAATCTACACAAATTAGCATCTAAAACACGTGTATATAAGAAAGAAATAGTATATGGGCCTCTATATGCTGAACCCTACTTATGTTGAGCTAAAAAGCCCATTAAAACATGTACGATTGGGACAGGCTAGCGGCTAGATGAGCAATATGCGTTGAACATTTTGCAACTTTTTTGACCAAGTTTGGTAGTTAATCAGGAATACACCTAATAATCGGTCTATCAGAGCTATTAGTCAGGTTAAGGGATTAACACGACCGATTAGTGGTGTCGACACGGTTAGGTCCTGGTAGCGATTAATCGGCCTATTAATCGCTGGTTCGGACGATTTTTTGAACAGTGGTAAATACACATCCTTAATAACTTCAGAACGTTTCAAATTTGGCAAATTAAAATTTAAATCTTTCCGGTCTCCGTCTCCGTCCTCCGTCGCCTCCCGTCTGCCGTCGTCAGCCGCTCCCCGGCAGTCCGCCCTGCTCCCCTGCATCCGGTCCGCCGTCGTCGGCCGCTCCCCTGCCCCGCTCCGCCGTCTCCCGTCCGAGCATGTCCCCCCTGGCCTCCCCCACGAGCTCACGGATGGCGCCTCCTATACGAGCTCCTGGGCGGCAACTCCCCTACGAGCTCGCGCACGTAGCCTCCCCTACGAGCTCGCCGACGGTGTGTCCCCAACGAGCTTGCAGACATCGCGTCCCCCACGAGCTAGTAGAAGGCGCGTCCCCCACGAGCTAGTAGACGTCGCCTCCCCTCCGAGCTCACGGACGCGGAGGAGATCGATCTGGGACCGCACCCGCATCGGAGGTCGACCTTGCCGGAATCTTCCCCTCCGCTCGCTGGGCCCCCGCCGGCTGGCCTGCTCCTCCCTCCAATGGCCGGCTTTAGATAGCATGTACAGAGGCAGGTGCTTCAGGTTCAAATACTGTACTAGTAGGTTCAGAAAAATTACAGTGAACATGATTGGGGACAAAGAAATGCATCACTAAAGTTTTGACAAGAATAGTTTGAAATTCAAGATTAGCTTTTCTATGAACATGGCCATAGCATCAGGGTCCTGCCCCATGTGGTCGAGAAGATCAAGTCCACCATTAATATGAAGGAATCATAAACTTGTCTCGTCAGAACTACATACCTGAACCTTTCAAAATCTCCCTCTGTGGATTATGTCCAACTCCTTTTTTTGGCCGCGTAATCGTTACCTGAATCTATGCAGAGCCCGTGCCAACACTAGTATAACATGATCACTGTACCTTGTTAATTGCCATGAGAATTATGTCCACAAAGTGATTTTTTGCTGAGAGATTATGCAATCTAAATGGTACTGGACTTAAGATTCTGTATGTTGCCTCATCCTATTTACATGCACCATCCTCTGAATTATGTCCACCACCGAGCCTACGAGATTATTAGGAGTGTGCCTAGAACCAAAAGTAGAATGCACGGGCCAGTAGCAACCGACAAACCAATGATTAATCCCAAGTTCTGATGACCTGAAAAATAATCCACACACATATGTTTACTACTTAGTATTTCCTCGACCATATATAGATGGAATGGTTCAAATAATTAGAATCAATTTTTTGATTAGTTGCATACACCACTAAGTAATTTTTTGAGCTTCACACTAGTAAGTAACTGACAATAGTGTTCATCATACCTGTGTTTGTGTCGACTGGAATTTTGACGCAGCCACCCAGTAAGGTATAGTTGCCTTGGGTTCCTTTGGGCACCAACAGCGGAATGACCCCGGGAGTTCCTCACAGTCGCCAAAGCAGCCATGTTTTTCTTTCTGACTGCACTCTTTGATATCTGCATATACATACACAGTCTAATTCATCACGTCTTCTCAATCAACCAAGTCAAGCAAGCATATATAATGAAGTTTACAAACAAAAAATATCCAGTTGCCATTTTTTTTTATTATTACGTGTGCGAACTATTGTCAGTTGTGCACCATTGTTGCTTTGTCTTGCACAGTCATAATTTTCAATAGAAGTAGGAGTCACTGACTCACTGTCATGCTTCATAGTCATAAGTTTCAGGTTTCTTAAATTTCAGTACTCCTGTAAACATTTAGGAGTAGGAGTAGAATAAGTTGGCTTTCATGGTATTGATCATGCTTGGTACTGATCACATGTGTGGTAATGATCATGTTCAAGGATCTCACGTGCATGGTACTGATCATGTTCAAGGAACTCTGAAAATTACAAAATCCTTGAACTGAGATGCATATTTAGAAGAAGATCATGTAAAATACTAACAGTACCCAACCTTGAATTGAACATGACCTTGGTTAAGTGAGAATACAATAATGAGACAAGCATTTGAAATTTGTTAAGTGAGAATACAGTGCATAAGCACACAACAGATTGAACTGAACCTTATAAGCGAAAATGGTTCAGATTCCATGGCACAAAATAGATATGCTGCTATAAGGTCATATTAGTACCAATCTGCAAGGTGGAGTACTAATCTTAGTTGCCTACTATCATTGTTGAATTCCAAGGCTCCTATCTTCTAAAAAATGTTGCCTACTATCATTGTTGAATTCCAAGGCTCCAACTGAATTATATTTTTAAAAGGCCTACAGGGGACAAAGCCCACCTGGCAACTAAATCATTATAACAAGATCATCATAATAGATCAACAGCAAATATTTAGCAGATACATCAAGTAACAGATACAATATTCCTAGCATGATAAAGAAGAGAAGCAGAATGTACTCCTATGTTTTTTGTTCTCCTGAACTTGAAAGAGTAGCAAAATAGTCATGATTCAGGGAGCAGAACAATCTTGGCAAGGACAATACTATTGCAAGAATAAGAAAGAAAAATAGTAGAATTTCTACTGAATTTTATATGAATTTCCATGTAACTATGGTTTATAACCAAATATATATGCTCGAAAATAATAAACGAAAACAGTAAAACTAGTGTGGCATTGTTGGGCTTGAGATGGTAGTAGGAATAACCGACACCGACAGCCGTGACACCAGCGAAGAAGAGCGTCCAACTCCAGAGCTCACCCTGTGAATTGCCAGCACGACCAGCATTAGAGTGCTTAGAGTGCTTCAACGACTTTAATTTGAGACAGAACAAGAATTGAAGTTGCTATATGAACATTGAGTGAACACCATAGCCTGAAGTAGTTCTTGTAGTGGCACAAGATGAGCCTGGCAATACCGACAAAGAGGAAGGGGATGTTTGAGATCACATTCAGCGTGTTGGGGATCCCTGTGAAAACAGAACACATCATTACTGGCTATTACCAAGAGTATTTCCCCACCTGGACAGAGAAGAACAGAACAGAATAGCAAACGGAAGCACGGGAAATCGCAGACGAGGAGAACTCACCTGGGAGACGAAGGAGACGAACCACTCACACGCGCGTCTGCTCCGGGGAAAGACGCGGAAATCTTGCAAGCCACTCGCACGTCGCCCTCTCCTAAAATGCTTCCGGTAGGCCGGCGTCCAGAAGCACCCGAGGTTGGCGGCGCTCCCGAGTAGCTGCTGACGGCGGATGCACCGATTCGAACATGTACGAGCTCGATGGTCGGCATATCTTGAGAAATATCAGCGAGCTCGATGGTCCAAGTCGGGCGCTTGGCAGAAAAGGGGATCCCTTTCGTCTTGATCTCTCTCCTCGCCGTGTTCTCGTTAGTCGGCGAGGACGAATGGAGTTAACCGGAGAGGGAGCAGCGGAGCAGGCGGCGCGATCGAGGTCGTGATGGCCAGCGAGGGCGCGGCGGAGCAGGCGGCGAGGAGACAGCGGCGACAGGAATGCTCATATTTGGGGAAGGAGACGGGGTTCGGTCAGGAATTCCTCGAGGTCTTTTTGCAAAATGACAGTCACGAACAGTAATTTGGGCATGAGGGAGTAGTAAATTGTACTGAACTTACACTCTTTTGAATATGGTCATCGACATTAGGAATATACAACTTAAGGTTACTAAATCTGCAGTGTATCATGGCGGTTATTGACTGTGTATAGCGATGTATTCGTCAACATGGCACTGTGTAGCATCCCAATTGTCTAACAACGGTAATGCTACATGGTTTAATAATATAATGGCTACTTCCTAGATACAATTGTTGCATTATAATTATATCATGCTCATATCATCATGCCACCTTGCATTTGAGCATCATATAAAACCTTTTTTCTTTTGGTTCTTCTCTCATATGCATTATTAACTGTATTTGCCTCTTGATATTGTATTTGGTTATTGATATATTGTTTAAATGCCCAAGTTGAGTTGGGGGCATATCTTTTATTCAACTCCATCACCTTTCTTTGTCACCACCTTATACTTCCACCATTCCAATAACCCATGAGCTTGTAATTCTTTTTCTTTTGATATTTATTCTAGCTCATGTGGGTGGGGTGGATCTAATTCTATAAATTCTTTTGTTTGCCTTTATTCCACTTCTTGGGAATGCATATGAATAATGCCATGTTATCATTTTGTTTTCACAAGAATTCATCATGGCATTAATTATTTTGCATGGGCCATGCAAGAGTACCACCACCTTTAGCCAATTGTTTTCCTCTTGGGTTTATTGGTTCTTTTCTTTGTGCGTCATCTACATCCTCTCTCCACCATCTCCATGTCCTCCTCAACATCATTCTTTTCTTCATGCATGACCATATGAGAAACCATCCACATTGCTTTTCTTTTCTCCTTTACACTTGCCCATGTCATGATCATGCATCTTTTAATCTCCATCACTCCTTGTGCTTGATCTTGCCAAAAAACCCTACCACACATCACCCTCGCTCTCGTCTCCTCTCTCCTTAACCCTACGGCCTAGCTAAACCCTAAACCTAACCTCATCTTACCCTCGCCTCTCACCATGCCGAGGTGTTCCCTCTCCCTGTCAGTAGGCCCCACCTAGCTACCCATCTACCCCTGACTAGCTCTCTCTCTCTTCCTTGTCGAGGTTAACCCTAGCCTAAGCCGATCCACCCTCTCTCGATCTCTCTCTCTCATTGCTGCCGGCTCACCAGCCAGCTTTGGCGCCACAGGCCACCTGACCTCTCTCCACCTTTGCCCTAGCTACAGGTGTCGAGCCCCAACCACGTGATCGAGGAGGAAGGAAAAGGGTGAGGCCACTTTTCCATCTACCCAGCGCCCGCCCTCTTCCCTCTCCCTCGCTTTCCTCCTTCTTCACGGCTCCTCTGCCTCTCCAGATCCTTGAGCCCTGCCCTCCTCTCCTTCCTCTCCAAGCAGCACCCATCTCCTGCCGTCGCCCTTGATCTGCGCGTCGTCCTCGTTCAGTGGCCGGCCACGGCGTGGAGGTGGTCAGAAAACGAGGAGGCTCACTTCGCCTCGTACCGCGGCGAGGACAAAGAGCACAGGACCGCCGGAACCAGCGCCACCAGCGCAAACCCTAGCAGCGAGCATGACCTCGGCGATCGCGCGCCTCTCCACGATCGACACCACCGACCAACGCGGTGAGTCCTCTTCCTCCGACATACTCCGCCTCACGGGCGGCCCTAGCGCGTTAGTCGTTCGATGGCGCCCTTAGTGTCGCCGCTTCGCCGTTATACGCATGCTCTCGCGCGCGTCACACCATAGCTAGGCGCTACCCTCTGTCACCATCCGTAGCCACCTTGTGCGCACAGTCTCGTCGCGAACCCGCGGTCGCGGTCGAGCCCCGCGTCTTGCCGCGCCCGCGTCGGTCGATCGAACTGGCGGTTCGAAAAAACGGAAAAACGTCTGCAGCGGCCTTTGCGAAAACCCCAACCTTTTTATTCCTAAACCCGCGGTCCAGCTACCCGCTGTCGGCCGCCATAGCGTTTTGCGAAAAGTCCCTGTTTTCTCGGCGATAACCAGCGCTCAACCGCGCCCACTGTCGACCTCTGCGGTTAGCCATGGCGCTTAGGCCCTATTTCTGGTCACTTTGTCACCGCTGACTAGCTAAGCAGCGGTGAGAAAAGTCCGTAGCGTTGTTTTTTCGCCAGTCGGCCCACACATGCATGTTGTGGCTAGATTAACTGAGTGTAAAGCGTTTTTATTTTCTGATTTTAAATAAATTTTCCAGAAATTGTTTTAATTCAAATTCAAATCAGATTCAAATAATTTTTAAAATACAAATCCATATAATACATATGATATATGTTTTGAAATCAGAAAAATGTGAGGAATTCAAATATGCCTTGCAAAATATTGTTTGAGCACTTCAAAATTTCGAGATAATTAAAATTACAATAAAATGCCCTTTATCCTAATTAATTAATAACTTTTGTTTTATAACTCCAAATTTGACAAATAATATGTCTAAATCGATCAGCGCGACGAGCCCGTTCTATCTATGCATTCCATGATCTGAATTGCAGCATGCATCATATAAATATAAAGTATACAGCAACTTATTTAAGGATAAAAGGTGACTAAAACGCCATAAAATGCTTTATTTTTGTACTCCACACCTCACCCATGCCATGCTACATTATTGCCATGCAAATTGTGCATCATTCATCATAGCATGATTGTTTGCTTAGCATTTTATTCTTATTCTTGTGCACTCTATTTATGTTGGCCATTGTTTGTTTGGTTCTTCTTCAAATAGACGCTGAGCAGGGGATATATCAGGAATCCTAGGAGCACTACCCAAATCCTTCTCTCGCTTCAACTGAACTACCAGGCAAGCACTACCACATGCTTGCATACATATAGTACCTATTGCCTCTATCTTATTCTTGCATCATTGAGTCGCGATTGCATTAAATTGAATCCCAAATCTTGCATAGCCTTTACTTTTAAACCCCGAAGCTTGTTCCTCCATCCATGAGCCATTACTACAGGAGTTGTTTGAGCCATGCGAGTGGTAGAACAACATTTGTAGGGTATGTGAGTGTCGATGGATGACGAGGTACCTAAACAACAACTTTGAGTAGTAATGGGATAACTAATGAAAGTGGCACGGTGAGCAATATCATTATTTGGTTTTCATGCTCACTTGTGTCCCGTGGGACCACAGTACTTGATTCCTATTCCTTGACTATTAGCACTATCCACATCCGGGAGGCCGTGGACCCTGAGCCAGAGCTTGATTCATTCTTATTTCTTGGGGCCACAATTAGTTTGGGGCTTTATTACTATCATGTACTTATGCCATGCTTTACTATTTTATTTAAGATTGTGCGAGGAGCACCTGTACTGTTTTGGATCGCGCCACGTTTTCGCGGTATCGACAAGCCCAGTCACACTTTCGGGTTCGATCGTTTACCGTCGTCCATAAACCACAGGTCCGTCTCGGGCCGACCAACCGTTCTTGGGAAGCTTATTGGGGTGGTCCTGATATTTCTGAATCTGTGATCGCTTTATCGAGAATGCCTTGTTGGGTTTTGATTTGGTTTTCGAGGTTGATCAGTGTGTGTTGCTATTTATGCACCCTATGAGTAAATCTTTGAAAGCCGTGTCGCGGTTATGGGCGACTTGGAGCACATTTCTCGATCATGACAAGTATAACTAAAGTACCATTTAAATTGACTAAGTACTTGACTAGTAAATGAAACACTCATGGAATGGTTAATAAAACTGCCAGCAGATGGGGTTGTTAAATCGCTTCCTCATTTGATAGCGAGAAGGAGGATGGATCATTAATTATCTTGTTTATATTTGTTGTTCTTAATTCACGGACGTAAATACATCATGAAGGGTTTAGCATAGTAAATCAAAATTTTCTGAGCGAGCGGAGGGAAAGCCAAGATCTAATCTAGGAGATGCAAACAACGAGAGATTGGATTAGATCTTCATACCCTTGAAGATTACCGCTGCAGAGCGTTAAATCGGAACGTGGGTGATGTAGTCGTACTCGCTTCTCCTCCTCGCGATCCGATCCGATCTAGCACCACAAGTGGCAATGCCTCCGTGAGATGCACACGTGCGGAACCTCGACGTCTCCTCCTTCCTCGGACCAACAAGTAGGGTGGAGAGATGGATTGGATCTACAACACGACGGCGTGGTGTATATGGTGGAGAATTTCTGCGGGCTTCGCCTACAAGCGATCGGGAGGAGAGAGGAGGGCAGCAGGGCAACTAGGGTTTGGAGGAAGGTGTGTGATGTGTGGGGAGGGGGCGCACCAGCCCTCTATATATAGAGGGGGGGTGCGGCCAGCCCTTTCCCATCCTCCAAGCCTATCTCTAGTTTAAACGATTTAAACTTATCCCTTATCTAGAAACCCTATCTCTAGTTTAAACGAGTTTAAACTTATCTAGAGATCAATTTGGGCCCTATGGGGCCTTGTTCCTGGCCCAATGTGGCCAGGACACTCCCTCATAGGCCCATGCCCCTCCCGGAAGGTGGGGCCACGTTGGTCCCAGGAAGGTTCTAAAGCTTCGGTACAATCTGATTAACCGGAACAATTCGAACTCCAAAAACTGCCTTTGCCTTATATGAATCTTATTCTCCAGACCACTCCGGAACCTCTCGTGATGTCCGGATCCATCCGAGACTCGAACAAAATTCATAAACCAAGTATCCAATCTATCCTAGCGTCGAGACACGTTAATTGTGTGACCACATGGGTTCGAGAATATCTGACATGATCTTCTATCAATAATCAACAGCGAGTATTAGGCACCCATATTGGCTCCACACATTCGCCGATGATCATATCGGATGAACTACGATGCGAGATTCAATCAATCCCATATATATATTCCCTTCGTCTCGCGATATTTTACTTGCGAGATTGATCGTCGGTATGTCGTCATACCTAGTTCAATCTCGTTCACGGCAAATACTTTACTCGTTCCATAATCCGATATCACTTTGTGATTAACTCCTTAACCACATGCTTGCAAGCGGTGTTGATATCGATTCTAGAGTGGGCCGAAGTATATCTCTCGACTTGGGAGGACAAATTCCATCTCGATACATACAACCCAGAGATACTTTCGATCACACGAGAGACACCTTTATGATCACCCTCTCATAGGATGGCGTTTGATGACCTCAAAGCTTTCTTAGATACCGGGAGTTGCATTATCTCATGGTCTAAGGAATACAATATTTGACATAAGAAAAGCTTCACAAAGGCGAACACGATGACACGATCTAATTGCTTCGCTTAGTTTGGGTGCATCCACCATATCATTCTCCTAATGATATGGTCTCATTATCAATTGACAACTCATGTCTATGGTTGGAAACCTTAACCATCATTGATCAATGAGCTAGTCCATAGAAGCGTACTAGGGACACGGTGTTGTTCACAAACCACACAAGTATTAATGTTTCCACTTAATACAATTCTAGCATGGAATATAAACTTTATCATGAACAAATATAATAATAACATCTTTATTATTGCCTCTGGGCATAATTCCATGATCTCCCACTTGCACTAGAGTCGATAATCTAGTTTACATTTGGCAACAATCTCACACCCATGGCAGCGAGGTGCTGATCATATTTTACACGTGGAAGAGGTTTAGTCAATGGATCTGCGACATTCGGATCTGTATGTACTTTCTGATCTTGGATCTCCATCGCTATATAATCTCGGATTATATGAAACTTCTTGATTGATATGCTTGGTCTTTGGATGATATCTTGGTTTCCTTAGCGGCGCTATGGCGTGGTGTTGTCACACAATATCTCGATGGGTCCAATGCACTTGGAACCACGCCAAGCTCGATGAAGTTTGATCCAAACTCCTTCACTTGGCAACCTGCGGCAGCCATGTATTCGCTTCTCTTGTAGATCCGATCACGCTTTGCTTGCGACTTCTCGACTCTGGCTCCTCCATTCAAAATATACCGTATCACACGAGATTTACAATCATCCTTGCCGATTATCGAAACTAGCATCGGCGTAACCTTTTCTGACGGTATTGTTTATCACCCCATAGACTAAGAACATTTCTTTAGTCTATTTAGGTACCTTAGGATGTTCTTCACGTCATCGATGTTCCACTCTGGATCACTTTGATATCGCTCGTCAAACTAAGAGCATTGGACACATCCGGTCTAGTACCTGACATGGCATACATGATGGAACCTATGGCGAGGCATAACACTTTGCTCATAGCTTCCCTATCATTTAGTAGCTGGACGAGACTTGCTCAATATCTTACGACAAGGCCTTTGAACCTTTCAATGCCTTATCCATTATGAACCTTTTGAGAACTTTGTCTAGGTATGTACCGGCTTAAAGCTATCGAGCGTCTTTGTACATCTCTATAGATTTTGATGCCCAATATATAAGACTTCACCTAGGTCTTTCATTGAAAACACTTGTTCAAATAACTCTTCACATCGTTAAGCATGTTGATGTCATTTCAATAATCAATATGTCATCCACATATAGTACCGAAAGCGTCACGAGCTCCCACTCACTTTCTTGTAGATGCAAGCTTACGTAGCAATTTGGAACAAATCCAAAGCTCTTGATCCTTGATCAAAGCGAAGGTTCCAACTCCGAGAGCTTGCTTGATCCATAAATGGGCAGCTGAAGTTTGCATACTTTATCAGCATCCTTAGGATCGACAAAACCTTGGGTTGCATCATATACAACTCTTCATCAATGTTGCCATTGAGGAAAGCGATCTTGACATCCATTTGCCATATTTCATAATCATGAAGCAGCAATTGCTAATAAAATCGAATGGACTTAAACATCGCTACGGGAGAGAAAGTCTCGCCGTAGTCAACACCTTGAACTTATAGAAAACCTTTTGCAACAAGCCGTGCTTTATAGGCGGTAACATTACCATCGCGTCCGTTTTCTTCTTGAAGATCCATTTGCACTCAACGGCCTTTTCGGTGCTAGGAGGGTCCACAAAGTCCATACTTGGTTTCGCTCATGGATCCCAATTCGGTTCATGGCTTCTAGCCATTTCTCGAGTCTGGGCTCATCGCCGGCTTCCTCATAGTTCGTAGGTTCAACATCTTCTACTAACAAGGCGGTCAAGACGGGTTGCCATACCACTCGGGAGGGGCTGCGACCTTGTCGACTGCGACGTTCGATGTGACATCGTCCAGAAGCTTCATGATCCTTGTCATTTGCTTCCTCTATTGTTGGCGCGGTAACCTTTGGAATAATTTCAGGTCTTTGTGCTACTCTCCAATTCAAGAGAAGGTTCAATAACCTCGTCTAGCTCTACTTTCCTCCTCACTTCTTTGAGAGAAACTCCTTCTCAAGAAAGGAACCGTTCTTCGACAAATACTTTGCCTTGTTACGTGATAGAAGGTATACCCAATAGTTTCCTTAGGGTATCCTATGAAGGCGCACTTCTCCGCTTTGGGTTCGAGCTTGTCGGCATCAACTTCTTGGCGTAAGCGCATCCCCAAACTTTAAAGCGACAACTTAGGTTTAGCACCAAACCACAGTTCATGCGGTGTCGTCTCAGCAGTTTAGATGGAGCCCTATTTAAAGTGAATGCAGCGGTTTGATGCATAACCCCAAAATGATAGCGGCAAATCGGTAAGAGACATCATCGATCGGACCATATCTAATAGGGTTCGATTCGGTCAGACACACCATTCTGTGGTGTTCGGGTGGCGTGAGTTGTGAAAGCGATTCCACTTGCTTTAAGATCGTGAGAAAATCATAACTCAAATATTCACCTCCACGATCGGATCGTAGAAACTTAATCTTTACATTACGATGGTTCTCCACTTCATTCTGAAATTCCTTGAACTTTTCAAATGTTTGATTTATGTTTCATTAAATAGATATACCCATATCTACTTAAGTCATCGGTAAAAGTGAGAAAATAGCGATATCCATGGCGTCGAAACACTCATTGGTCGCATACATCGGTATGTATGATTTCCAACAAGTCCGTTGCTCGCTCCATCATCTTAGGAGAGCAGGGTTTTGATCATCTTGCCCATGAGGCATGGTTCACATGTGTCAAATGATTCAAAATCAAGAGACTCCAAAAGTCCATCGAATGGAGTTTCTTCATCGCTTTACACCAATATGACCTGGGCAGCGGTGCCACAAATAAGTAGTATTATCACTATCTACTTTGCATCTCTTAGCCTCAATGTTATGAATGTGTGTTTCATCCCTTTCGAGATTTAGAAGAAATAAACCATTCACAAGAGGTGCATGACCATAAAGATGTTACTCATATAAATAGAACAACCATTATTCTCCGATTTAAATGAATAACGTCTTGCAATAAACACGATCCAGAAATAATGTTCATGCTCAGCGGGCACATAATAACATTTATTAAGGTTTAAAACTAATCCCGAAGGTAAAACTAAGGAGGCGTGCGGCAGCCATCACATCAACTCTTGATCCGTTGCCAGCGCGCCGTCACCTCATCCCTCGCAAGCGCCGTCTATTCCGTAGCTCTGTTTGAGTTACAAATATTAACAGCGAACCGATATCAAATACCCGGGCACTAGCGAGGGCTAGTAAGGAAAACATCAATAACATGTATATCAAATATACCTTTGATGGTGCCGACCTTCTTGTCCGCTAAGTGCCGGACGATTCTTCAGTGACCCTTGTCCTTGCAATAGAAGCACTCGATGTCCGGCAGGTCCAGACTTGAGCTTCTTCTCGGCGAAGAACAGCGCTTAGCCGCTTTTCTTGAAGGGCTTCTTTGCACCTTTACCTTTCTTAAAGGAGGGCTTGTTGACCATCAACACATGATTATCCTTCTTGATGTCCACCTCTGCAGCCTTGACTTTGCGAAGGCTCGGTGATAAATGTCAGTGGAACCAATCTGATTATGAGTCACTACAAAACTTTTGTAGGCTGGGAGGGAGTGATTGCGAGAACCACTGTCAATCTTGAGCTCCTCTGGAATCTTGATCCAGTTGCTCAAAGGCGTTGAGTGTAGCCCGACATCTTAATGGCGTGCTCACTAACGGAACTCCTTCCTCCATCTTGCGGTTAAAGAACTTCTGAGATCTCATATCTCTCGAGCGGGCTGAGTCGAAACATGGTTTTCAACTCTTGAGAATCTCAAAGGGCCGGGATAGTTTTCAAAACGATTTTGAAGTTTGGTTCCATAGCAAACAACATGGTGCTCTTAATCACACCATAATCATCTTTCTTGTTGATAGACAGCTTTCTCATCGGTAGCGATTGCGAGGGGTTACCTAACGCTTTCTCAAGGACATAGTCCTTTTGTCCGCCATGACGAATGATTCTTAGATTGGAACCCGAGTTGGTGAAGTTAGACCCATTGTTTCTAAGCTTTTCTTTCTCGCAAAAACATTGAAGTTGAAGTTGGACTTGGCCATGTGATCTCTGATTTGCAAGTACAATTTAGACTATGTTCATGATAAATAGTTCAACTTAATCAAATTACTAGATGAACTCCCACTAAATTCAACATCCCACAAGTTGTTTAGTGAAACACGATCCAAATTCACCACACCTAATCCGATCATCACGAGAAGAGATGTGGTTTCAATGGTGGACAACGAAGTGTCGATCATATCATTCATATGACTCATGCTTAACCTTTCGGTTCTTGTGTTAGAGGCCATATGCATGCTAGGCTCAAGTTAGACCCAAGTATTTCAGCGTGTGCAAAACTGGCTTGCACCCGTTGTATGTGGCGTAGAGTCTATAGCACCCGATCATCACGTGATGCTTGGACCACGACGAACTTTTCAGTGCATACTCGGGAGAACACAGTTTTATCTTGATCTTTAAGTGAGGAATCATCTTATAATGCTACCGTCGCGATCTAAGCATAATAAGATACATAAAAGGATAAACATCACATGCATATAACTTTATGTGACATGGTATAGCCAATCTTCGCGCAATGATCTCCATCTTGTGCATTCCGGCATGATCTCCATCACTTCACCATGATTGCCTCCACCACGAATAGCAACTACAACTATTGCTAACTACTTAGCGATAAAGTAAAGCTATTACATGGCGTATAAGAAGTTGACTGGGTCATACACAATTATAAAGACAACCATATGGCTCTGCGGTTGTGTACTCATCGACATGCAAGTCGTGAAACATTACAAAACATGATCATCGCATACAATATACACATCACATCTTGGGCCATACCATATCACAGAAAACACTCCTGCAAAAACAAGTTAGGCGCCTCTACTTTGTTGTTGCATGTTTCACGTGGCTTATGGGAGTAGATGCTAAACGATTCTTACCTACGGAAAGCCAGCGGTGATATTATGGTTGCCAAACTCGGTGTTAATCCATGACAACTATAGTGAAAGCGGCATCCACCGGCCGCATGTATGGTACAAGCCACCGTCAAGTGCGGGCGGTCATGACGGCGTCGCGTAAGGTTGGCTGGACGCTTCAATCTCACTATCCCGCGCCATAAGAACACAAACAAGAGGCTTGCAGCAGAAAACATCAGCGCGCAGCAACCATGTTGCGTTCTACTCGTGAAACACATCTACGCATAGATCTGGCTACGATACCTGAAGGGTTTAGCGGCATAGTAAATCAAAATTTTCTGAGCGAGCAGGAAAGCCAAGATCTAATCTAGGAGATGCAAACAACGAGAGAGATTGGATTAGATCTTCATACCCTTGAAGATTTGCCTGTGAGCGTTAAATCGGAGCGTGGGTGATGTAGTCGTACTCGCTTCTCCTCTCGCGATCCGATCCGATCTAGCACCACAAGTGGCGATGCCTCCGTGAGATGCACCGTGCGGCACCTCGGCGTCTCCTCCTTCCTCGGACCAGCAAGTAGGGTGGAGATGGATTGGATCTACAACACGGCGTGGTGTATATGGTGGAGAATTTCTGCGGCCGCCTACAAGCGATCGGGAGGAGAGAGGAGGCAGCGGGCAACTAGGGTTTGGAGGAAGGTGTGTGTGTGGGGAGGCGCACCAGCCCTCTATATATAGAGAGTGCGGCCAGCCACCATCCTCCAAGCCTATCTCTAGTTTAAGCGATTTAAACTTATCCTTATCTAGAAACCCTATCTCTAGTTTAAGCAGTTTAAACTTATCTAGAATCATTGGGCCCTATGGGGCCTTGTACCCCCTAATGCGGCCAGGACACTCCCTCATAGGCCCATGCCCCCTCCCGGTGGGGCCACGTTGGTCCCCTTCGGAAGGTTCTAAAGCTTCGGTACAATACGATTAACGGAACAATTCGAACTCCAAAAACTGCCTTGCCTTATATGAATCTTATTCTACGGACCACTCCGGAACCTCTCGTGATGTCCGGATCCCATCCGAGACTCGAACAAAAATTCATAAACCAAGTATCAATCTATCCTAGCAGCCGAGACACGTTAAGTGTGTGACCTGCGGTTCGAGAATATCTGGACATGATCTTCTATCAATAATCAACAGCGGGGTGCAGGCACCCATATTGACTCACACATTCGCCGATGATCATATCGGATGAACCACGATGCGAGGATTCAATCAATCCATATATATATTCCCTTCGTCTCGCGATATTTTACTTGCGAGATTCGATCGTCGGTATCGTCATACCTAGTTCAATCTCGTTCACGGCAAGTACTTTACCGTTCCATAATCCGATATCACTTTGTGATTAACTCCTTAACCACATGCTTGCAAGCGGTGTTGATATCGATTACGAGTGGGCCGAAGTATATCTTTCAGGCTTGGGAGGACAAATTCCATCTCGATACATACAACCTTGAGATACTTTCCGATCACCTGAGAGACACCTTTATGATCACCCTCTCATAGGATGACGTTTGATGACCTCAAAGCTTTCTTCCGATACCAGGGAGTTGCATTATCTCATGGTCTAAGGAATACAATATTTGACATAAGAAAAGCTTCGCAAAGACGAACACGATGACACGATCTAATTGCTTCGCTTAGTTTGGGTTTGTCCACCATATCATTCTCCTAATGATATGGTCTCATTATCAATTGACAACTCATGTCTATGGTTAGGAAACCTTAACCATCATTGATCAATGAGCTAGTCCATAGAGGCGTACTAGGGACACGGTGTTGTTCACAAACCACACAAGTATTAATGTTTCCACTTAATACAATTCTAGCATGGAATATAAACTTTATCATGAACAAGAATTATAATAATAACATCTTTATTATTGCCTTTAGGGCATAATTCCAACATATCATTGGTTAGGCAGATGGTTAGCGAGTATCTATAGACTTGTTAGTTATTATCTTTTGTTGCAATTGCGTCATCCCAGGTTATGTCCCCTTTAGCGGCATAAAGACTTGCTGAGTACCCCTAGGGTCTCACACGATAAATTGTTTGATTCAGATGCACAGGTATACTCACAAGATGGATACTGGGTGTAGGAGACAGACGATGTTGGCAACGATCACTCGGTGTAGAGATTAGGGAGCAGGGGATCCGTGAGATCTATGGCGGGATGTGTTTATTTATGTGGCATCTTATCTGATTTGCTTCTTATCCGTACTCGGATCTTGTTTTCGCTTCACTTTGATACTACGATGTTTGATGTGAGGCTATCCTAAAATATTATCTCTATCTAGGATGTTTGGATCTTGCCGTATGGCATTGCAATATTTCTATTTCTTTTTAGATGGAATGCCTCTGAGGACAGTTGTATGTGGCGTGCATACATACTCATTTGTGTATGTAGTTGATCCCTTACTTTGCCGATTCGCGCTTCGTTCTTGCCACGATGTTATGGAAATGGTTAGGGACGGTGAAAGGTCTACTGTGGTGGCATTTGGCCCCCGTACTATTTTAACCATTTCGCTCATCCGGGCATGTAACTAAGGCGTAATTCACGAGGTAATTACAATTGGTATCGAGCCATCCGCCCTTGAGGTCTCAGCCAAATAGTGCGTTGTCGGTTTAGCAAATATTTTTGGTAGTTATGTATACTAGGGAAAAACAACAACGTGAGAGTAGGGCTGCTTCCATTTTCTTCTTACCCACCCACCCTTTTACGGTAAGGAAGTGTAGCGTTTTCAATCCTCTTCTAAAATTCAAACTAAGATTCACGTGTTAGGGTTAGTAGTACCATAGGTTGTGTGTGTGTGTGTGTGAATTCGTTGTCTATCTGTTGCATCCAACATGTTATCACTATCGCCTTTTGGTTATCAGCTGTTGGTACATTCCATGCAAACGGGCTTTTATGTGTGTGATCTATCGATTTGTTTGTATGAAGTAGCGATCATCTTACTCTTTCTTATCCGGCGTTATCTTGTTTGGGGTGTTCGTTTCCGTAGTTACTAATCTTTAGGTTAATCTGAAGAAAGTGTTGGGATATGTGTTTTGCTTATTCATGTGCGGAGTAATGATTTGAGTGCGAGATGGAGTCGCGACCATACCACTACTTTTCTCATTCGCTCTTGTATAGTGAATCGATAGAGTTACTAATCTTGATTCGTTAAGTGGTTTTGCGCATATAGTGGTATTTTAATGCCGAAATTTGCGGAATTTTTTCTTTGTTAGCTTGTGTACCACACTCCTTGTTGATCATTAATGCGTTATGCTTAATATCTTCTAGGTGCTTTGAACTTTGTTGATATTTTAATATCATCTTAGTTAATTGTATCCTTTAATCGTGGTTAATTCCATCTTGGTACTATTTTGGATTATTATTATTCTCCATTATGGTACTGACTTGTGTTTTATATCAATCACAGGATGGCACCACCTGCAGATTACGAGGAGGACATACAACCTGAACTGGGGGCTGCGTTGTCAAGCATCGCCAATGCCTTGGTCACAATGCAGCAAAACCAGCAGCGATTTGAAGAAAGTGTCAGGAGGAATGAGTTTGTTCCGCTACCTCCACCTCCCAAGCGAGGAGACATCAAAAGCTTCCTGAAGTTCAACCCACGCCAATTTGATGTGTCTGATCAACCACTTGATGATGATGATTGGTTGCGTGAGATGTCAAGATTACTAGCGACTGCTGATGTTCCTGAGCAAGAATGGGTAAAGTGTGCCACTCACCTTCTGAAGGGAGATGCAGCTCTGTGGTGGGAGGATTACCTCAAGGCAAACTACACTGGTTTTTAGCCTACTTGGGAACAGTTCACTGGAGCTTTCAAAGAGCAATATCTGTCATAAATTGTCATGGAGAGGATGAAGGAAGTGTTTCTCAACCTCAAGCAGGGCAATGACAATGTCAATACCTACATTAGAAACTTCATGAACCTTTCTCGTTATGGTGGCGATGAGGTCTTGGATGACAAGAAGAAGCAAAAGAGGTTCAGACAAGGGCTCAATGCATCGATTAAATATGCAATCACACATGCAAGGCCGACGTCTTTTCTGGAACTCCAACATACAACTCTGTAGGAAGAAGCAAGTAGGCAAGTGTTTGAGGAGTCAAAGAAACACAACGTGATGCAGCAAGCTCTTGACTATATCAACTCCTTCTAAGCGTCGTTATGCGGGTTCCTAACACCCACCGTCGCTCTGGCTCCACAAGACCTTCAAGCTAAGCGGCAGGCCACCAAACTCCTTCTTCTTTGCTCAGGGGCTACAACCACAACTTCTGGGCGCTGGCGGAGTCCACAGCTACGTTGCTCCACGTCCACAGTGCTTGTTACACTTGTGGAAACTCAGGCATCAACTCTTTGAGCTGTCCTTTGAACAACAAAGCTCTTCCTCCACCACCTCCAAGACCTGCGGCAAGCTCTCCCTGGTTCGTGCTCCACCACCTCGGGCTCTCAACATCAACACCAAGCCGGGTCTCATTCCTCGTGCTAAGCTGTGTCAGCGCCGCTCAAGTGAGCATGCACAGGTTGTGATAGGTATGCTTCCTATTAACTTCAGTTCTGCACGAGTTTTTGTTTGATTCTGGTGCATCACATTCTTTCATATCATACAAGTTTGCGGAGGTAATGGGTTACCTTACGATGCTTTACCAACTTCGCCTCATGGTGCAATCTCTGGTTCAAGCATGAGGGCTTCTAAAATCAGCCATGGCAATCAAATTGAGATTGGTGGTTATTCGTTCGGCTTCTTTAATTATGCAGGCAATTGACATTGATGTTATCTTGGGCATGGATTGGTTGTGACAAATGCAGCTGTGATTGATTGTCTTTGAGCCTTTCGGTTTCTCTGAAAATTCACTGAAGGCCATATAGTCTATTCTCCAAGTCTAACTCTGCTATTCAGCTTTTCTCTTTGGCGGCTCTGAATGATGATGCTATGGAAGCTATTGAGTGTTCGGTGGTCTGTGAGTTCCCGGATGTCTTTCTGAAGAGTTCTGGGTATGCCTCTGGACCGAGAGGTCGAGTTTGTGATTGAGCTTGAACTGGTACGCTCCTATCTCCAAGCGGCCTTATAAAATGGGTCTGCTGAGTTGGCTGAACTCAAACATCGACTTGATGACCAAGAGAAGTTGGGTTTCATTCAGCCTGATTACTTCTTCTTGGGGTAGCCCAACCATCTTTGTGAAGAAGCGAGACAAGGCGATAGACTTTGTGTTAACTATCGGGCTTTCAATGCTAAAACCATCAGAATAAATATCCTTCCGTGGATTAATGATCTCTTGATCGGCTAGCTGGGCTGTGGTATTCTCTAAGCTTGACTTGAGAAGTGGTTATCATCAAATCAAGATTCGCAAGGAAGATGTTCCTAAAACAGCTTTCACCACCCGCTATAGCTGTATGAGTACCGGTCATGTCTTTGATCTCCTGCTTTGCCACCTTCTCGAGGCTTATGAACTCGGTTTTCATGTAGTATCTTGATAAGTTTGTTGTGGTCTATCTGGATGACATTCTAGTCTATTCTAAGTCGAAGGAAGAACATGAAGAACACCTTCGTTGTGTCCTAAACAAGCTTCGTGAGAACACTTTGTATGCAAAGTTCTCCAAATGTGAGTTTGGCTCCTCAAGTCACCTATCTTGGTCCGTCATCTCTGCCAAGGGCATTGCCGTCAACCAGCTATTAAAACAATTGTTGGTGGCTTCCACCTAAAATGTCAAAGAAGTGGGAGTTTCCTGGGTTTGGCTAGTTATTGTCGTCGCCGTTGAGAACTTCTCGAAGATTGCGAAGCCTCTTACGATCTCCTCAAGAAGGCAAGAAATACCTTTGGACTCCTGCATGTCAAGCAAGCTTTGAAACACTCAAAGAAGCTCACTTCCACACCAGTTTGATTCCTCGAGATACATCAAGCCTTTCCGGATATTCATGGCGCCTCTTTGCAAGGATTGGGTGCGGTCCTTATGCAAGAAAAACAAGTTGTTGCTTATGCCTCTCGCCAGTTGAAGGCGCATGAGATCAACTATCCTACACATGACCTCGAACTTCGCGATTGTCTTTGCTTTGAAAGTATGGAGGCACAACTTGCTTGGAAACCGTTGTGAAATCTTTTCTAATCACAAGAGTCTGAAGTATATCTTCACACAGCCTGATCTCAACCTTCGTCAGAGGAGGTGGATTGAAGCAATCAATGATTTTGATTTGACCATCAACTACACTCCGGGCAAAGCTAATGTCATGGCCGATGCTCTCAGCCGCAAATCTTATGTCAGCAACCTCATGGTGGAAGAACAACAGCCTCTCTTGTGCGAGGAATTCCGTCAGCTCAACCTTGAAATTGTGGAACAAGGGTATCTTCTGAACCTTCTGGCAACCCCTCTCTTGGAAGAAAAGATTCGTGCTAGTCAGCGAGGTGATGCTTATGCCAAAAACATAATCTCAACATTCAGCTGACAAGATATGAGTCCTTCCGTCGATGATCAGGAGCTCTATTCTTTGAAAACGGATGTTAGATTCGAGCGGCAGGGATTGAAAACAAGTTCTTAAGGAGGCGCATGATTACATTCTTTCTATTCACCTGGCAGCACTAAGATGTACATGGACTTGAAAACACAATATTGGTGGCACAGGTTGAAGCGATATTGTGCCAAGTATGTCTTGGAGTGTGATGTCTGCGCATGAGTTAAAGTGTCCATCGAAACCTTGGGTCTTCTACAGCCATTGAAACCTCCGGAATGGAAATGGGAGAAAGTAGAGATGGACTTCATCACTGGTTTTCCAAGGTCATAGAAGGGCAACAATGCAATCTTTGTTGTCATCGACAGGCTTTCTAAAGTGGCTCACTTCTTTCCCATCAAGGAAACAATTTCTGCAATTCAGTTGGCTGAGCTCTATATCAGCAATTGTCTCTACGAATGGAGTTCCTCTTGAGATCGATTCAGACCGTGGAAGCATCTTCACTTCCAAGTTCTGGGGAAGTTTCCAAAATGCTTTGGGAACAAAATTGAACTTCAGCACAGCTTACCATCCCTAGTCGCAAGGACAAGTTGAAAGGATCAATCAGATTCTAGAAGATATGCTCCGTGCTTGCGTCATCTCTTTCGGCATGAAGTGGGAAGAATGTCTTCCTTATGCTGAATTCTCTTACAACAACAGCTTCCAGAAAAGTCTAAAGATGGCACCATTTGAGGCTCTCTATGTGCGCCGTCAGAACTCCGATTGGTTGGTCGTAGCGGAGAAAGAATATTGTTTGGCTGACATTTGTAACTCAAGCGGAGGAGAAGGTTCACATCATTCTTGAAAATCTGAAGATTGCTCAAAGTCGCGGAAGAGCAATTATAATGACTTACGGACATGGGTATGTCCTGGTGATCTCGTTTACCCGTGTCACTCCATGAGAGCCGCACCATTTTGGTATCAAAGGAAAGCTGACACCTAGATACATTGGTCCTTTCAAAATCCGTGGAAGAAGAGGAGAAGTTGCTTATGCTCTTGAGCTCCCTGAAAAACTCAAAGTCCATGATGTTTTCCACATCTCTAAACTCAAGAGGTGCTTCAAGGATCCCGGCAGGACCGTGGATCACGAACTCATCAACCTCCAAGAAGACTGTCTTATCAAGAACACCCACAAAAATCCTTGAAATCGCATAAAGAAGGACTACAACAAGTCCATCAAGTTAAGCAAGGTGTAGTGGTCGCACCAATCAGTGGATGAAGCCACTTGGGAACGTGAAGATGAGCTCCGTGCCAAATATCCTACCCTCTTTGAGTCTTCTTCTTCTTCCTAGAATCTCGGGGCGAGATTCCTGTTTAGTGGGGGAGAGTTGTAGCATCCCAATTGTCTAACAATGGTAATGCTACATGGTTTAATAATATAATGGCTACTTCCTAGATACAATTGTTGCATCATAATTATATCATGCTCATGTCATCATGCCACCTTGCATTTGAGCATCATATAAAACCCTTTTTCTTTTGGTTCTTCTCTCATATGCATTATTAACTGTATTTGCCTCTTGATATTGTATATGGTTATTGATATATTGTTTAAATGCCCAAGTTGAGTTGGGGGCATATCTTTTATTCAACTCCATCACCTTTCTTTGTCACCACCTTATACTTCCACCATTCCAATAACCCATGAGCTTGTAATTCTTTTTCTTTTGATATTTATTCTAGCTCATGTGGGTGGGGTGGATCTAATTCTATAAATTCTTTTGCTTGGCTTTTATTCCACTTCTTGGGAATGCATATGAATAATGCCATGTTGTCATTTTGTTTTCACAAGAATTCATCATGGCATTAATTATTTTCCATGGGCCATGCAAGAGTACCACCACCTTTAGCCAATTGTTTTCCTCTTGGGTTTATTGGTTCTTTTCTTTGTGGGTCATCTACATCCTCTCTCCACCATCTCCATGTCCTCCTCAACATCATTCTTTTCTTCATGCATGGCCATATGAGAAACCATCCACATTGCTTTTCTTTTCTCCTTTACACTTGCCCATGTCATGATCATGCATCTTTTAATCTCCATCACTCCTTGTGCTTGATCTTGCCAAAAAAACCTACCACACATCACCCTCTCTCTCTTATCCTCTCTCCTTAACCCTAAGGCCTAGCTAAACCCTAAACCTTACCTCATCTTACCCTCTCCTCTCACCATGCCGAGGTGTTCCCTCTTAATGTCGTGAGCCCCACCTAGCTACCCATCTACCCCACACCACTAGCTCTCTCTCTTCCTTGCTGAGGCTAACCCTAGCCTAAACCGATCCACCCCTCTCTGATCTCTCTCTCTTGCTGCCAGCCAGCTCCACTTGCCAAGGCGCCCACAGGCCACTGCGGCCTCTCTCCTGTCTGTCGGCTGCAGGTGAGCCCAGCTCAACCACGTGATCGAGGAGGAAGGAAAAGGGCCGCGCCACTTTTCCATCTACCCGCGCCCCACGCCCCTCTTCCATCTCCTCGCTTTCCTCCTTCTTCACGGCTCCTCTGCCTCTCCCGGATCATGAGCCTGTCCTCCTCTCCTTCCTCTCCAGCAGCAGGCGCCCATCTCACATGCCGGTCGCCGCCTTGATACGTCGTCCCCTCGTTCAGCCGGCCAGACGGCGTGGAGGTGGTCAGAAAACGAGGAGGATCCCGCCGCCTCGTCGTGGCGAGGATAAGAACACCAGGACCGCAGAACCAGCGCGCTGGCGCAAACCCTAACGCGAATGCGGCCTCGACGATCCGCAGCGCCTCTCCCCGATCTGACACCACCGACCAACCCGCGGTGAGTCCCTCTCCCTCCCTGACATAGTCCGCCTCACCGGGCAGACCTAGACGCGTTAGTCGTTTCGACGAGCGCCCTCGATGCGCCGCTTCGCCCGTTGTCTGCGCTCTCCGCGCCGCGTCACACCATAACTGGGCGCGCTACCCTCCTGTCACCATCCGTAGCCACACTTGGCAGTCTCGTCGTCGCGCCCGCGGTCGCGGTCGAGCCCAGCGCGCACTGCAGCGTCGGTCGATCTCGGACTGGCAGCGTTGAAGCAGAAAAAACGATACGCGGCCTTTTGCGAAAACCCCAACCTTTTTATTCCTAAACCGCGGTCAGCCTACCCCTGTCGGCCGCCCTAAGCGTTTTGCGAAAAAAGTCCCCTGTTTTCTCGGTAGTAACCAGCGCTCCAACTGCGCCCCACAATCGACCTCTGCGGGTTAGCCTTTGGCGCTTAGGCCCTAGCTCGCTGGTCACTTTGTCACCTGACTAGCTAAGCCAGTGATGAGAAAAATCAGCGTTGTTTTCGCCCGATCGTGCGGCCCACATGCATGTTGTGGCTAGATTAACTGAGTGTAAAATGTTTTTCATTTTTCGATTTTAAATAAATTTTCCGAAATTGTTTTAATTCAAATTCAAATCAGATTCAAATAATTTTTAAAATACAAATCCAAATAATACAAATGATATATGTTTTGAAATCAGAAAAATGTGAGGAATTCAAATATGCCTTTCAAAATATTGTTTGAGCACTTCAAAATTTCGAGATAATTAAAATTACAATAAAATGCCCTTTATCTTAATTAATTAATAACTTTTGTTTTATAACTCCAAATTTGACAAATAATATGTCTAAATCGATCAGCGCGACGAGCCCGTTCTATCTATGCATTCCATGATCTGAATTGCAGCATGCATCATATAAATATAAAGTATACAACAACTTATTTGAGGATAAAAGGTGACTAAAACGCCATAAAATGCTTTATTCTTGTACTCCACACCTCACCCATGCCATGCTACATTATTGCCATACAAATTGTGCATCATTCATCATGGCATGATTGTTTGCTGTCACATTTTATTCATATGCTTGTGCACTCTATTTATATTGGCCATTGTTTGTTTGGTTCTTCTTCAAATAGGCCTTTGGCGGGGATATATCGGGAATCCAGAGCACTACCTAGATCCTTCTCGCTTCAATGAACTACCAGGCAAGCACTACCACATGCTTGCATACATATAGTACCTATTGCCTCTATCTTATTCTTGCATCATTGGTCGATTGCATTAACTTGAATCCCACGTCGTGCATCGCCTTTACTTTTAACCCCCACCGACGCTTGTTCCTCCATCCCCTGAGCCATTACTACAGGAGTTGTTTGAGCCATGCGAGTCGTAGAACAACATGTGTAGGGTATGTGAGTGTCGATGGATGACGAGGTACCTAAACAACTTAACTTTGAGTAGTAATGGGATAACTAATGAAAGTGGCACGGTGAGCAATATCATTATTTGGTTTTCATGCTCACTTGTGTCCGTGGGACCCAGTACTTGATTCCTGTTCCTTGACTATCGCACTATCCACATCGGAGGCCGTGGACCCCACTGAGCGAGCTTGATTTATTCTTATTTCTTGGGGCCCTGATTAGTTTGGGGCTTTATTACTATCTGTACTTATGCCATGCTTTCTTGTTTTATTTAAGATTGTGCGAGGAGCACTGTTATTTTGGATCGCATACGTTTTGCTTGGTGTCGACAAGCCAGTCACACTTCGGGTTCCCGTCGTTCTGACCGTAAATGCAACCACAGGTCCGTCGGCCAAACCAACCGTTGCGGGTAGCTTATTGGGGTGGCCCCCTGAAATATTTCTGAATCCTGTGATCGCTTTGTCGAGAATGCCTTGTTGGGTTTTGATTTGGGTTTTCCGAGGTTGATCGAGTGTGTGTTGCTATCTGTGCACCTGGTAAATCTTCTGGCCGTGTCATGCGGTTATGGACGACTTGGAGCACAGTTTCTCGATCATAGACAAGTATAACTAAAGTACCACTTTTAAATTGACTAAGTACTTGACTAGTAAATAGAGCAACACTCATGGAATGGTTAATAAAACTGCCAACAGATGGGGGTTGTTAGTAAAGCTTCATTGATGGCTTTGTTAGTAGCGAAGGAGGATGGATCTGTTAATTATCTTTATTATAACTGTTGTTCTTAATTCATGGACATCCGTCTATCATTGGTTAGGCAGATGGTTAGCGAGTATCTATAGACTTGTTAGTTATTATCATTTGTTGCAATTGCGTCATCCCAGGTTATGTCCCCTTTAGCGGCATAAAGACTTGCTGAGTACCCCTAGGGTCTCACACGATAAATTGTTTGATTCAGATGCACAGGTATACTCATAAGATGAATCTTTGGGTGGAGAGCAGACGATGTTGTAGCGATCACTCGGTGTAGAGATTCGGAGCGAGGATCCGTGAGATCGTGGGCAGGATGTGTTTATTTATGTGGCATCTTATGCGATTTGCTTCTTATCCGTACTCGGATCTTGTTTTCCGCTTCCTTTGATACTCTGATGTTTGATGTATGAGGAGCTATCCTAAAATATTATCTCTATCTAGGATGTTTGGATCTTGCCGTATGGCGTTGCAATATTTCTATTTCTTTTTAGATGGAATGCCTCTAAGGACTGTTGTATGTGGCTTGCATATATACTCATTTGTGTATGTAGTTGATCCCTTCGCCTGCCGATTACGCCGCTCGTTCTTGTCCCGATGTTATGGAAATGGTTAGGACGGCCGAAAGGTCTACCTGTGAGTGGCATTTGGCCCCACCGTACTATTTTAACCATTTCCGCTCATCCAGGCATGTAACTAGGCGTAATTCACGAGTGAATTACAATTGGTATCGAGCCATCCGCCCTTGAGGTCTCAGCCAAATGGTCGTTGTCAGTTTAGCAAATATTTTTGGTAGTTATGTATACTAGGGAAAAACAACAACGTGAGAGTAGGACTGCTTCCATTTTTCTTCTTACCCACACACCCACCCTTTTCTGGTAAGGAAGTGTAATGTTTTCAATCCTCTTCTAAAATTCAAACTAGGATTCACGTGTTCCGGGTTCCGTAGTACCATAGGTTGTGTGTGTGTGTGAATTCGTTGTCTATCTGTTGCATCCAACATGTTATCACTATCTGCCTTTTGGTTATCAACTGTTGGTACATTCCATACCGACAGGCTTTTGCAAACCAGCGATCTATCGATTAGTTGTATCACAAGCGATCTCTTACTCTTTCTTATCCGGCGTTATCTTGTTTGGGATGTTCGTTTCCGTAGTTACTAATCTTTAGGTTAATCTGAAGAAAGTGTTGGGATATGTGTTTTGCTTATTCATGTGAGAGATGGAGTCGCGACCATACCACTACTTTTCTCATTCGCTCTTGTATAGTGAATCGATAGAGTAACTAATCTTGATTCGTTAAGTGGTTTTGCGCATATAGTGGTATTTTAATGCCGAAATTTGCGGAATTTTTTTCTTTGTTAGCTTGTGTACCACTCCTTGTTGATCGTGTGCGTTATGCTTAATATCTTCTAGGTGCTTTGAACTTTGTTGATATTTTAATATCATCTTAGTTAATTGTATCCTTTAATCGTGGTTAATTCCATCTTGGTACTATTTTGGATTATTATTATTCTCCATTATAGTGCTGACTTGTGTTTTATATCAATCACGGATGGCACCTACGCCGTTCTGAGGAGGACATACAACCTGAACTGGGGGCTGCGTTGTCAAGCATCGCCAATGCCTTGGCCGCAATGCAGCAAAACCAGCAGCGATTTGAAGAAAGTGTCAGGAGGAATGAGTTTGTTCCGCTACCTCCACCTCCCAAGCGAGGAGACATCAAAAGCTTCCTGAAGTTCAACCCACGCCAATTTGATGTGTCTGATTAACCACTTGATGCTGATGATTGGTTGCGTGAGATGTCAAGATTACTAGCGACTGCTGATGTTCCTGAGCAAGAATGGGTAAAGTGTGCCACTCACCTTCTGAAGGGAGATGCAGCTCTATGGTGGGAGGATTACCTCAAGTCAAACTACACTGGTTTTCAGCCTACTTGGGAACAGTTCACTGGAGCTTTCAAGAGCAATATCATCGAGAAATTGTCATGGAGGATGAAGGAAGTGTTTCTCAACCTCAAGCGGGGCAATGACAATGTCAATACCTACATCGAAACTTCATGAACCTTTCGTTATGGTGGTGATGAGGTCTCGGATGACAAGAAGAAGCAAAGAGGTTCGGACAAAGGGCTCAATGCATCGATTAAATATGCAATCACACATGCAAAGCGGCATCTTTTACGAACTCCAACATACTTCTGCGGGAAGAAGCAAGTAAGCAGAGCGATGTTGGCAGCGATCACTTTCGGTGTAGAGATTAAGGGAGGGGATCCGTGAGATCTGTGGGCGGGATGTGTTTATTTATGTGGTATCTTATGCGATTTGCTTCTTATCCGTACTCGGATCTTGTTTTCGCTTACGATGATACGATGTTTGATGTATGAGGAGCTATCCTAAATATTATCTCTATCTCGATGTTTGGATCTTGCCGTATGGCGTTGCAATATTCTATTTACTTTTAGATGGAATGGCTCGAGGACTGTTGTATGTGGCTTGCATACATACTCATTTGTGTATGTAGTTGATTCCTTCTTTTGCCGATTCGCTTCGTTCTTGTCTGATGTTATGGAAATGGTTAGGACGGCGAAAGGTCTACTGTGAGTGGCATTTGGCCCCGTACTATTTTAACCATTTAGCTCATCCGGGCATGTAACTAGGCGTAATTCACCGAGGTAGTTACAATTGGTATCAGAGCCATCCCGCCCTTCAGGGTCTCAGCCAAATGGTCGTTGTCAGTTTAGCAAATATTTTTGGTGGTTATGTATACTAGGGAAAAACAACAACGTGAGAGTAGGACTGCTTCCATTTTTCTTCTTACCCACCCACCCACCTTTTTCTGGTAAGGAAGTGTAACATTTTCAATCCTCTTCTAAAATTCAAACTAGGATTCACGTGTTCCGGGTTCCGTAGTACCATAGGTTGTGTGTGTGTGTGAATTCGTTGTCTATCATTGCATCAACATGTTATCACTATCTGCCTTTTGGTTATCAAGTTGGTACATTCCATACCGAGCTTTTTGCAAACGTAGCGATCTATCTGATTTGTTGTATACCGACGCGATCTGTCTTACTCTTTCTTATCCGGCGTTATCTTGTTTGGGGTGTTCGTTTCCGTAGTTACTAATCTTTAGGTTAATCTGAAGAAAGTGTTGGGATATGTGTTTTGCTTATTCATGTGCGAGATGGAGTCGCGACCATACCACTACTTTTCTCATTCGCTCTTGTATAGTGAATCGATAGAGTTACTAATCTTGATTCGTTAAGTGGTTTTGCGTATATAGTGGTATTTTAATGCCGAAATTTGCGGAATTTTTTCTTTGTTAGCTTGTGTACCACACTCCTTGTTCAGTCGTGTGCGTTATGCTTAATATCTTCTAGGTGCTTTGAACTTTGTTGATATTTTAATATCATCTTAGTTAATTGTATCCTTTAATCGTGGTTAATTCCATCTTGATACTATTTTGGATTATTATTATTCTCCATTATGGTACTGACTTGTGTTTTATATCAATCACAGGATGGCACCACCACGCCGTTCTGAGGAGGACATACAACCTGAACTGGGGGGCTGCGCTGGCAAGCATCGCCAATGCCTTGGCATAATTCACAAAACCAGCGATTTGAAGAAAGTGTCGGGAGGAATGAGTTTGTTCCGCTACCTCCACCTCCCAAGCGAGGAGACATCAAAAGCTTCACGAAGTTCAACCCGCCAATTTGATGTGTCGATCAACCACTTGATCTTTGATGATTGGTTGCGTGAGATGTCAAGATTCTTGGCATTCTTGATGTTCTGAGCAAGAATGGGTAAAGTGTGCCCTCACCTACGAAGGAGATGCAGCTCTGTGGTGGGAGGATTACCTCAAGGCAACCTACACTAGTTTTCAGCCTACTTGGGAGCAGTTCTGGAGCTTTTAAAAGCAATATCTGTCGAGAAATTGTCATGGAGGATGAAGAAGTGTTTCTCAACCTCAAGCGGGGCAATGACAATGTCAATACCTACATCGAAACTTCATGAACCTTTCTCGTTATGGTGGCGATGAGGTCTCGGATGACAAGAAGAAGCAAAGAGATTGACAAGGGCTCAATGCATCGATTAAATATGCAATCACACATGCAAGGCCGGCGTCTTTTACGAAACTCAACATCTGACTCTGCGAGGAAGAAGCAAGTAAGCGACAGACGATGTTGTAGCGATCACTCGGTGTAGAGATTCGGGAGCAGGGATCCGTGAGATCTGTGGGCGGGATGTGTTTATTATGTGGCATCTTATGCCGATTTGCTTCTTATCCGTACTCGGATCTTGTTTTCCTTCACTTTGATACTCGATGTTTGATGTGAGGAGCTATCCTAAAATATTATCTCTATCTAGGATGTTTGGATCTTGCCGTATGGCGTTGCAATATTCTATTTCTTTTAGATGGAATGGCTCGAGGACTGTTGTATGTGGCTTGCATACATACTCATTTGTATATGTAGTTGATCCTTCGCTTTGCCGATTCGCGCTTCGTTCTTGTCTGATGTTACGGAAATGGTTAGGGCGGCCGAAAGATCTACGTGGTGGCATTTGGCCCGCGTATTATTTTAACCATTTCGCTCATCCGGGCATGTAACTAGGCGTAATTCACGGTAATTACACTGACCCATCTGTCAGCCCTTAAGCACTCAATAGACACTATTTTTGAATAACAAAAACTGCCAGGGCCAAAATTTTTTGGTAGCCGGGTGAGTGCAGCGCGCTTCATCTACCTCTGCTCTGGAATGTCGCTGCCATGGCCTGCGATCTTAAATCCCCTAGTCGTGAATGAGGTTCTCATGAAGCCCAGACGGAGCAGCTCGGCTTCAACAACCTTGTCATCTGTGACCGACGGCGTCTTGCACTTCGGTTCCTTCATCATCAGCTCATATGCGCTCTTGGTGAAAGCCAGCGAGAGAAGGAGATATGGGTACAAGTACATGAAGGAGTAAATAAATAGCAGAGTTAGATCGTTTTTAGTTGGCGGAGAAAATGGCGGGAGAGAAAAGGTCAATCAACCGTTGGATTATTAGTTAACGGTGAGGTCGCGGATGGTAGCACGAGGAGGGCACATGCAAGCTGCGTCGGCGACCTCACCGTTAAAGCGTTAACTAATAACGAGCGGCTTCTTTTACCGTGTCCCGTCTACGCGTTTTTCCTACCAGAAAAAAAAACAAATACTGCCTGTAATACTCGTTCTTCCTGGAGCATGCACAGAACAACGAAACTAAATGAGAAAAATAACCCCCTTCGACCTGTAGTTCGTCGGACGTCCGCCTCGGCAATGGCCATGTAGACGGCGCCGGCCACACTTCCGGTCGATCGACTCAGCTGCCATGGCCGGCTACCATAGTAATTCCATGAGGTTCATGCTTGGTGCGACCCATTCTGGCATTCGAGCATGAGCCGCGACCCAGGCGCTGCGTGCGCCTCGAGCCGAGCGTGTGGCAGGGGCCACACGCCGGGCGGGCGCGGCAGTCCACCGCTACCGGTGCCAGCTATTCTTCTTCTACTACCATGGTAGCCGGGTGAGTGCAAAGATTCATCTAGCTCCGCCTGCGATCTTAAATCACCTAGTCTTGAATGAGGTTCTCCTGAAGCCCATACGGAGCAACAGGCTTCCCAGCAACACTGTCATGCGCGGTCGACGATGTCTTGCACTTTCGGTTCCTTCGTCATCAGCTCATGTCTGCTCTTACTCCGCTACAGTGTCGATGTGTGAAAGCCAGCGGGAGAAGGAGATACATGTACAAGTACATGAAGGAGAAGTAAATAAATAGGAGAGTTAGATGCGTTTTTAGTTGGCGGAGAAAATGACGCGGGAAGAGAAAAGGTCAATCAATCGTTGGATTATTAGTTAACGGTGAGATCGCACGGATGGTAGCATGGGGAGGGCACAGCCAAGCCCCGTCCGGGCCTCAACCCCACCTTCCGCTTGACCCGCGCCCAGCGCTCCCAGCCGCCGCCCCGCCGCTGTCCTCACCACGCCGGAGTCGAGCAGATCCACAAGATCTTGGAGTCGTCGGCGACGTGGTCAACGAGCTATGTGGCGAGGACGACCGGGTCATGTGCACGGTGACGGACGTGAGCTGGGGCATCTAGGTCATGGAGCATGCGATAGCTTCTCCGAGCACTGTGTTTCCTCCTCAACGCTCACGCTGACCTCCACGCTGCTGTTAGGGACGCGAAACGAGGCCACCGTCCACACGCCGGCACCACCCTGCAAGACGCCGACATGGCCGAGGGCCACAGGGAAGCCATTCACCTGCTGTTGGCGCTGCATCCTGCCAGATCCCCGCGGTGGGAGAGGGACCACGTCCGTTGCGGACGTCCCCGGTCTGTGCAGGCCAGAAAGCACCTCGGCGACGCGACCAGGGTGTCGTGGGCGGCGGGCGCGGCCAGGGCATCGTGGGCGTCGCGCTGGAGCAGGAGGTCGTCGATGGCCCTTTCTCCCCACGCCCGAACTGGCCCGCTTCCTCCCCACGCCTGCGCCGCCCCCTTCCCCCACCGGCGACCCTGCCTCCTCACGCCGCCCGCCCGCACGGAGCAGCACGAGCACGGGGTCGGACGCCCCCGGCTCCGGCCACCTCCTCCTCATCGTGCCCTCCTCGCTGCGGTGCCGCAGGATGCGCCAAGATAGAGGGAGCAGTGCCGGCGCGGGGAGATAGAGGCATGTAGTAAAATCTTGAGCGCACCACTCGTCTGGCTCCACCGCGGCACCTCCCAGTCCTCACCTGGATGATGGATTGGCGAGGCATGGAATTTTTTCACGGAGGTACCACAGGTTAGTTCCAGTCCATCTTCCCCTCGTTTCTTTGTTCTTGAGACATTGATCTGAGTTCGTTCTCCTTCACGGCCCTAGGAGTGCCGATCCCCTTTCGCCGGACCGGAAAATCAGTTAGTAATTGGGGGCAATGCTTTGGTCACCCAATGCTGCGTTATCTGGTGGCTGCAAGGTGCGAATTGATTTCGAATGGAGCTTGAGATTCGGTTAAATCTGGAAATGGCCCACATTGCAACCAAGACTAAAGATGATGGTCCTGGGAGTGAAAGAAGGTAGCTTGTTCTTTTTTGTTTTGTTTATCACAATATGTTCCATTTGCTGTACCTACATTTCAGTAGTCTGCTAGTTCTTTTCTATAACGAGATAAATATTTACAATTACTTGCAATGGTAAATTTTCTGAGTGCATAATGTGGACAATTTCACGGCTGTACTTACGCCACTACAAAATGTCTATGCCAACCATTTCGAAGTAGAAACTGACAAGCTGTTCAGAAGATTGAGAGCAGATCAACGAATTATGTCATGATATGTAGCCATGCACTCCTACAAGATTGCACTGGATTCTATAGCATATTATGATTCTTATTATAGAAACAAACTCCTACATAATTGAAATTGATTAATGGTAGTGTTTGCTGAAGAAGCTAGCTGGACATTAATAGTAGTAGGTCCCTGGCCCATTGACTCTGGCCAATGCAATGGAAGTACGTCGCAACTCATGGGAACTAGGTCCATCCATTAGGTACCTGGACACACACCAAATAAGTCTATAGTACCCAAGCACACAGCACAAAATGCATCGCAGGATACAGAATGCCTCGCAGCTCCTTAGTTGGAACCCAGAAATCAGAAAACCTTAGACTAAAAGTCCATTGTGAGAGATATGTTTCTCGAATGACAATAGAACTAGATAATTATGGCATAAGTTGGGCCTTCTAAAATTCAAAAATGCCAAGTTACCCAAACTTATATGATTTTCTGGTACCACAGTTGCATCTATCTGTACAAATATGGCTTACTTGTGCATTTGTTCTTATTAATGAATATGAACCATTTGATGAAGAAATTCATCTTCATGTCAGGAGTTCACCAGTAAAATTAGTGGCCAACATATATTTCTTCTAACTATTTATTTCTTTATTTGTATCCTTAGAGTGTGGCAATGGTTGTTTACTTGCACAAAGCTACTAGTTAGCATGTAGGCATTAAAGTTATATTACCATGAGATTACAAATACGGCGAGGTACCAAACTACAAGCTCCTAAGGTGCAGTATTTTGCTAACAAAAGAAATTATTCTGAAGTTGCTGAGTCTAATGAGGCACCAAATCATGTTAGCACTATATATGACATACCTTTAATTGCTGGTTTCTAACTACGGGTGGAAAATGATACTAAAATGATCAAGATAACGATTGCAATAGGCATTGAGATTTTCTGTGATGCATGCATGAAATTGACTTTTTTCTTCTCGGATGTGGTAGTAACATGGATTGGGCGAGAACCTGAAAGAAATATTTACTTTGTTAACTGGGTGTTGTAGACTACAATGAGAACAAATCAGTCAAACCGGGAGAAAGTTGTTCTTACAATTGTAGTCCATCCATCCTAAAACCCTATTTTCAATGTCATGGACAAGAAGTTTGTCTGATAAAACGATATCTGCGACGAAATGATCATATGGTTAGCAATGACAACATTTTGTTTGCATTGCAACTATTAAGAATGTCATCGAGCAGATGAATTTTGGGATTTCAGATTTATTTGACTAACCTCCAAGTGTAGTTACTCGTTGCCCGTTCTTTTGCCATGCAATGCAGTAAATTGAGTTATCCCTCTACAATTAATATTTCCATTTCAGTCAAACAAGTTTGGTAACAGTAATCAAGATATGTATCTGAAAAGAAGTTCAACACTGTAAGGATTTAGAACTTACAGAACGCAGATAGTTTGCTGGCTTCAATTGCATGGCAGCACCACCCAGAAAGTGCAGTGTCACTTGTGGAAATGATGAATCAATACTAACCAAGAGGCAAAACATTCGTGTAAGTGATTCAACATATTTACTGATAACTAATACTCCCTCCGTTTCAAAATATAAGATGTTTTAGCTTTGTGAAGCAAATGTATGTAGACTTCTTTTAATATGGAGTGAACTGACACACTAAAAGAAGTCTAGATACATTTTCTTCACAAACCTAAAACATCTTATATTTTGAAACAGAAAATGAATTATATTCCTTTCCATACTGAAGAAAACGTACCTGCTAGAAGGAACAAAACAATGCTGATCCCCACTCCCGAGTGTTGGGTTTGCAGAGGGAGAGACTGCGGCAGTTATCTGCAAAAACTAAACCATAAGGATAAACTACTGCATGACTGCATCACAGAATAGGATTACTGTAGTTGGACCGGTTATCTTACCGCAGTAACAAACTGATCATACGCCTCACTTGCAAGGAAAGCTAATGATGTCCCTGAGTCTGCAAAAGTTTGATATCCAGCTGACGGTGTAAAAACCGAAGGGTCAAGTCCCAGCTTTTTACCATTTACAGAAATGCTCTCCAGATTCAATCCGTAGTAATCCCTATATTTCATTTAAAAAGTTCAGGCACGAGTATAAGATTTCCCACCACTTCTTGTTACCACAAATGGTTGTCCAATAATCCTAAACTTAACTTACTGTTGGTGTCACAAGTTAGTTATTTTATTCTAGACCACTTCAATTAAATGTAAGAAGAAAATTATCCAGTTATACAATTCAGTTGTATCCACTCTACATATCTTATGAAATCGCTAGTCACTATAGCTCCTACATATTATGTGTTACATTCATGTATTATCCTTTCATTGGCATGTGCTGCATCATATATCCTAGCACTACATAACACCTAAATATAGTTGTTGTGGATACTAGCAGTGGACCCAGCCAGCCGGCCGGCAAGAGGGACAATGTGACTAACATATTGCAGCAGTAGCATCTCACGTATTTGGGAGAGACGGGCAACAGGAAGCGAACGGAAGGGAGCATAGTCTTTTAGGAAATAGTATTGTATTAGGAAGCTTAGGATTAAAGGGTCTAATTTGTTGGAGTCCGTATCCTGTTGGGAAAGGACTGAGCCTAGCATCCACTATATAAGGATGTCATGTATCTAGGTTTGGGAAAGGAATAAACAATCAATCTAATATCTCCTTGGTTATTCTCTCTTCTCAACCTATGTCTACAAGCCCTAGCATCCAGCGTCTGGCTATCTTGACCACGGAAGTTATCCCATTGTGGATCTAAGTCCACAACAATTGGTATCATAGCCGACCGCCATGGCTTTTGCTGCTGAGAAGATGTCGCGACGGAAATACTGAAGTTTATACTGCTAATCATGTTTTACCTGAACCTTACATTGAGAAAATACCTTTCCAGTTAAAGTAAAGGAGCACCCTATGATAACTAGTGTAATTAATAAAAGTACAAAGAGAACTGTAAAACCTGATGAACAAATAAACATTGAACCTGCAGTAGCAATGGTGAAAGACCTAGTCATTAAAAGTTTAGAAGATGGACACATTGTCTTCTGTGAGGATGCTTCCAATATCGTCTCACATCCAAATAGAACTAAGTGTCCCTGTGCTTTCTGTTTGAGTTGGTGATCATTGCTATTATGGTTTATATGATATTAGTGCAAGTTCAAGTGCTATTCCTTACGAGCTTTATAAAGAAATTGTGCATGAAATTAGTCCTTGCGAACTAGAAGAGATTGATGTGATTATTCACCTTGCTAATAGATAGACCATCTCTCCAATTGGTATTGTAAGAGATATGGAAGTTCTTTGTGGTAAGATTAAATATCCTGCTGATTTTTAGTACTTGGTTCAGCTGCTAGTAAAACCTATCCTACCATTTTGGTAGACCTTTCTTGAAGACATGTGAAGCCATTATAGACTGTAAAAGGGAGAAAATTTTAACTAAATTTGATGGGGAATCTTATGAGTTTAATTTTTGATGGGGAATCTCTCCTTGGTTATTCTCTCTTCTCAACCTATGTCTACCCAAGCCCTAGCAGCCACGCCGTCTAGCTATCTTCAGCACGGAAGTTATCCCATTGTGGATCTAAGTCCACAACAATTGGTATCATAGCCGACCGCCATGGCTTTTGCTGCTGAGAAGATGTCATGACGGATACTCAGCGTGTGATTCAGCATGTTCTCTACCCTATCACGGACAGTTTGCTTCATCAGGTCTTTGATCCATATGGGGCCATAGAGACCATTGAATTTTTTCCAGGAAGATCAAGGATCGTGGCCTTCATCAAATATGGCCAAGATCACTATACTGCACGAGCTTTTCAAAGCTTGCAGGGCTGGAACATATACGATGGTTGTTGTCAACTTGGTATCGAGTTATTGCCGATCAGAGCTGGCCACCATGGCTTTCGATGCCGGGTCTTTTATGGAGAATTTCAAAGCGTCCGTTCAATCAATTTTAGCGAATCAAAACACGCATGTTTGAGATCGTTGCAGAAAAAGAAAGGAAGACAAAATGGCTTCAACCGCCAACACCACAGATACGGCTGTAACGGTGTCAACGCATCCAGAAGTCGGCGCAACAGCGGTGGCGTATCATCAAGAGGCGGTAGTGGAGGAGCAGCAACAAGCAGAGACAATGAAGCCAAACATGATGGCTGCTAGACTCTTCACGGCGGTGGAGCTCGTTGCTTCAATGGAAGTGGAGGAGCAAGTTGTGCCAGTTGCATCCCATGATTACACAACGATGGGCATATACATGCCGCATGTGGATCAGATTTGCAAGGAGGCAAGCCAGGAGGGCGAGCTGATGAGCATGGAGAAAGACATATCGACCAAAAGAATTGGAGCCTGATTCATGCGTGGATTGCATGAAACGATCCCATGTGCGTGCGCATCAATTCGTGATCAACCCAGGGGAAGGTGTTGGAGATAAGAGAAGATCCGTTCTGATCAAGCATCTAGAAAATCAGGAAGACCAAGAGATAGACAAGTTCTACATGAGAGAATTGGGCAAGAAAACTAGCAAGTCGTTGATCTGGGAATATAATGGCCTTCAGCCCTGGCCGCTACGATGCAGCTTGAGGACAAGCTTCTTGTCCGGGAGGGTGTAGTGTTGTGGACGCTAGCACGGTGAAGCGGCCCGGCGGCAAGAGGACAATGTGACTAACATATTGCAGCAGTAGCATCTCACGTATTTGGGAGGCGGCAACAGGAAGCGAACGGAAGGGAGCATAGTCTTTTAGGAAATAGTATTGTATTAGGAAGCTTAGGATTAAAGGAGTCTAATTTGTTAGGAGTCCGTATCCTGTTGGGAAAGGGCAGGAGCCTGCGCATCCACTACATAAGGATTTCATGTATCTAGGTTTGGGAAAGGAATAAACGATCAATCTAATCTCTCCCTGGTTATTCTCTCTTCTCAACCTATGTCTATCCAAACCCTAGCAGCCACGCCGTCTGGCTATCTTCAGCACGGTAGCTATCCCGTTGTGGATCTAAGTCCACAACAATAGTACCCAATGCTTATTGATTATTCACATATAGTAGATTATTAGGAAGATTGTGTACACAAACATAGGATAATTTCAGGCCAAGGAACTTACTGTTCTCGTAGGATGGGTGTAGACTATTCCTAACTCCAAGCTTTGACAAAAACAAGGATGCCCCCTCCATGTGACCTCTCCATACAAAGAGAGAACACCCTGGGTGATAATCCAAGCGAGTATACCTGTGAACTGAAGGATATTGCTGACGGCCCAAACCCAAAAATGCCATCAAATGCTTCATGTGCCAGGTCCCCTGTCCTTGAATCTGTGCATCTGTGACAAAGAAATTTGTAAACTATTCTATGATCCCATGAACAAATGAGATTTGGATATTATCCTTCCAATTATCTGATAGTATTTGAAATCCACAACACACGTAAACTCACCCAAAAATTATAGGGGCAGAATAAGAGGATGTCTGCTGGCTTCCATTGAGTATCTCCAAATAAACCATATCAGTCAAGAAGTACCCTGCTGCGGTTGCTAATACATCGGAGCCAGGACCATAATTCATATTGTACCCACAAGAATCGCTGGAGGTGCTGCACACCCCTGACCTATCATGTACAATTTTCTGGCACCTGTTATCTGAGCACATCAACACAGATGAAGTTGATGACACTCTAAGTCAAATAGTCCTGGTTGGGTCTGAGAAACAAATAGAACAATAGTTTTCTTGTCAGAAATAGTATTTGGAAAGAATAATTGCTTCTAGGCAGTGAGTGTGGAAGATGTCTCTCACACTTGATCCAGCTACCATCTGGCAAGCTACCCATGACGTGCTACTCCCAGTATCAATGATGACACTGAAACTTCTTGGTGGGCTACCAAGGTTAACACGGGTCAGATAGGGCCTGCAGAAGTGCACATCAAACATAAGGACAAAACAGTTGTGAAATTCAGTAACTTTAGATTGCTAAGTGCTAACCACTTTACATGCGGTGTCAAGAATTCTACCATCTATGCAAAAAGTACTTATTATTCGGTCAGAGGTTCGAAGGATCAGGCCGGAATCCTGCAAGCTTAACTAGAGTTGTAATATGGACTCGTGAAAACCAAACATCTTTCTTTATACTCTTAAGCTTGCAAACATGATATAACATGATGCACCTGAGTAAAACAGAATACCAGATGCCACGATTCTTTATTCATGCGCCTCCTGCTCAAATTAGATTGGTTTCATGCAGTAGTTTCTAGCTTGTGGATCTAATTCTGAGAAATTCATTAGCAGGGAAATCCTACAGTTAATGGTACCTTGGCACTTCAAGGAGTTGAAGGTGATACGTGAACTTTGTGGAGCTTAGTGGCTATTCAGTGTTTATAAAATGCACAATCGTGCAAGAAAATGATAGAGCATGTTGTGCGCATCTTATGTACAGAACTTGCTGGTTCATTGCAATTTGGCCACTTCTTGAAATCTATGTAAGACGGTGAAATTAGAACATCAATGAGACAAATATAAAAGGAAATTAGCTGTATAAATTATTGGAAATTATTTTGGTAGTAAACTTTAGTGAAATATGTGACTATGGATTTTTGCTAGTAGATTCATTTTGCTGGAAAAAAAAGGTCCATGATGGTCACCAACAATCTCAGTGTTGGTCAGATCTTAGAAACTGATTCTTCTCACCGAAGGAGCATCTGTGAGTATGTAAATATGTACTATAGTAAAACCTTGAGCATGATAGATGAAAGTGAGCATCAAATGGCTGAATTTTGAAACATTCATGAGGGGCGGTGTCAATACATGTTGTGAACTAGGTTAGTGAGAGATAGGGGAGTTTTTTTTTGAGAAAGAGAACATCGGTTTCTCCCTTGAAACCGATGATCTTGCCTGCCAACCAAGGTGAGCAGTCCTAAAAGTTCACCCTCCACATTATCAACTCATGGACAAGTTATTCGAGAAAAACTCATGGACGAGCTGTTCTGAAGGGGTTACAATTCTCAGTATTTGTTAATTGTCAAATATGGGGCGAAACCTTTTTCTTCTATAAGCATTTATGTTTCCGATGCGTGGGGTCTAGGTGATGCAGTTGTCTGCCCTCCTATATGCCAAGCAGCTTGACTGGCAGTGCCGTGTGCCTTTCTATCTACTACTCCCTCCGTTTCAAAATATAAGATGTTTTAGATTTGTGAAGAAAATGAATCTAGACTTTTTTTAGTGTGTAGATTCATCCCAAAATTGAGTGAACCTATATACTAAAACAAGTCTAGATTCATTTTCTTCACAAACCTAAAACATCTTATATTTTGACACGGAGGAACATGCTAGCAAGCAGCTTGCCTTCTATATGCTACCAGCAGCTTGACAATATTAGCACAATAAATAAGGAAGGGAAAATCATACTTCTTAATCTGAAGTACCTTTAGACCCGTGCTGCTGTGGGTCTCTAGCTAAGAAATAACATGGCTGAAAGTGTCCTGTTTTGAACGTTTCAAAAATTATGCAGTTCCTTATTGTTGCATGTGTCAGTGCCCTGCTATGTAAAACTAAACATGATAGGTTTCTGGTACTAATTAAGCACTGCTACACTATGAAAACTCAATGATGTGTTGAACTGTGCTTTTTTTTGTATTTCTATTCTCAACAGCTAGCTGCTTACCCTCCGGCCAGGTAACCGTTCCCCGAGCCGCTCACAGGGAGCTGGACTGCTCCACCACCTAGCAGCTTGGTGTGCCTCAGTGTGTCGATCGCCACCAGCTGCCTAGTCGAGGCGTTGACTAGCCGTCGCTCCAGCTTCAACGCAATGGGCGGCTGCCCGACCGCCACGGCGAGCAGCGACGCTGCTGTTAAGGTGTATTAGTATTGGTCTAGGATTCTGTATTTGTCTAAATTTATCTTCTTGTATCTCAAGTCAGATGTACTATATATTGTGGCGTTTGGTCCCAGATAATACAAGCTGTTTATTCCTAACATGATATCAGAGCCTAGGTTTAGGTTTTTTTCCGGACGCCGCAACTCGTCCTATGTCGATCGAATTGTTTTTCGATCTCGTCGCGCTGGTAGTCGTATCGAGCGACTTCTTCCGACGCTCCCCAACCTGCTATCCGTCGCCGCCTGATCGTGGTCATACTACAGATCGTGGTCGTCCTCCAGATGGTGGTAATGTGCCGCTGCCCTCTGCCGTCGTCCAGGCCGCCGTTCCGCTGTCTCACATCCGAGCGCTGTCCGCTATTGACTTGATCCAGAGATGGCTGCTGTGCTACTGGCTGTTGTTGCACGCGCTGTTTTGCTGCTCACGCGTGGGCTGCAGTTGGGCTGTTCTGCTAGCGCTTCGATCTGTTTGGCTGATTTAAGATCTAGGTCCTCCCGTGACTACCACCACGAGATGGATTTCATGTATGACTCGCCTTCAAGATCGCAGCTGCTTGTCCTCGTCTACTGGTCCGCGTCTCTGCGCTGCCGTCCTCCACGCTGCGGCCGCACGCCAGGTCGTGGCCGCTCTCTAGATCGCGGCCTGCTGTTATGACCTGGATTAATTTCATTTTGTTCTTCCGCTGCTCTTTAAAAAAAAATGTCTTGTGTCAGTCTTTGTGGTTCCGTCTCTCTTTCTCACACTTTGATGATTTTTTTACGGTGTCCTCTATCTCCTTTATCTTGCACGTTTGTCTTCTATTGTGCCCTATTTTTTCGTTGCGTCCACCAAATCCGTTGTTATCTTGTGTTTCTCTTGTCACGCGAGTTCACCGTACCTTTATTGTCAGCCTCCTTTCCGGTCCTCTTGTGGCCTCCCTTTGTATTGTTGGCTGATCTACGCCCTTTGTCTTGTCGTCAAGCTTCTTTGTCGCCGGTTTCTTGGGCTATGATCTGGTGCAGCATGCTTGCTTTTCTTGATGTGCCATCTTTTGACCACCCATCTTCTCTTGATGCAGTGTGTGTCTTTCTCTGATGTGCTATCGTCGCATTGTCTTTGATCTACGCACATTCTTTTGCCTGGTGAGCTTATATGTTGTTGGCTTCTTGTGCTATGATCTTTTGTGACATGCCGTTCTTCTGACCGTCTCTTGGTCTATGTCGATCTCTTCTTCGATCTACTGTGGCTTGACTCTACAGGTTTTGAAGACTCTTCATGCTATGACAACACTTTGAAGACGCGGATTTTGGATTATCATTTTTTTTAGTTTTCACTTCTTCAAATGCAATGCTATTGCAGGGGGGTGTTAAGGTGTATTAGTATTGGTCTAGGAATCCGTATTTGTCTATATTTATCTTCTTGTACCTCAAGTCAGATGTACTATATATTATCGCCTTTGGCCCCCAGATAATACAAGTTGCTTATTCCTAACAGCTGCCACGACTGCTGCAGCTACCCAGTTCCTCATGGCCTCTTGCTGTCCGGTCCTGTTGAAATCATCAACAACCGTAGTCAAACATTTGCTAGGGATGAATCGTCTGTGTTAATTATGAGCACCTTGTGTGTAGATGACTAAGTGATAACAGATACTATGTGATAATAAACATGTGTTCGGTTGCGGTTATGTGGACAATCTGGAAACTGCGTGATGATATTCATTTGGCAAAATGTACCTGGATGGGTAATATGTCAGTTCTCAAGATTTACTCTGAATTGTGCCGTACATATGGTACCTTAGCTAGGCAATAGGTCAGTTCTCAAGATTTACTCTGAATTTCTCTCTCTAGGTGTTAGATGAATTTGTTTCATGTAACCGGATAAAAAATTCACTTCGCTAAAAAAAGATTTAAGTAGTGAAATTCTTTATAGTCTAAAAAATATTAAATAAAATCCACTCGTAGCAATGCTTTCACATTTGCTGTATCAAATAAAAGTAGTTAGTGTGTTCATGACAATGAAGAATAATTTTATTATTTTTCTTTCATTATTGCTGCCCACACGCATAAAAAGCAGGTAAAGTATATTCAACGCGGCAACTATACATGAGACAAGCTATGCCAACGCGGCAACTACATGAGACAAGCAGTGCCGAAACATTCAAACTTGAAACAACCCAGTGCATCTCACGGGCATATATAATTTTGAATTATTTTTCACCTTTCCGTAGCAAAGCACAGATTTTTTAGCTAATACCTATAAATTCAATGTTTGAAAAGTTTTTTTTTTCCAAAAACCAAAGGACAAAAAAACAAAACAAAAAGGCCTACCATCAACCTAATTCCCCCCGACAAGACAAAAAAAAACACAATTAGCGTTGATCTAATGGTTCGTGTAAATTTATACTAGTGCTTCATAACTGAGTAGTACAAAAAATACTACTGTAGTAACGAATGCAGGGTCAAGATCGGAAACATTTATACAACAGAAAAAGAAACAAATCTCAGATAAAATGGAAAGCCCTCATGCTTCGCAGGCTCGCAGCTGCCGCCGTAACTAATGCAGGGTCATTATCAGAAGTATTTACAATAGAAAAGGAAACAAATTTCAGATAAAACGGAAGGCCCTCATGCATCGCAGGCTCGCAGTCGACGGCGTGGTGGTGCTCTGTGACATGAAGCTACTGGAGTTTGCTTAGATTTTGTCATCATGGATGGATTGTTTTTCTATATATCTCTTTTACTGGTATAACTAACTAAAAGAGAATACGATTTTATATGGGCCACTTGTTGAGAAGAGCCGACATGCACATTCCATGGCCATGTAGTTTTGCCATCGCGCAAGAACTCTGTCGAGATGGTTCTGCATGCCTGTAATCTTAGCCCAAGGAGCAAGAAGGTAGAATGATAGCTGAACGGGAGTGTCGGGAAGAAGGTGAAAATTGGAAATCAAGATCTAGTTTCCGGGAATCTAGAAGTTAACGAGGGAATTAGTGGGATTAATGATACAAAAATGATATTCGGCTTAAAATGACCATATATATTAGGGATTTGCTATTTCTCAGCTAGCTGAGAAATAACTTACAGCACAATCAACTCTGCCACCGTCTGATTACATTCCGCGCATCAAGATTCGTGTTGTCTAGATTGAGCTGCTTCGGTCTGTGCTCTGTCCAGTCCGGCCTTTTGTATTTTCCTTGGCTGCTTTTTTTTAGCGGGGGTCGAGAGCCTGTTTGTTTGTTTCTTTTTTTTCCCTTTTAGCGTGTGTTGTTTTCTGGGTCGTTTGTAGTTGGGTGGGAGGTTGGGACAGGGGCCAAGATTCTGTGCAAACGTTGGTTAGTTTTTTTCGTCTTTGTTTATTTGTTTTTCATTTTTTTTGATTAGTGGATGCCTTATCGTTTATTATTAGAAGGGCCCGAATTTTTTTTTTGGTTATTTAGATGCTCATCTAGGAGTTGCAATTAGGCTTTTGTAATTTAGATTTTGTTGTAATTCAAATCAAATTTACTAAGAATTTTAGCTATAGTGGCCACTTCAAATCAATTTTTAGTATTTCCTCTAACCCATATTAATTGACTTGGATTTGTCTATATTCGGATGTATCTAGACATGTTTTAGTATTAGATACATTCGAATCTAGCCAAATCCAAGTCAATTAATATGGGCGGAAAGAATATTTTTGTTAGAAGATGCTCATCTATTAGTTGCTTTTCATTGTGTTTATGCGAGGCCTGAGTTGTTTAGCGGACGGTTTTGTTCGATGTTTTCTTTTAGGCGACCCAATTTTGTTTGCTCCAAGGTGGGATTTTGTTTTCTGTCTCTTATTTTGTTGTAGATCAGTAGGTGAGCTGGGTTGGAACATATCTTTTCTTCATTTTTCCTTTTGATATAGTATTTTTTATTTTTTTTCTCGTGCTTTTTTTGGTCAAATTTTTTCACGTAGTAGAGATGCACGTTGGCCTCGTGCCTACACGGTGCGTAGCAAGGCGACAAGTTTGATGGTCGCCTTTTTAATTTTTTTTTGTTTTTAGCATATATTTTGATGCCGACTCTTTTCCATGGTCCTTGTATTTTTTATAGCCTCGAGTTGCATCATCGACTTTTGCTCCTGATGGTATAGAGGAAGAGTTGCAACTAGGGCTGCAACTAAGGACTGTGTAGCCTTGAGTTGCAACTCGTCACATAACTTGCATTCTCCTTAATGATATAGGGAGGAGTTGCAACTAGGTTTTTTGCAACTAACTAACGTGTTGAATGGTCCTTTTTTTGCCTTGAGTTGCAACTCGACATGCAACTAGACTTTCGTCTCAAGTTGTATCTTGACACACAAATAACCTTCCTTGACGGTATAGAGAGGGAGTTGCAATTAGGGTTGCAACTAGACTGTAAGTCTCAAGTTGCAACTTGACACATAGCGAACTTTTCTCAAGTTGCATCTTGACCTATTTGGTCTTCTCTCTTGATAGTATAGAAAGGGAGTTGCAATCTTAGTTGCAAGCTGAATGGGAGACTCGACTTGCATCCCGACACACAATTTTTTGGCCTTCTTCCCTGATGGTATAAAGAGAGTTGCAACTGACTACCGTCTTGAATGGTCCTTGTCTTTTTTTGACTCGAGTTGCATCTCGACACGCAAGTGGACTTTTAACTGGCCATCATCCCCTTGATGGTATAGATTGGGAGTTTGCAACTAGGGTTACAACTAGACTATGAGTTTCGAGTTGCAACTTAAGACGAAACTGGCCTTCTCCTTTGATGGTATAGAGAGGTAGTTGCAACTAGGGTTGTTCTTTTGTCTTTTTAGCCTTGAGTTGTATCTCGGCACTTAGCCGGCCTTCTCCCTGATGGTATAGAGAAGGAGTTGCAACTAGGGTTGCAAGTGAGGACTGTGTTGTTCTTTTGTCTTTTTATCCTTGAGTTGCATCTCAGCACGCAACCGGCCTTCTCCCTGATGGTATAGAGAGGAAGTTGCAACTAGGGTTGCAACTGAGGACTGTGTTGTTCTTTTGTCTTTTTAGCCTTGAGTTGCATCTCAACACGCAACCGGCTTATCCCTGATGGTCTAGAGAGGGAGTTGCAACTAGGGTTGAAACTGGACTGTGAGTCTTGAGTTGCAACTTAACACACAAATAGCCTTCTCCCCTAATGGTACAGAGAGGGAGTTGCAACTAGGGATACACCTAAGGTTTGTGAGTCTCGAGTTGCAACTTGACACGCAACTAGCCTTCTCCCATAATGGTATAAAGAGGGAGTTGCAACCCCTGGACTGTGAGCCTCGAGTTGCAACTTGACATGCAACTGGCCGTCTCCCCTCATGGTATAGAGAGGAAGTTGCAACTAGGGTTGCAAATGAGGGCATATTGTTCTTTTGTCTTTTAGCCTTGAGTTACATCTCGACATGCAGCAGCTTCTCACGATGGTATATAGTGGGAGTTGCATTTGGACTATGAGTCTCTAGTTGCAACTTGACATCAGCTGGTCTTCTTCACGATGGTATAGAGAGGAGTTGCAACTAGAATTCCATAACTAAAGTTGTGAGTCTCAAATTGTAACTTGACAAACTGAACTTCTCCATGAAGATAGAGGAGGAGTTGCAACTAGGGTTCTGGCCCGAGGAATGTGTGTTTCAACTTTCCGGTTGCAAGTGAAACACAAGCTGGACTTTCTCCACGAAGATAGAGAGTGAGTTGCAACTAGGGTTGCAACTTGAGTACCATGTTGTTCCTTGTCTTTTTTTTGCCTCGAGTTGCATCTCCACACACAGTTTTTTGGCATTCTCCCTGATTGAATGATAGTTATGTTTTTTTTGCCTCGAGTTGTATCTCAACACGCCTTCAAACTTATCCCTAAGGGTATAGAGAGGGAGTTTGTTACTACGGTTCCAGCGAGGACTATGTTCCATGTTTCTTGTCTTTTTAGCCTCGAGTTGTATCTCGACGAACAGCTGCCTTCTACGATGGTATAGAGGGAGTTTCAACTACTATTGCAATTGAGTACCCGTGTTGAATGGCCCTCGTACTTTTTATTTGGAAATTGCAAATTCTGAGCTAGCTTGGAATTAGCTTAGGGCTCAGTCGTTGCAGCAGCCGTTGGATCTAACATGCGAATATTTGTGTAGCTATCGTCGGGTGGTGTTGTCGATAGAACCTTTCTGGAGCGATGCCTCTTTCCACGGTAGCATGGGCTTTCCGTGCGCATGCATGGGCTCTTGTGTCCATTTTCTTTTATGTGCATTTAAAGTAATTTTCTTTGTGTCTGTAGGTTTTTTTGTGTTTTTCTTTTATGTGCATTCAAAGTAATTTTATTTTAAATTTTTATTAGGCATTGGTGAGATTGTAGTTGGGATATTTTCCAGATGAAAGTGGATAAATTTTTCTCTAGTTACCTTTGGGTGTTGTGACTGAGATTTCTTTAGTTGCAAGCAGAGTTATAACTGAGATAGTTTTTCAGTTCTGGTGGAGTTGCAACTGAGATTTTTCTAGTTAGCGGAGTTGCAAATAAGTTCTATAGTTTTAAGACGGGTTGCAACTGAGATTTTTCTGACCGGCGTTAGCTAGTTGCAAGTGGAGTTGCAAATGAGTTTAGTTGCAAGGCCGGTTGCAACTGAGATTTTGGGTGTTTTTTAGTTGAAAGTGGTTGCAACCGAGTAATTTTATAATGGCGAGTAGGATGCAACTGAGATTTTCTACATTCGATTGCAACTATTTTTTTAGTAGGGAATTAGCAAAACTCGCGTCTGTATCAATTTGAAGCTGAAATAATGATTTTACGCTTCAAAACCAAAAAGAAACGTAACAATACGGAATTTGTGTGAGACAGTCGAATGGAAAGCAGCAAGCAAAAGAGTTAAAAATCAAAATTGCTGCACCGTACGGCTTTACACAGAATCTCTATGCCCATATAAGCTAGCATATAGGCCAGGCCAAGCCGCCATGTCGTACAGCTCTTCCCTACGTCTGGTTAGCTACATGCATACAACCAGCGATAGATTTTGATAGTGATTGTATTACGTCTAGCCCGGCTGACGTCAGCTAGCTGAGATATAACTTAAGTCTCAGCTAGCTGAGCGTTAGATACACCCTATATATGGGTATGCCTATAAATCAATGGCTGGATTTCAGTTTATACTAGTCATCACACAGGTAGTAAAAGGTACTACCGTAAAAGAGCCAAAATTGAGGGGCTGCTGCCGGCCCGCCGTCGCGAGGAGAGAGGCACCGCCCGTTCTTCGTGTTCTGCACTTGTGAACACGCGTGAACTGAATGTGCAGGTTGTTGCTTCGTGTTCTGCACTTGTGCGGCGTGAAAAAACGGTGCTGGTGGCGCTCGCGGGGGCCGTGGTGCAGATCTGTGTGGGGGAGGAGGAGGAGGAGAGGGGAGGCGCTTACCGTCGACAGAGGTCGATGGTAGGCAGGGGAGGTGCGGTCGTCGACGGCAGTGAGCTAGTAAGGTGGGCGGGGCTGTACTGAATACTGAATGAGGGAGAGAACCGGAGAAAGCAGCAGGTTGACAGATATAGGAGTAGCTACCTGCAGGGACGGATAATAAGAAAGAGAAAAATCACACCCAAGCAAGGTCATTAATTAGCTCGTGTGCATGCATGCATGCTTTGTGTTTTGCTATAGCAGAGACTTAATTCTCGCGTGGCACTTTCCAGCGTACTCTACTTTAGTTTTTATCGTACTCCCTCCGATCCAAATTAATTAATTTAAATTTATCTAGATTTGGATGTATCTAGTATTAAAACATGTCTAGATACATCCGAATCTAGACAAATCCGAGTCAATTAATTTGGATCGGAGAAAGTAATATAATCCACGATGAGTTTTGCTTCTCTTGATTGCTCTGTCAAGCTAGGGTTAGTACTTGGGGTGTTCCGCATGCATGGCCGGGTGCATGTTGGAGTAGCCCGTGACGTCCTCTTCGGCTAAATGAGAAAGGAGCGCCAGCTCCTGCTTTTCGACTCGTCCGCCCACCCAGCGTCCGAGCCACGCTCGATGAGGGGGAAGGACAAGCCACCTGAAATGGCATGGCACCCCTGCGTCTGCTTTAGCCACCCCCACTCTCCATTTTCATGCAAGCAACGATACCAAGTGAAAGCGTAGCTCATGGTGCTTCGACATGCTGTGGCATGCAATGATGATTGCAGCACCTCCACGTGTCGACAGACAGGAAGCTAGCTAGCTAGCTCCAGTGCTTACGAGAGAGTTTAGGGCGAAGGAAGGCCCGCATTTTCGACAACGTAATAAGCTGTTTGAAACTGTCCGTTTCCAGGTCTCCAAGGATAGGCTGGAGGCTTCCGTCCGTCCACAGGGTGCGAGTGCACCCAATGGGCGGACCCATTCGTGGGGCCCATGGTTCGCCATGCTGCTCTTGCATGCGCTCGGGCTAACCATTAATAGTGGCCGATACACTTGTCATTTCCCGTGCCACCGTTTTCTACTACTTTCTCTCTCTCGCCCGCGCCCATGTTCCTTTTCCCGCCTTCATTTTTCGTCCAAAGCGTTGCCCCTATAAACTAAGCCGTCGGGGGTGTGATGGTCATATAGCCACAACCATGCCTCGTCTTCCCACTACTTGGGACTAGCTTAGCCGGGCTGCCCGTGAGCGCTACCCTCCTAGCCCGCCGAGATAGGAGACAAAGAGAACACAAAGGCCTAGAACACCGACGTCAACGAAGAGGACATGGAGGAGAAGCATCATGCGCGCCCGGCATTGCGAGTAAACCGTCCTCCTCGAGTCCATCCAAACCATGCGCCAACATGCGCCAACATGCTCCGGAGACCTCTGACACGGCCATCGAGGACAACATCGTCAAGCTGTCGCGTGTAATAGTGGCTCTGGCGGAGCACGGTTGTTGAGGATATGCATAATGGGCTAAATCATAGCATGGCCTTAATCCAGCTACCCTGGGTGGCCCACAGATAGTGGCAAGGCCTATGGCTTATCGGGTGATCCAGTTACAGGATTCCAAAAGGGAGGCCTAGCTTGATCCAGGAAGGCTATGCGCACCACCTAGACAAAGTCGAAACCTTGGAGTGCACGACACGTAGATCTATTCGTGTTAGTCTAGAACTTTGTAACCCATGCGGCTAGGACTACTCCCTATAGCCCTAGGTTCTGGCGCCTTTATAAGCCGGACCTATGGGATCCTAAGGGCACAATAACTTACACAATTCTTGTAATCCGGCCTATTGTTGTTATAGTGATTTATAGCAGGAGTAGGATATTGCCACTATCGTGAGTCTGAACCTAAGTAACTCATGTTACATACCCTTCCTGGGGCAGTTGGCGCCCATCGTGGGGCAAGAAGCGCTTGAAGCACAGATCTAGGAGGGATCTTCCTTCACGGGCATCAACGACACCATCGCCATCGGTCGCGTCCTCTACGTCAGCAATGTTCCGATTGTCCCCAATGATCACCTCTGGACTCCTCCAAGGGAGAACTTCACCCACCACCACATTGTCCCCTTCAGCGGCATCCACATCTTCTTCAGCGAAGTCGGCACAGAATCCTTCGCCCAGGAAACAACCTTTATGCCAAGACCCATAGGGACCGCCTTCGGGCTGGAGACGATTGTGGAAGATCGAACAGAGAAGGATCTCTCTCAAGAGTTTTCCGCTTTTGATCTTGAAAAAATAAGGACCACCCAAAACCATCCTATGGCAGGAGGTAACGGTGGAAGAGCAAAGAAAATCCGCATGGGTATCCCAGGTGTTAGAGAGGTAGAGGTATCACTTCATTAGCTACATCAACACGGTAGATATGGCTTGTGTGTCCATAAGCTAGATGAAACCATGCGCAACTTCCTCACTAGATGGCTTGAGATGAAGGATTCTTGCCAGAGAATCACGGATGAGACAACTGTACAATCCTTCGTTAACGTACTTACACAGGGCTCGTTGCTCAGGCACAGACTCCTTCGTTTGATGGACAAGCACAAGATTGACCTCAATGACATGATCGAGATTGCTAGACGGTACGCTGAAGCTGGCGTCGAAGATCGCGCCACTACAGCCTAGTTGTCCGGAAAGATAAGAAGCCACTTCATTGACTACTTTGATACTGATCCAAGCTCTGTTTCCAAGGAAGGAGGAGATGAATCAGAATAAATTAGGAAAGCGCTAAACTCCGAGATGGGTGACTTACATTGGGATAGCTGATACATTGCAAACGTATCTATAATTTTTGATGTTCTATGATTGTTTTATATCTACTTTCTTATGTTTTGTCCATACTTTGGAGTATTTTTATACACTTTCTTGGACTAACCTATTAACAAGATGCCATAGTACCAGTTGCCTGTTTTCTGCTGTTTTTGGTTCCATGAAAGTCAGAAAATGAATATTCTCGGAATTAGACGGGACAAAAGCCAAAGTCAATATTTTACCAGAAGACACATGGAGTCCGAAGGAGAGACGAAGGGGGGCCACAGGGCGGCCACACCACCCCTTGGCGCGGGCAGCCCTAGGCCGCGCCAGGGCATGGTGTGGGCCCCCTGGCCGGCCACCGACCTCGCCCCTTCGCCTATAAGAATCCCCTGGAACGAAAACCCTAAATCGAACAGCCTCTAGCCACGAAAAGTTCTGCAGCGTCGCCACCACTGAAGGGGAGATTTGGGGGATAGAAAGTCTCTGTTCCGGCACCCTGCCGGGACAAGGAAGTGCCCTCGGAGCCATCTCCATCAATCTCCACCACCATCTCCATCGCCGTTGCTGATTCCCATGATGATGAGGGAGTAGTTCTTCCTCGAGGCTAAGGGTTCTACCGGTAGCTATGTGTTCATCTCTCTCTCTCTCTATGCATGATCATATTGTGATCATGAGCTTTGTAATCAAGTAGATCTACCTTGCTACTCAAGTGCTTTAATAGATCTCTGCTCTCCCCATGTGTGTGAAAGTGAAAGCATGCACCATGGTGGCACTTAGGCTAGAGATTACAAATACTTGTTATGAGTTATATTTGGAGTTGGATGTTTCTATGAAATTGTGGTGTTTGTTGAAACCATCTAGTGCTCAAGGTGACAGTGTGGGGTTATCTAGATGGGGAAAGCGGACTTTGAGGTGTGTTATTATAGCCCTACCATGGATTAGAGTGTCCAGCAGGAGTAGTTGAGTAGTATCATAAAGAAGATATTTATATGAGAGTGTTCACTAGTGAAAGTATGATACCTAGGCCTTGTTTCTGAGCATTGAAACACCGTTTGCAACTAGATTTGTTACATGTTTGCTTGCTTTCATCTTTATTTCAGTTTGCCTTTAGTATCTTCCACGCCATCAAGCTATTTTCTGGCACCATTGTCTTATATCCATACCACTTGTATTTTACTATCTTTTTGTCGAACTAGTGCACCTATACACCTGACAAGTGTATTGGGTGTGTTGAGACACAAGAGACTTCTTGTATCTTGATTGCAGGGTTGCTTGAGAGGGATACCTTTGACCATTTCCTCCACGAGTTCGATAAACCTTTGGTGATCCACTTAAGGAAAACTTGTTGCTGTTCTACAAACCTCTCTGCACTTGGAGGCCCAACAAGCATCTACAAGAATAAGTGCGTAGACATCAAGCTATTTTAAAGCGCCGTTCTTGCAGGTAAGGTAAAAGGTACTCACATCCTTTGGTGTGAGTGCTCGAAGATATTTCCGTTAGATTCTGCAATTTTTTCTTTTTGTTTCTTGTTTTTATTTTATATAGTTAGGCTTAATGGAAAACAACAACAAAATTATAGAGCTTTATAGTATTTATCTTGAGTTAGGACATGAAGTGTTTGAAGAAAATTAAAAACCTATGAAACTTTATTTGCATGATAATAGCAATGCTGTTAGTATGAATTCTTTGAACACCATTATTGCTAATGCTATGGAAAAGTTTAAGCTTGGGGAAGCTAGTTTTGATGAAAATGATCTTTTTAGTCCCCCATCTTTAGAGGAGAAAATTTACTTTGATTATACTATGCCTCCAATATATGATGGTTACAATGATGAATATGATATTTTTAGTCCACCTACTATTGAGGAGAAAATTAATTATGATTATAATATGTCTCCTATATTTGATGATTATGGTGATGAGAATAATACTGATAGCTATTTTGTTGAATTTGCTCCCACTACGATTAATAAGAATGACTATGCTTATGTGGAGAGTAATAATGATTATATGCATGTGGCTCATGATAAGAATGTTTTATGTGATATTTATATTATTAATTTTATTCATGATTCTACTGAAAGTTATTATGAGAGAGGGAAACATGGTTTTATGTATCTCAATAATATTAAGTTTCCCCTCTTTATGTTGAAAGTCTTGAAGTTGCACTTGTTTTGCTTTACTATGCTTGTTGCTTTGTGCTTTTATGACTTGTTTCTTTACAAGATTCTTATGCATAGGAAGTGGGTTAGAATCGAATGAACTGAAATGTTCCCCTTTTTAATCAAATTAGGCATAGCTTTGATACAAGGGACCTATATGAGTTCCTTTGTTCATGTTGAGAGTACCTTTGCAAAGCTTGATTTTGGTTGCGAGAGGGTTGTGTTGGGCAAGATGTGCATCCTTGTGAATTGCAAAGAGGTTGTGTCTGTTTACATTTGGTAGATATGCTTGCCTAGAATTCCACAGGGTTCTAGGCGGAGGACAAAATTGGTGTGGGCGCAACATGAATGATACCTATCGACAAATTGAGCACTCCATGAGCTTTAGATGGTTTGGGAGTGTTATGCGTGATCGTAAGGTGAAAGTTGAGCGATGATTGATGATATGTATGCGGATCTTGGAGATCTTCTTTGTCGAGCTTTTGCTCCTAGAGAATCTGAGACCAATAGATGATGATCTAGATAAGTTTAGTATCGCATAGAGGTGGATTCATACATGGCAAAACTTGATGAGGAGTTAATAAGCCGGTTTCATCATGTCTTTGTGGAGATCGATTATCGATTCTAAAACATAACTCTTGATGAAATGAGAGAGATGATCGGTGAAATCAGTATTGGCCCTAAGCGGATGGCAAAATCCGGTGGTGGCATCATAAAGCAGCAATTCATAGATGTTTTGGATCTTGAAGATCTTATGCAGATTATGCGGCGAAAGAGGAACCGGAAGGTGTTCTTCCTTGGTACTATTTACGATGTTCTTGAGCAGGTTATAGTGGATGTAGATGCCTGTGGTGGTGAGCAGAATGAGATGGTCGGCGTTGATGAGATCGATGAGGCTGCTACCTTGGGCTTGTCATATGGACCCTTGAGGTTCCCCTGCCGTGTTGTAATATTATTTGTTGCATTTAGGCGTGCTTTTGTGATTATGTTTGTTGAGAGATTGCGATATAATGCTATTCGAGCTATTGAGATTTTCGGACATGTCACTCACTGAAACCATCGTTGTTGTAAAAAGACATAAGTACATTGTAGTTGACATGATTATGTTTCTTAAGATGACGTCTTAGTACTTGTTTCTATTATTATGTTTTTGGGACATTGTAATGTAATGTTTTGTGAAACCATGGTGGACTAGTGATGCATAAATACATTGTAGTTGACATGATTATGTTTCTTGAGATGATGTCTTGTACTTGTTTACATTATTTTGTTTGTTGAGGCGTAATGTAATGTTTTGCGAAACCATGGCAGGACAAGTGATGTGTAAGTACCTTGTAGTCGACATGATTTTGTTTCTTGAGTATATAATATACTTGTTTACGTGATTCACGTTTGTTGAGAGATTGTAATGTGATGTTTTGTGAAACCATGTTGTGGTTATGTTTGTTGAGAGATTATAATGTAATGTTTTGTGAAACCATGATTGAAGAAGTGATGCATAAGTACCTTGTAGTTGACATTATTTTGTTTCTTTGGATGATGTAATATCTTTGGTATGTGTTAGTTAGGCAATGAAATTGGGATGGAGAAGTGCAGGTTTAATATTTGAAATGAGAATGTGTGAAGAGAATCCATATCGAGAGCGATAATCGAGGAAAGGTCATGGTATCCATTAAACTATTGTAACATGCCAATTTAGTCATCATTGCAGCGGTAGAAGAAGGATCTCTCTCTCTCTCTCTCTCTCTCTCTCTCTTCTTCTTCCGAGATCTAGGGAGGCCTAGATCTCGATGGAAAATACCATGTGACCATAGGCTAAAGCGAGGAGATATGTTGCATTGAGCGTAACCTTTGGGAGAAGGTTTTTGGGCTGTACAAATCAGGTTTGTTTACATTATGTGCAACTGTGACATGAAGTAAAATGCATCGTGCATGTTCATAACACTATAGTGTCTGTGTTTTAGGTTGGACGGTGTGTATAGCGATGAGTGGGTGGATCTTGGTGGCGGATGCACTTAAGAAATGTTTAGCAGTTATGGGAGATATATGAGTTAGAAAGGTCGGAGATTTCTTGATGTAGTGATGCGACTGAAAAATTAGAAGCTGTGATGCGAAATAAGGAGTTGGAACAAGAAATCGAGAATTTGCGATCGAGCTAGCGGCGGAATCGATGGGAGCTTGGTTGTTAGAACTGCAAACAAGTTTCATGATAGTCACAGGTTGCTGATTCATAATGCAGAAAAGGAGAGGGATCAGCTCGGGGAAGACAAGAAGAAGCTAGAGTACTGCATTGCGGATCTGTTGAAGGAAGAAGAAGAAGCGGCGAGGGTGAACAAGGCAGGACTATAGAGGATAAAGGAAATTCGAGATGAATAATTTATGTTGTACCAATGCACGAAACTAGTTAATTGTAAGACTTGCGGTTGCGCTTTCGAACTAAGCCAAACTCAATCCTCGAGCAAACTAATTTCAGGCGAACACACATATCGTACATAGAGTTAAGTTCAACACAAAATCACCACTGCGGAGGATAAACTAGGCAATTCGGTACTAAATAGACATATGTTGTGTTCAAGCGAGCCTGGCACAGGCTGCATGTTTTCCTCCTAAGATTGGCCAGCTCCTTGATGCTATATGGCGTGCTTAATTTGTAGGTTCGGACTCCATCATGGATTGGAGAATTTTGTCCATAGCCATACGATTTTCCTTCATGATCCCTTTCATGATCTCAAATGCTTCCTAGCGGTAGCGACCTTCAACATGTAGCTTCCCCGATCGGCGTTTAACTCCTTCAATTTCGACACTTGTCGAGAAAGGACACTTGACTTCGACATGCGGTTGGTCAAAGGCGAGTTCAGGAATTACTTCTCTCTTTGGATTGCTATCTTGTCATTTAGCCAGTCGCGAGGTCCTAGTCGATCTTCGCCTCTGTCTGCAAAAAAAATACATAGTATGGTTTGTTCAGTTCACGGGACAAGCTGGTTAGTTTCCATAATTAAGCAGAATCGACTAGTGGCACTGTCATAATTTCAAGGAAGAAACAATCTAGGACTAATCAACATTTTATGAATCGACTAGTGGCACTGTCATAATTTCAATTTCGAAGACAAATAAGATTTATTGGCAGTTTAGTGTGCTGTGGGTTTTTCCTAATAAATATCACCAAATAGTAGTGGGAGAGTGGCAAACTCATAATGCAGAAACCCATGTCCAGATACATAATGGAAAGAGAACATGGTGTCCATTCATGAACATGAACACCAACACATGTCCAGATAGATAAGGACTTGTCCTAGGATTCTTATTGCACCCTATAATGGGAAGCAGACATGGGCATTGCTCCCTGAACCCTAAACATTGCAAAAGGAGAGGAGGACGGACTGGTATTCGCATCCCCGCTAATAGGAATCAGACTTGGGCATTGCTCCGATACGCCTCCAGACATGCCCTTAGCTCCTCGTTCTCTTTCCGAACACCCTCGAGTACGGTGATCCCTCTGCTCATGTACGCCTTCATCTCCTTGAATGCATCGAACAGCAGTTCTGTCATGGTAGGCTCGGATGGTAGCCTTGGTTTCCTCGACGCGTCCTCTGAGTGCCTCGCTGACTTCGTCCTGCAGGAGAATGCACCTTTCCACGAGATTCTTCTTCTCCTCCGTGAGCTCGTTGATTATCTTGATGGCCTGTTCTTGCCTGTTCAAGTTACGGTTGAGCACTTTCTATAGCCTAACGACGTCACGTGCAAAATCTAGCGAGATCTCCTTCTGCACAGATAATTGCTTGCATAGGCTCTCATTAGCTTGGGTGAGGGAGCGTGCAAGCTCATGTTGGTTGGCAATCTTGGAACTGATCACGGCCACCTTACGGCGATACTCGGCCTTGATGTTGCATCGTTCATGTTAATTGAAATAGGAATTCTACAATTACACTCCGGTCGGTGAATACTAATACGGATCAAAAAATCCCGTTGAATCTATTGGCGCGGTGTTAAAAAATGGACATATAGATCTATTCATGACCACGATAAACTAATCCTAATCACAAAAAATCCATAGTGAATCTATGAACAACGGTATTAAGGAAAGACCAAGAGATCCAGTCATATTCATGAAAACTAATACAACTCGCAAAAGAAGAAGAAAAACCAATGCGGGGCGGACAACATCTAAGAAATCCACATCATAACTCGGAGAAATAACAGCGTGGAGATTTGCTACCTCGCTTAGACATGGAACTGGGCCGAACGGGTCCTGCAACGCCTCCGTCGTGGTGGATTCGGGCTCCACGACCGACCTGTAATATGTAGAAGAGGAAGAGCCAGGAGAAGAAGAAAAACAAGAAGAAGCTGATTAAGATCATGATGGAGAGGAGATGGAGAAGAAGTAGAATAAGGAGGCCGTCTAGGGAGGAGCCCTTGCCTGCTAGAACATTCGGCGCCATTGTCGGGGAAGATTAGGCCTCGATGAGAGGGTGGGCTTGAGTGGCTGGTAGAGAAAGAAGTGCCTCACGGCGATTTCTCTCCCTTTTCTCTATGAGGACCGTCGACCGGCCTCTCCCCCTCCTTAGTGGAGCCATGGCTTGCAAGGTGAGTGTGGCGGCGGCAGGAGGAAGGAGATAGTGATTATTAGTGTGGGATAAGAGTAAAGAGTACATGCCATGGTCCAGTAGTACTAGTACTATTATACAAGACCACCGTGTACGGTCTACCTTCTCAAAGAAGCCAGGGAGGCAGGGGTAGGGAATCGATGGGACTTGTCTTTATTGCGATGGACACTTCAATGGTCTTGGCGCGCCCAAAATCAGTATATAATAAAGTGCGGCGGGTGGTCATCACGGGGAATCGGCACGCACATCCGCGTCGTGTGTCACGTGTTGATGGGGCAATAGCGCTGGCTGCTGCACAATCCGCGACACGTCCAACCGTCGAACTCACGTGATAAACGCACGCGGGATATTCTGAGTCTAGAATCTGCTGTGCGATTTTGTTGTGATCAAATTATGTTCAATACGCGAGATATTACTTCTTTTTGTTTGATAATCGACAAATGCATGCGTGGACACGACTCACAAAACCGCTGCTCGTCCTTGATCAGATCGGCACCCCACTCTATGTACCGCCGCCGACCATTGAACAACTACCTCGAGCACGATGCCTTAGCGTAGCAATGGCAGGTCAAGCCATCCGCGGCCGTCCTGCGTCCCGGCTCTTGTTGCATCATCGCGCTTGCGAGTCGCTGCTGAAAGCACGTCGTGTCCGACGGCGCGGGATCCATCGACGCCGGCACTTTCGAGGACACCGTGACGCCGAAGCTCGTGCGGCCGTGCGAGGAGAGAATGGGGTACCTACGGCGTCAGACGGCGCATAAGCGGCGGCAGGGCGGGGCGCGTGTTGCCGTGAGTCTGGACAAGAAGAGGCGAGAAGAAGGCCGAAAAGTGAGGAGATAGCTATTTGGATGAGTCCGACTTGGCCAGCGAGGCGTTCATCGATCGATTGGAGGAAGAAGCGGAGGAGAGTAGCGTGGACCCGTGGGACTACGAAGAGGAGGAGGAGGACTCGGCGAGGAGATAACTGCAGCTTATTCGAGGAAGGCGGTGTCGAGTCGTCGGAGGAGGGCACCGATGGCAGCGATGGCGAGGACAATGGCATTGGCGAAAACAGGGCGGACGAAGGCGAGCGATGGCTTCTTCGAAATATGATCATTTATTTTAGTTAGATAGATGGATTTTCACTTGTTTATGGGGGTAAAGTATCGGTGGCACGGATTGACCATGCATAAAAAAAGTGGAGAAGGGAGGGGTTATCCTACTCGTTGGATCACATGGGATCAACGGTTGGTGGAGACGATCCGCGTGACATCTGTGTCAGCCAATCAGGGCATAGCACCCAGAGTGAGCACATGTTTGGGATCTCCACACGTTTGGGCTTTTGTGAGATTTGTGACCGAGAGAGAGGGAAATCTCTTTTCACAATCCGCCTATGGATCCACCAGTACCATTCAAATGTCATTGCATGTGTGCTCTTTTCACAATCCACCTATGGATCCACCAGTGTCATTGCATGTGAGTTCTTTTTACTAACAACAACCAGAGTCATTGAAATTTGTGTTCTTTTCACATACCACCTATGGATCCACTAGTGTCATTGCATGTGTTTTTTTTAGTAACAACAACCAGTTTCATTGCATTTGTTTTCTTTAGACATACAACATATGGATCCACCAGAGTCATTGAAATGTGTTCTCTCTTCAAAGACCACACATGGATAAACCAGTGTTATTGCATTATGTTCTTTTCACTAACAACAACTAGAGTCATTGCATGTGTGTTCTTTTCACATACCACATATGGATCCACCAGTGTCATTACATGTGTGCTCTTTTCACAATCCACCTATGGATCCACCAGTGTCATTGCATGTGTGTCCTTTTTACTAACAACAACCAGAGTCATTTCATGACTGGTCTTATCACATACCAAATATGAATCCACAAGTGTCATTGCATGTGTGTTCTCTTGAGACCACACATGGATCCTGATGTCATTGCATGTGTGTACTTTTTACTAACAACAACGAGTCATTGCATGTGTGTTCTCTTGAGACCACACATGGATCCTGATGTCATTGCATGTGTGTTCTTTTTACTAACAACAACCAGAGTCATGGAAATGTTTGTTCTCTTCGGAGACCACACATGGATCCACCGGTGTCATTGCTTGTATGTTCTTTTCACTAACAACAACCAGAGTCATTGCATGTGTGTTCTTTTCACATACCACATATGGATCCACCAGTGTCATTACATGTGTGCTCTTTTCACATACCACGTATGGATCCACCAGTGTTATTGCATGTGTGTTCTTTTTAGTAACAACAACCAGAGTCAATGAAATGTGTGTTCTTTTCACATACCACCTATGGATCCACCAGTGTCATTGCATGTGTGTTCTTTTCACTAACAACAACTGGAGTCATCGCATGTGTGTTCTTTTCACATACCACGTATGGATCCACCTGTGTCATTGCATGTGTGCTCTTTTCACAATCCACCTATGGATCCACCGGTGTCATTGCATGTGTGTTCTTTTCACTGACAACAACTGGAGTCATTGCATGTGTGTTCTTTTCACATACCACATATGGATCCACCAGTGTCATTGCATGTGTGCTCTTTTCACAATCCACCTATGGATCCACCAGTATCATTGCATGTGTGTTCTTTTTACTAACAACAACCAGAGTCATTTCATGACTGTTCTTCTCACATACCACATATGGATCCACAAGTGTTATTGCATGTGTGTTCTCGTCACAATCCACACATGGATCCACCAGTGTCATTGCATGTGTGTTCTTTTTAATAACAACAACCAGTGTCATTGCATGTGTGTTCTTTTTACTAACAACAACCAGAGTCATTGAAACGAGTGTTCTCTTCAGAGACCACACAAGGATCCACCAGTGTTATTGCATGTGTATTCTTTTCACTAACAACAACTGGAGTCATTGCATGTGTGTTCTTTTCACATACCATATGGATCCACAAGTGTCATTGCATGTGTTCTCTTTTCACAATCCACCTATGGATCCACGGTGTCATTGCATGTGTGTTCTTTTTACTAACAACAACGAGTCATTTCATGGTTCTTCTCACATACCACATATGGATCCACAGTGTCATTGCATGTGTGTTCTTTTAGTAACAACCAGTGTCATTGCATGCATGTTCTCTTGGATACCACACATGGATCCACCGGTGTCATTGCATGTATGTTCTTTTCACTAACAACAATTGAGTCATTGCATGTGTGTTCTTTTCACATACCATATGGATCCACAGTGTCATTGCATGTGTGCTCTTTTCACAATCCACCATTGTCATTGCATGTGTGTTCTTTTTACTAACAACAACCAGTCATTTCATATGTTCTTCTCAGATACCACCTATGGATCCACAGTGTCATTGCATGTGTGTTCTCTTCACAATCCACAAATGGATCCACGGTGTCATTGCATGTGTGTTCTTTTAGTAACAACAACGAGTCATTGCATGGGTGTTCTCTTGAGACCACACATGGATCCTGATGTCATTGCATGTGTGTTCTTTTTATTAACAACGAGTCATTGAAATGTGTGCTCTCTTGAGACCACACATGGATCCATCAGTGTCATTGCATGTATGTTCTTTTCACTAACAACAACTGGAGTCTTTGCATGTGTGTTCTTTTCACATACCACATATGGATCCACAGTGTCATTGCATGTGCTCTTTTCACAATCCACCTATGGATCCACAGTGTCATTGCATGTGTGTTCTTTTTACTAACAACAACGAGTCAGTGAAATTTGTGTTCTTTTCACATACCACCTATGGATCCACAAGTGTCATGTGTGTTCTTTTAGTAACAACAACCAGTGTCATTGCATTTGTGTTCTCTTGAGACCACACTTGGATCCATCAGTGTCATTGCATGTGTGTTCTTTTTACCAACAACAACTAGAGTCATTGAAATGTGCTCTCTTGGTGACCACATGGATCCACCAGTGTCATTGCATGTATGTTCTTTTCACTAACAACAACTGGAGTCATTGCATGTGTTTTTTTTCACATACCACATATGGATCCACCAGTGTCATTGCATGTATGCTCTTTTCACAATCCACCTATGGATCCACCAGTGTCATTGCATGTGTGTTCTTTTCACTAACAACAACTAGAGTCATTGCATGTGTGTTTTTTCACATACGACATGTGGATCCACAGGTGTCATTGCATGTGTGCTCTTTTCACAATCCACCTATGGATACACCAGTGTCATTGCATTTGTTTTCTTTTACTAACAACCAAAGTTATTTCATGTTGTTCTTCTCATACCACCTATGGATCCACCAGTGTCATTGCATGTGTGTTCTCTTCACAATCCACACATGGATCCACTAGTGTCATTGCATGTGTGTTCTTTTTAGTAACAAAAACCAGTGTCATTGCATGTGTGTTCTCTCAGAGACCACACATGGATCCACCAGTTTCATTGCATGTGTGTTCTTTTTACTAAGAACAACTAGAGTCATTGAAATGAGTGTTCTCTTCAGAGACCACACATGGATCCACCAGTGTCATTGCATGTGTATTCTTTTCACTAACAACAATGCTGAGTCATTGCATGTGTGTTCTTTTAGTAACAACAAGAGTCATTGCATGGGTGTTCTCTTGAGAGACCACACATGGATCCACCATGTCATTGCATGTGTGTTCTTTTTATTAACAACAACGAGTCATTGAAATGTGTGCTCTCTTCAGAGACCACACATGGATCCATCGGTGTCATTGCATGTATGTTCTTTTCACTAAGAACAACTGGAGTCTTTGCATGTGTGTTCTTTTCACATACCACATATGGATCCACCAGTGTCATTGCATGTGTGCTCTTTTCACAATCCACCTATGGATCCACCAGTGTCATTGCATGTGTGTTCTTTTTACTAACAACAACCAGAGTCAATGAAATTTGTGTTCTTTTCACAATCCACACATGGATCCACTAGTGTCATTGCATGTGTGTTCTTTTTATTAACAACAACCAGAGTCATTGAAATGTGTGCTCTCTTCAGAGACCACACATGGATCCATCGTTGTCATTGCATGTATGTTCTTTTTACTAACAACAACGAGTCATTGAAATGTGTTCTCTTGGAGACCACATGGATCCTGATGTCATTGCATGTATGTTCTTTTCACTAACAACAATGAGTTATTGCATGTGTGTTCTTTTCACATACCACATATGGATCCACAGTGTCATTGCATGTGTGCTCTTTTCACAATCCACGGTGTCATTGCATGTGTGTTCTTTTTACTAACAACAACTAGAGTCATTTCATGATTGTTCTTCTCACATACCACATATGGATCCACCAGTGTCATTTCATGTGTGCTCTTTTCACAATCCACCTATGGATCCACCAGTGTCATTGCATGTGTGTTCTTTTTAGTAACAACAAGAGTCATAGCATGGGTGTTCTCTTGAGACCACACATGGATCCTGATGTCATTGCATGTGTGTTCTTTTTATTAACAACATCGAGTCATTGAAATGTGTGCTCTCTTGAGACCACACATGGATCCATCAGTGTCATTGCATGTATGTTCTTTTCACTAACAACAACTGGAGTCTTTGCATGTGTGTTCTTTTCACATACCACATATGGATCCACGGTGTCATTGCATGTGTGCTCTTTTCACAATCCACCTATGGATCCACCAGTGTCATTGCATGTGTGTTCTTTTTACTAACAACAACCAGAGTCAATGAAATTTGTGTTCTTTTCACAATCCACACATGGATCCACTAGTGTCATTGCATGTGTGTTCTTTTTATTAACAACAACCAGAGTCATTGAAATGTGTGCTCTCTTCAGAGACCACACTTGGATCCATCTGTGTCATTGCATGTGTGTTCTTTTTACCAACAACAACTAGAGTCATTGAAATGTGTGCTCTCTTCAGTGACCACATGGATCCTGTGTCATTGCATGTATGTTCTTTTCACTAACAACAACTGGAGTCATTGCATGTGTTTTTTTTTCACATACCACATATGGATCCACCAGTGTCATTGCATGTATGGTCTTTTCACAATCCACCTATGGATCCACCAGTGTCATTGCATGTGTGTTCTTTTCACTAACAACAACTAGAGTCATTGCATGTGTGTTTTTTCACATACGACATGTGGATCCACCAGTGTCATTGCATGTGTGCTCTTTTCACAATCCACCTATGGATCCACCAGTGTCATTGCATGTGTATTCTTTTTGCTAACAACAACCAAAGTTATTTCATGACTGTTCTTCTCACATACCACCTATGGATCCACCAGTGTCATTGCATGTGTGTTCTCTTCACAATCCACACATGGATCCACTAGTGTCATTGCATGTGTGTTCTTTTTAGTAACAAAAACCAGTGTCATTGCATGTGTGTTCTTTTCACATACCACATATGGGTCCACCAGTGTCATTGCATGTGTGCTCTTTTCACAATCCACCAGTGTCATTGCATGTGTGTTCTTTTTACTAACAACAACTAGAGTCATTTCATGACTGTTCTTCTCACATACCACCTATGGATCCACCAGTGTCATTGCATGTGTGTTCTCTTCACAATCCACAAATGGATCCACCAGTGTCATTGCATGTGTGTTCTTTTTAGTAACAACAACCAGAGTCATTGCATGGGTGTTCTCTTCAGAGACCACACATGGATCCACTAGTGTCATTGCATGTGTGTTCTTTTTATTAACAACAACTAGAGTCATTGAAATGTGTGCTCTCTTCAGAGACCACACAAGGATCCATCGGTGTCATTGCATGTATGTTCTTTTCACTAACAACAACCAGAGTCATTGAAATGTGCGTTCTCTTCGGAGACCACACATGGATCCACCGGTGTCATTGCATGTATGTTCTTTTCAATAACAACAACTGAGTCATTGCATGTGTGTTCTTTTCACATACCACATATGGATCCACAGTGTCATTGCATGTGTGCTCTTTTCACAATCCACCTATGGATCCACCGGTGTCATTGCATGTGTGTTCTTTTACTAACAACAACGAGTCATTTCATTCTGTTCTTCTCACATACCACCTATGGATCCACAGTGTCATTGCATGTGTGTTCTCTTCACAATCCACAAATGGATCCACAGTGTCATTGCATGTGTGTTCTTTTTAGTAACAACAACGAGTCATTGCATGGGTGTTCTCTGAGACCACACATGGATCCTGATGTCATTGCATGTGTGTTCTTTTTATTAACAACAACGAGTCATTGAAATGTGTGCTCTTGAGAGACCACACATGGATCCATCAGTGTCATTGCATGTATGTTCTTTTCACTAACAACAATGGAGTCTTTGCATGTGTGTTCTTTTCACATACCATATGGATCCACCAGTGTCATTGCATGTGTGCTCTTTTACAATCCACCTATGGATCCACAGTGTCATTGCATGTGTGTTCTTTTTACTAACAACTTGAGTCAATGAAATTTGTGTTCTTTTCACATACCACCTATGGATCCACAAGTGTCATTGCATGTGTGTTCTTTTTAATAACAAAACCAGTGTCATTTCATTTGTGTTCTCTTCAGAGACCACACTTGGATCCATCAGTGTCATTGCATGTGTGTTCTTTTTACCAACAACAACTAGAGTCATTGAAATGTGTGCTCTCTTCAGTGACCACACATGGATCCACCAGTGTCATTGCATGTATGTTCTTTTCACTAACAACAAGCTGGAGTCATTGCATGTGTTTTTTCACATACCACATATGGATCCACGGTGTCATTGCATGTATGCTCTTTTCACAATCCACCTATGGATCCACCAGTGTCATTGCATGCGTGTTCTTTTCACTAACAACTAGAGTCATTGCATGTGTGTTTTTCACATCGACATGTGGATCCACAGTGTCATTGCATGTGTGCTCTTTTCACAATCCACCTATGGATCCACAGGTGTCATTGCATGTGTGTTCTTTTTACTAACAACAACCAAAGTTATTTCATATGTTCTTCTCACATACCACCCATGGATCCACCAGTGTCATTGCATGTGTGTTCTCTTCACAATCCACACATGGATCCATTAGTGTCATTGCATGTGTGTTCTTTTTAGTAACAAAAACCAGTGTCATTGCATGTGTGTTCTCTCAGAGACCACACATGGATCCTGATTTCATTGCATGTGTGTTCTTTTACTAAGAACAACTAGAGTCATTGAAATGAGTGTTCTCTTGAGACCACACATGGATCCACAGTGTCATTGCATGTGTATTCTTTTCACTAACAACAACTTGAGTCATTGCATGTGTGTTCTTTTTAGTAACAACAACGAGTCATTGCATGGGTGTTCTCTTGAGACCACACATGGATCCACCATGTCATTGCATGTGTGTTCTTTTTATTAACAACAACCAGTCATTGAAATGTGTGCTCTCTTGGAGACCACATGGATCCATCAGTGTCATTGCATGTATGTTCTTTCACTAACAACAACTGGAGTCTTTGCATGTGTGTTCTTTTCTCATACCACATATTGATCCACCAGTGTCTTTTCATGTGTGCTCTTTTCACAATCCACCTATGGATCCACAAGTGTCTTTGCATGTGTGTTCTTTTTACTAACAACAACCAGAGTCAATGAAATTTGTGTTCTTTTCACATACCACCTATGGATCCACAAGTGTCATTGCATGTGTGTTCTTTTTAGTAACAACAACCAGTGTCATTTCATTTGTGTTCTCTTCAGAGACCACACTTGGATCCATCAGTGTCATTGCATGTGTGTTCTTTTTACCAACAACAACTAGAGTCATTGAAATGTGTGCTCTCTTCAGTGACCACATGGATCCTGATGTCATTGCATGTATGTTCTTTTCACTAACAACTGGAGTCATTGCATGTGTTTTTTTTCACATACCACATATGGATCCACCAGTGTCATTGCATGTATGCTCTTTTCACAATCCACCTATGGATCCACCAGTGTCATTGCATGTGTGTTCTTTTCACTAACAACAACTAGAGTCATTGCATGTGTGTTTTTTCACATACGACATGTGGATCCACCAGTGTCATTGCATGTGTGCTCTTTTCACAATCCACCTATGGATCCACCAGTGTCATTGCATGTGTGTTCTTTTTACTAACAACAACCAGTTATTTCATATTGTTCTTCTCACATACCACCTATGGATCCACCAGTGTCATTGCATGTGTGTTCTCTTCACAATCCACACATGGATCCACTAGTGTCATTGCATGTGTGTTCTTTTTAGTAACAAAAACCACGGTCATTGCATGTGTGTTCTCTCAGAGACCGCCCATGGATCCTGATTTCATTGCATGTGTGTTCTTTTTACTAAGAACAACCAGAGTCATTGAAATGAGTGTTCTCTTCAGAGGCCACACATGGATCCACCAGTGTCATTGCATGTGTATTCTTTTCACTAACAACAACTGGAGTCATTGCATGTGTGTTCTTTTCACATACCACATATGGATCCACCAGTGTCATTGCATGTGTGCTCTTTTCACAATCCACCTATGGATCCACCAGTGTCATTGCATGTGTGTTCTTTTTAGTAACAACAACCATAGTCATTTCATGTCTGTTCTTCTCACATACCACCTATGGATCCACCAGTGTCATTGCATGTATGTTCTCTTTAGAGACCACACATGGATCCACCAGTGTCATTGCATGTATGTTCTTTTCACTAACAACAACTGGAGTCATTGCATGTGTGTTCTTTTCACATACCACATATGGATCCACAGTGTCATTGCATGTGTGCTCTTTTCACAATCCACCAGTGTCATTGCATGTGTGTTCTTTTTAGTAACAACAACCAGAGTCATTTCATGACTGTTTCTTCTCATACCACCTATTGATCCACCAGTGTCATTGCATGTGTGTTCTCTTCACAATCCACAAATGGATCCACCAGTGTCATTGCATGTGTGTTCTTTTTAGTAACAACAACTAGAGTCATTGCATGGGTGTTCTCTTCAGAGAACACACATGGATCCTGAAATGTCATTGCATGTGTGTTCTTTTATTAACAACAACGAGTCATTGAAATGTGTGCTCTCTTGGAGACCACACATGGATCCATCAGTGTCATTGCATGTATGTTCTTTTCACTAACTACGAGTCATTGAAATGTCGTTCTCTTGGAGACCACACATGGATCCACAGTGTCATTGCATGTATGTTCTTTTCACTAACAACAACTGAGTTATTGCATGTGTGTTCTTTTCACATACCACATATGGATCCACCAGTGTCATTGCATGTGTGCTCTTTTCACAATCCACCAGTGTCATTGCATGTGTGTTCTTTTTACTAACAACAACCAGAGTCATTTCATGTTGTTCTTCTCACATACCACCTATGGATCCACAGGTGTCATTGCATGTGTGTTCTCTTCACAATCCACAAATGGATCCACCGGTGTCATTGCATGTGTGTTCTTTTTAGTAACAACAACCAGATTCATTGCATGGGTGTTCTCTTCAGAGACCACACATGGATCCACCGATGTCATTGCATGTGTGTTCTTTTATTAACAACATCAGAGTCATTGAAATGTGTGCTCTCTTGAGACCACACATGGATCCATCAGTGTCATTGCATGTATGTTCTTTTCACTAACAACAACTGGAGTCTTTGCATGTGTGTTCTTTTCACATACCACATAAGGATCCACAAGTGTCATTGAAATGTGTGCTCTTTTCACAATCCACCTTTGGATCCACCAGTGTCATTGCATGTGTGTTCTTTTTACTAACAACAACTGAGTCAATGAAATGTGTGTTCTTTTCACAGATCACACATGGATCCACTAGTGTCATTGCATGTGTGTTCTTTTTAGTAACAACAACGGTGTCATTGCATGTGTGTTCTCTTGAGAGACCACACTTGGATCCATCTGTGTCATTGCATGTGTGTTCTTTTACCAACAACAACTAGAGTCATTGAAATGTGCTCTCTTGGTGACCACACATGGATCCACAGTGTCATTGCATGTATGTTCTTTTCACTAACAACAAGCTGGAGTCATTGCATGTGTTTTTTTCACATACCATATGGATCCACAGTGTCATTGCATGTATGCTCTTTTCACAATCCACCTATGGATCCACCGTGTCATTGCATGTGTGTTCTTTTCACTAACAACTAGAGTCATTGCATGTGTGTTTTTCACATCGACATGTGGATCCACCAGTGTCATTGCATGTGCTCTTTTCACAATCCACCTATGGATCCACAGTGTCATTGCATGTGTATTCTTTTTACTAACAACAACCAAAGTTATTTCATGGTGTTCTTCTCACATACCACCTATGGATCCACAGTGTCATTGCATGTGTGTTCTCTTCACAATCCACATGGATCCACTAGTGTCATTTCATGTGTGTTCTTTTTAGTAACAAAACCCGTGTCATTGCATGTGTGTTCTTTTCACATACCACATATGGATCCACCAGTGTCATTGCATGTGTGCTCTTTTCACAATCCACCAGTGTCATTGCATGTGTGTTCTTTTTACTAACAACAACTAGAGTCATTTCATGACTGTTCTTCTCACATACCACCTATGGATCCACCAGTGTCATTGCATGTGTGTTCTCTTCACAATCCACAAATGGATCCACAGTGTCATTGCATGTGTGTTCTTTTTAGTAACAACAACGAGTCATTGCATGGGTGTTCTCTTGAGACCACACATGGATCCACTAGTGTCATTGCATGTGTGTTCTTTTATTAACAACAACGAGTCATTGAAATGTGTGCTCTCTTCAGAGACCACACATGGATCCATAGTTGTCATTGCATGTATGTTCTTTTCACTAACAACAAACAGAGTCATTGAAATGTGCGTTCTCTTCGGAGACCACACATGGATCCACCGGTGTCATTGCATGTATGTTCTTTTCACTAACAACAACTGAGTCATTGCATGTGTGTTCTTTTCACATACCATATGGATCCACAGTGTCATTGCATGTGTGCTCTTTTCACAATCCACCTATGGATCCACAGTGTCATTGCATGTGTGTTCTTTTACTAACAACAACGAGTCATTTCATGACTGTTCTTCTCACATACCACCTATGGATCCACAGGTGTCATTGCATGTGTGTTCTGTTAACAATCCACAAATGGATCCACAAGTGTTATTGCATGTGTGTTCTTTTTAGTAACAACAACGAGTCATTGCATGGGTGTTCTCTTGAGAGACCACACATGGATCCTGATGTCATTGCATGTGTGTTCTTTTATTAACAACAACGAGTCATTGAAATGTGTGCTCTCTTGAGACCACACATGGATCCACTCAGTGTCATTGCATGTATGTTCTTTTCACTAACAACAAGCTGGAGTCTTTGCATGTGTGTTCTTTTCACATACCACATATGGATCCACAGGTGTCATTGCATGTGTGCTCTTTTCACAATCCACCTATGGATCCACAGTGTCATTGCATGTGTGTTCTTTTTTACTAACAACAACAGTCAATGAAATTTGTGTTCTTTTCACATACCACCTATGGATCCACAAGTGTCATTGCATGTGTGTTCTTTTTAATAACAAAAACCAGTGTCATTTCATTTGTGTTCTCTTGAGAGAATACACTTGGATCCATCAGTGTCATTGCATGTGTGTTCTTTTTACCAACAACTAGAGTCATTGAAATGTGTGCTCTCTTGGTGACCACACATGGATCCACAGTGTCATTGCATGTATGTTCTTTTCACTAACAACAAGCTGGAGTCATTGCATGTGTTTTTTCACATACCACATATGGATCCACAGTGTCATTGCATGTATGCTCTTTTCACAATCCACCTATGGATCCACAGTGTCATTGCATGTGTGTTCTTTCACTAACAACAACTAGAGTCATTGCATGTGTGTTTTTCACATCGACATGTGGATCCACAGTGTCATTGCATGTGTGCTCTTTTCACAATCCACCTATGGATCCACCGGTGTCATTGCATGTGTGTTCTTTTACTAACAACAACCAAGTTATTTCATGTGTTCTTCTCACATACCACCTATGGATCCACAGTGTCATTGCATGTGTTCTCTTCACAATCCACACATGGATCCACTAGTGTCATTGCATGTGTGTTCTTTTTAGTAACAAAAACCAGTGTCATTGCATGTGTGTTCTCGGAGACCACACATGGATCCTGATTTCATTGCATGTGTGTTCTTTTTACTAAGAACAACTAGAGTCATTGAAATGAGTGTTCTCTTGAGACCACACATGGATCCACCAGTGTCATTGCATGTGTATTCTTTTCACTAACAAGCTTTGGAGTCATTGCATGTGTGTTCTTTTTAGTAACAACAACTTGAGTCATTGCATGGGTGTTCTCTTGAGACCACACATGGATCCTGATGTCATTGCATGTGTGTTCTTTTATTAACAACAACGAGTCATTGAAATGTGTGCTCTCTTGAGACCACACATGGATCCATCAGTGTCATTGCATGTATGTTCTTTTCACTAAGAACAACTGAGTCTTTGCATGTGTGTTCTTTTCATACCACATATGGATCCACCGGTGTCATTGCATGTGTGCTCTTTTCACAATCCACCTATGGATCCACCGGTGTCATTGCAGGTGTGTTCTTTTACTAACAACAACGAGTCATTTCATGACTGTTCTTCTCACATACCACCTATGGATCCACAGTGTCATTGCATGTGTTCTCTTCACAATCCACAAATGGATCCACAGGTGTCATTGCATGTGTGTTCTTTTAGTAACAACAACGAGTCATTGCATGGGTGTTCTCTTGAGACCACACATGGATCCTGATGTCATTGCATGTGTGTTCTTTTATTAACAACAACCAGAGTCATTGAAATGTGTGCTCTCTTCAGAGACCACACATGGATCCATCGGTGTCATTGCATGTATGTTCTTTTCACTAACAACAACTGGAGTCTTTGCATGTGTGTTCTTTTCACATACCACATATGGATCCACCAGTGTCATTGCATGTGTGCTCTTTTCACAATCCACCTATGGATCCACCAGTGTCATTGCATGTGTGTTCTGTTACCTAACACCAACCCGAGTCAATGACATTGGTGTTCGTTGCACATACCACCTCTGGAGCCACAAGTGTCATTGCATGTGGGTTCTGTTGAGTCCCAACAACCAGTGTCATTTCATTTGTGTTCTCTTCAGAGACCACACTTGGATCCATCAGTGTCATTGCATGTGTGTTCTTTTTACCAACAACAACTAGAGTCATTGAAATGTGTGCTCTCTTCAGTGACCACACATGGATCCACCCGTGTCATTGCATGTATGTTCTTTTCACTAACAACAACTGGAGTCATTGCATGTGTTTTTTTTCACATACCACATATGGATCCACCAGTGTCATTGCATGTATGCTCTTTTCACAATCCACCTATGGATCCACCAGTGTCATTGCATGTGTGTTCTTTTCACTAACAACAACTAGAGTCATTGCATGTGTGTTTTTTCACATACGACATGTGGATCCACAGTGTCATTGCATGTGCTCTTTTCACAATCCACCTATGGATCCACCAGTGTCATTGCATGTGTGTTCTTTTTACTAACAACAACCAAAGTTATTTCATGACTGTTCTTCTCACATACCACCTATGGATCCACCAGTGTCATTGCATGTGTGTTCTCTTCACAATCCACACATGGATCCACTAGTGTCATTGGATGTGTGTTCTTTTAGTAACAAAACCAGTGTCATTGCATGTGTGTTCTCTCGAGACCACACATGGATCCTGATTTCATTGCATGTGTGTTCTTTTTACTAAGAACAACTAGAGTCATTGAAATGAGTGTTCTCTTCAGAGACCACACATGGATCCACCAGTGTCATTGCATGTGTATTCTTTTCACTAACAACAACTGGAGTCATTGCATGTGTGTTCTTTTTAGTAACAACAACCAGAGTCATTGCATGGGTGTTCTCTTGAGAGACCACACATGGATCCTGATGTCATTGCATGTGTGTTCTTTTTATTAACAACAACGAGTCATTGAAATGTGTGCTCTCTTGAGACCACACATGGATCCATCAGTGTCATTGCATGTATGTTCTTTTCACTAACAACTGGAGTCTTTGCATGTGTGTTCTTTTCACATACCACATATGGATCCACAGTGTCATTGCATGGGTGTTCTCTTGAGACCACACATGGATCCACTAGTGTCATTGCATGTGTGTTCTTTTATTAACAACAGAGTCATTGAAATGTGTGCTCTCTTGAGACCACACATGGATCCATCAGTGTCATTGCATGTATGTTCTTTTCACTAACAACAACGAGTCATTGAAATGTGCGTTCTCTTCGGAGACCACACATGGATCCACCGGTGTCTTTGCATGTATGTTCTTTTCCCTAACAACAACTGAGTCATTGCATGTGTGTTCTTTTCACATACCACATATGGATCCACCAGTGTCATTGCATGTGTGCTCTTTTCACAATCCACAGTGTCATTGCATGTGTTTTCTTTTTACTAACAACAACGAGTCATTTCATGACCGTTCTTCTCATACCACCTATGGATCCACAGTGTCATTGCATGTGTGTTCTCTTCACAATCCACAAATGGATCCACAGTGTCATTGCATGTGTGTTCTTTTAGTAACAACAACCAGAGTCATTGCATGGGTGTTCTCTTGAGACCACATGGATCCACCGATGTCATTGCATGTGTGTTCTTTTATTAACAACAACGAGTCATTGAAATGTGTGTTCTTTACAGAGACCACACATGGATCCACCAGTGTCATTCCATGTATGTTCTTTTCACTAACAACTGGAGTCTCTGCATGTGTGTTCTTTTCACATACCACATATGAATCCACCAGTGTCATTGCATGTGTGCTCTTTTTGCAATCCACCTAAGGATCCACCAGTGTCATTGCATGTGTGTTCTTTTTAGTAACAACAACGAGTCGATGAAATTTGTGTTCTTTTCACATACCACCTATGGATCCACAAGTGTCATTGCATGTGTGTTCTTTTTAGTAACAACAACCAGTGTCATTGCATGTGTGTTCTCTTCAGAGACCACACTTGGATCCATCTGTGTCATTGCATGTGTGTTCTTTTTACCAACAACTAGAGTCATTGAAATGTGTGCTCTCTTGGTGACCACATGGATCCACAGTGTCATTGTATGTTCTTTTCACTAACAACAACTGGAGTCATTGCATGTGTGTTTTTCACATACCACATATGGATCCACAGGTGTCATTGAATGTCTGCTCTTTTCAGACTCCACCTATGGATCCACCAGTGTCATTGCATGTGTGTTCTTTTCACTAACAACAACTAGAGTCATTGCATGTGTGTTTTTTCACATACGACATGTGGATCCACCAGTGTCATTGCATGTGTGCTCTTTTCACAATCCACCTATGGATCCACCAGTGTCATTGCATGTGTATTCTTTTTACTAACAACAACCAAAGTTATTTCATGACTGTTCTTCTCACATACCACCTATGGATCCACCAGTGTCATTGCATGTGTGTTCTCTTCACAATCCACACATGGATCCACTAGTGTCATTGCATGTGTGTTCTTTTTAGTAACAACAACCAGAGTCATTTCATGTGTGTTCTCTCAGAGACCACACATGGATCCTGATTTCATTGCATGTGTGTTCTTTTACTAAGAACAACGAGTCATTGAAATGAGTGTTCTCTTGAGACCACACATGGATCCACCAGTGTCATTGCATGTGTATTCTTTTCACTAACAACAACTGGAGTCATTGCATGTGTGTTCTTTTCACATACCACATATGGATCCACCAGTGTCATTGCATGTGTGCTCTTTTCACAATCCACCTATGGATCCACCAATGTCATTGCATGTGTGTTCTTTTTACTAACAACAACGAGTCATTTCATATTCTTCTCCCATACCACATATGGATCCACAGTGTCATTGCATGTATGTTCTATTTAGAGACCACACATTGATCGACCAGTGTCATTGCTTGTTTTTTCTTTTCACTAACAACAACTAGAGTGATTGTATGTGTGTTCTTTTCACATACCACATATGGATCCACCAGTGTCATTGCATGTGTGCTCTTTTCACAATCCACCAGTGTCATTGCATGTGTGTTCTTTTTACTAACAACAACTAGAGTCATTTCATGTGTGTTCTTCTCACATACCACCTATGGATCCACCAGTGTCATTGCATGTGTGTTCTCTTCACAATCCACAAATGGATCCACAGTGTCATTGCATGTGTGTTCTTTTTAGTAACAACAACGAGTCATTGCATGGGTGTTCTCTTGAGACCACACATGGATCCACTAGTGTCATTGCATGTGTGTTCTTTTTATTAACAACAACGAGTCATTGAAATGTGTGCTCTCTTGAGACCACACATGGATCCATCAGTGTCATTGCATGTATGTTCTTTTCACTAACAACGAGTCATTGAAATATGCGTTCTCTTGGAGACCACACATGGATCCACAGTGTCATTGCTTGTATGTTCTTTTCACTAACAACAAGCTGGAGTCATTGCATGTGTGTTCTTTTCACATACCATATGGATCCACAGGTGTCGATACATGTGTGCTCTTTTCACATACCACGTATAGATCCACCAGTGTCATTGCATGTGTGTTCTTTTTTAGTAACAACAACGAGTCAATGAAATGTGTGTTCTTTTCACATACCACCTATGGATCCACGGTGTCATTGCATGTGTGTTCTTTTCACTAACAACAAGCTGGAGTCATTGCATGTGTGTTCTTTTCACATACCGAATGGATCCACGGTGTCATTGCATGTGTACTCTTTTCACAATCCACCTATGGATCCACGTGTCATTGCATGTGTGTTCTTTTCACTAGCAACAATGGAGTCATTGCATGTGTGTTCTTTTCACATACCACATATGGATCCCAATGTCATTGCATGTGTGCTCTTTTCACAATCCACCTATGGATCCACCGGTGTCATTGCATGTGTGTTCTTTTACTAACAACAACGAGTCATTTCATGTTGTTCTTCTCACATACCACATATGGATCCACAGTGTCATTGCATGTATGTTCTCTTTAGAGACCACACATGGATCCACAGTGTCATTGCATGTATGTTCTTTTCACTAACAACAACTGGAGTCATTGCATGTGTGTTCTTTTCACATACCACATATGGATCCACGGTGTCATTGCATGTGTGCTCTTTTCACAATCCACGTGTCATTGCATGTGTGTTCTTTTTACTAACAGAACTAGAGTCATTTCATATGTTCTTCTCACATACCACCTATGGATCCACAGTGTCATTGCATGTGTGTTCTCTTCACAATCCACAAATGGATCCACAGTGTCATTGCATGTGTGTTCTTTTAGTAAAACAACCAGAGTCATTGCATGGGTATTCTCTTGAGACCACACATGGATCCACTAGTGTCATTGCATGTGTGTTCTTTTTACAACAACGAGTCATTGAAATGTGTGCTCTCTTGAGACCACACATGGATCCATCGATGTCATTGCATGTATGTTCTTTTCACTAACAACAGCGAGTCATTGAAATGTGTGTTCTCTTGGAGACCACACATGGATCCACAGTGTCATTGCATGTGTTCTTTTCACTAACAACTGAGTCATTGCATGTACATTCTTTTCACATACCACATATGAATCCACCAGTGTCATTGCATGTGTGCTCTTTTCATAATCCACCAGTGTCATTGCATGTGTGTTCTTTTAATTAACAACAACAGAGTCATTTCATGACTGTTCTTCTCACATACCACCTATGGATCCACCAGTGTCATTGCATGTGTGTTCTCTTGACAAACAACAACTGGATACACGTGTGTCTGTGCATGTGTGTTCTTGTTAGTAACAACAACGAGTCATTGCATGGGTGTTCTCTTAGACCACACATGGATCCACCATGTCATTGCATGTGTGTTCTTTTAATTAACAACAACTTGAGTCATTGAAATGTGTGCTCTCTTGAGACCACACATGGATCCATCAGTGTCATTGCATGTATGTTCTTTTCACTAACAACAACTGGAGTCTTTGCATGTGTGTTCTTTTCACATACCACATATGGATCCACCAGTGTCATTGCATGTGTGCTCTTTTCACAATCCACCTATGGATCCACCAGTGTCATTGCATGTGTGTTCTTTTTACTAACAACAACCAGAGTCAATGAAATTTGTGTTCTTTTCACATACCACCTATGGATCCACAAGTGTCATTGCATGTGTGTTCTTTTTAGTAACAACAACCAGTGTCATTGCATGTGTGTTCTCTTCAGAGACCACACTTGGATCCATCTGTGTCATTGCATGTGTGTTCTTTTTACCAACAACAACTAGAGTCATTGAAATGTGTGCTCTCTTCAGTGACCACACATGGATCCACCAGTGTCATTGCATGTATGTTCTTTTCACTAACAACTTGGAGTCATTGCATGTGTGTTTTCACATACCACATATGGATCCACAGTGTCATTGCATGTATGCTCTTTTCACAATCCACCTATGGATCCACAGTGTCATTGCATGTGTGTTCTTTTCACTAACAACTAGAGTCATTGCATGTGTGTTTTTTCACATACGACATGTGGATCCACCAGTGTCATTGCATGTGTGCTCTTTTCACAATCCACCTATGGATCCACCAGTGTCATTGCATGTGTATTCTTTTTACTAACAACAACCAAAGTTATTTCATGACTATTCTTCTCACATACCACCTATGGATCCACAGTGTCATTGCATGTGTATTCTTTTTACTAACAACCAAAGTTATTTCATGACTATTCTTCACACATACCACCTATGGATCCACCAGTGTCATTGCATGTGTGTTCTCTTCACAATCCTCACATGGATCCACTAGTGTCATTGCATGTGTGTTCTTTTTAGTAACAAAAACCACTGTCATTGCATGTGTGGTCTCTCAGAGACCACACATGGATCCTGATTTCATTGCATGTGTGTTCTTTTTACTAAGAACAACCAGAGTCATTGAAATAGTGTTCTCTTGAGAGACCACACATGGATCCACCAGTGTCATTGCATGTGTATTCTTTTCACTAACAACTGGAGTTATTGCATGTGTGTTCTTTTCACATACCACATATGGATCCACCAGTGTCATTGCATGTGTGCTCTTTTCACAATCCACCTATGGATCCACCAGTGTCATTGCATGTATGTTCTCTTTAGAGACCACACATGGATCCACCAGTGTCATTGCATGTATGTTCTTGTCACTAACAACTGGCCCAGTCATTGCATGTGTGTTCTTTTCACATACCACATATGGATCCACAGTGTCATTGCATGTGTGCTCTTTTCACAATCCACGGTGTCATTGCATGTGTGTTCTTTTTACTAACAACTAGAGTCATTTCATGACTGTTCTTCTCACATACCACCTATGGATCCACCAGTGTCATTGCATGTGTGTTCTCTTCACAATCCACAAATGGATCCACCAGTGTCATTGCATGTGTGTTCTTTTTAGTAACAACAACCAGAGTCATTGCATGGGTGTTCTCTTCAGAGACCACACATGGATCCACTAGTGTCATTGCATGTGTGTTCTTTTTATTAACAACAACCAGAGTCATTGAAATGTGTGCTCTCTTCAGAGACCACACATGGATCCATCGGTGTCATTGCATGTATGTTCTTTTCACTAACAACAACCAGAGTCATTGAAATGTGCGTTCTCTTCGGAGACCACACATGGATCCACCGGTGTCATTGCTTGTATGTTCTTTTCACTAACAACAACTGGAGTCATTGCATGTGTGTTATTTTCACATACCACATATGGATCCACCAGTGTCAGTACATGTGTGCTCTTTTCACATACCACGTATAGATCCACCAGTGTCATTGCATGTGTGTTCTTTTTAGTAACAACAACCAGAGTCAATGAAATGTGTGTTCTTTTCACATACCACCTATGGATCCACCAGTGTCATTGCATGTGTGTTCTTTTCACTAACAACAACTGGAGTCATTGCATGTGTGTTCTTTTCACATACCACGAATGGATCCACCAGTGTCATTGCATGTGTACTCTTTTCACAATCCACCTATGGATCCACCGGTGTCATTGCATGTGTGTTCTTTTCACTAACAACAATGGAGTCATTGCATGTGTGTTCTTTTCACATACCACATATGGATCCACCAATGTCATTGCATGTGTGCTCTTTTGACAATCCACCTATGGATCCACCAGTGTCATTGCATGTGTGTTCTTTTTACTAACAACAACCAGAGTCATTTCATGACTGTTCTTCTCACATACCACATATGGATCCACCAGTGTCATTGCATGTGTGTTCTTTTTAGTAACAACCAGTGTCATTGCATGTATGTTCTCTTCAGATACCACACATGGATCCACCAGTGTCATTGCATGTATGTTCTTTTCACTAACAACAACTGGAGTCATTGCATGTGTGTTCTTTTCACATACCACATATGGATCCACCAGTGTCATTGCATGTGTGCTCTTTTCACAATCCACCAGTGTCATTGCATGTGTGTTCTTTTTACTAACAACAACCAGAGTCATTTCATGACTGTTCTTTTCACATACCACCTATGGATCCACCAGTGTGATTGCATGTGTGTTCTCTTCACAATCTACAAATGGATCCACCAGTGTCATTGCATGTGTGTTCTTTTTAGTAACAACAACCAGAGTCATTGCATGGGTGTTCTCTTCAGAGACCACACATGGATCCACCAGTGTCATTGCATGTGTGTTCTTTTTATTAACAACAACCAGAGTCATTGAAATGTGTGCTCTCTTCAGAGACCACACATGGATCCATCGGTGTCATTGCATGTATGTTCTTTTCACTAACAACAACTAGAGTCTTTGCATGTGTGTTCTTTTCACATACCACATATGGATCCACTAGTGTCATTGCATGTGTGCTCTTTTCACAATCCACCTATGGATCCACCAGTGTCATTGCATGTGTGTTCTTTTTACTAACAACAGAGTCGATGAAATATGTGTTCTTTTCACATACCACCTATGGATCCACCAGTGTTATTGCATGTGTGCTCTTTTCACTAACAACAACTGGAGTCTTTGCATGTGTGTTCTTTTCACATACCACATATGGATCCACAAGTGTTATTGCATGTGTGATCTTTTCACAATCCACCTATGGATCCACCAGTGTCATTGCATGTGTGTTCTTTTTACTAACAACAACCAGAGTCATTTTATGACTGTTCTTCTCACATACCACCTATGGATCCACCAGTGTCATTGCATGTGTGTTCTCTTCACAATCCACACATGGATCCACCCGTGTCATTGCATGTGTGTTCTTTTTAGTAACAACAACCAGAGTCATTGCATGTGTTCTCTTGAGAGACCACATGGATCCTGATGTCATTGCATGTATGTTCTTTTCACTAACAACAATTGGAGTCTTTGCATGTGTGTTCTTTTCACATACCACATATGGATCCACCAGTTTCATTGCATGTGTGCTCTTTTCACAATCCACCTATGGATCCACCAGTGTCATTGCATGTGTGTTCTTTTTACTAACAACAACCATAGTCATTTCATGACTGTTCTTCTCACATACCACATATGGATCCACTAGTGTCATTGCATGTGTGTTCTCTTCACAATCCACACAGGGATCCACCAGTGTCATTGCATATGTGCTCTTTTTACTAACAACAACCAGAGTCATTACATGTGTGTTCTCTTTAGAGACCACACATGGATCCTGATGTCATTGCATGTGTGTTCTTTTTACTAACTACCATAGTCATTGAAATGTGTGTTCTCTTGGATCTGAGGCGGTCCTAAGATTTCCGGGGCCGGCGAGGCAAAATCGGTGCCCTTTTTATAGACATCGCCACAATAATAATGAATATATAGTGAGAATATATGTAATCTATTACACGTCAATGCATGTAAAAATAGTGCGCATATCAAATAGTTTATAAATAGCACCTTAAAAATTTCTTCTAAGATTTCTCGATGCAAATTCGCTAATGATAGGATCGATGTCGGCGTCATCCAATAATTTCTTCTCAATGCATAATGTTGCCAAACCATTTAACCTTTGTTGACTCATTGTTGACCTCAAATAATTCTTCAATAATTTCAACTTCGAGAAGCTTCTTTTCGGTAGATACAGCGGTCATAGGCACGATAAATAAGATGTAAGCAATGGAGATATTAGGATATGATCAACTTCTCGACATGTTGAAAAATCTCCATAGCGGACATTCGCCATCGGCAAGGTGTATCTCATCATCTTTAATTCGAAATAAGATTATATACCTCAACATCACGGACCATTTTCAAGAGAAAATCTGCGCAAACTTGTTGCAACCCTCTTCAAGTTCATTATCATTTAAAGATTTGAGTGTCAGAGCTCAATAAAATCCAAATATATCTTTAAAAACCATGAGTTCTTTAAATCTGTCCTTCAAAGTAGTAATGGCCATATCAACCACAACATAAAATATTTAACTTGAAATACCTTCTAAACTTCTAGAATTTCTTCATGGCAATTACTTTCATCAAACTGAATCTTCCTCGTAGCGACGTTTCTTTGGAATAAATGCATCTACACCCATTCCGATTGCGATACCTTTGGTGATGCCCAAACTAGTAGAAAACCCACGTCTCTATACTTCTCAAAATATTGTGTTATACCTTGTATATGCTTCAAAGTAGAGTCAGCACATGGCTGGAGATTGCAACATCTTGCTAACTTTATTTACTGCAAATAAAATGTCATGCCATATAACCATACCAAGTAGAAACTCAAAGCAGCCAAGCCATCAAATATTTTTTGCATCACTTCTATCTTTAGCCTCAACATCTCTATCATGACACTCGACAAAGTGACCTTAACTCGGTGGCTTGATATCTTATTGCTGTAACACTTTTGATTCTACTCTCCCAGCAGTATTGGACAATGATTTCACGGTCAAACTAGGAACATGTTTGAGCAAGACCTCCACCTTTTGTAGAACCAACAAATAAGACATATGTCGTTGAACAATTCCAAAAATGTAACACTTTCTCACATGATTTTGCCATATCACAAAGAGTGAGATTGAGACTATGGCAAGCACATAGCATATACAATGCCCTTCGGTTCATCGAAGTAACCTTGATTATACCCTTTGTCTTTACCTTTCATATTAGAACCATTGTCATAGCCTTGACACCTTATATCTTCAATATTTAGACCAAATGATTTCATAGATTCAAGCAATACTTTAAAATCCCCAAGCTAGGAAGTGTCATCCACCTTCAGAAGCCCAAAAGTACTCCCCAATTTTACCTTTCCATCGGATAAATTAACACATCGAACTAATAAAGTCATTTGCTCTTGATGACTAACATCAGGGTACAATCTAGGATAATAGAGAAATACTTGGCCTCTTTAACAACCTTTATGATAGAGCGTGATGTCGAAGCCAAAAGAAATATCAACTCATTCTGAATTTTATGACTAAGATAGTGATAATGAATCTCATTGCTCTAAATCGTCTAAGGTGGTCTCGCATTACCATGTCAAACTCTGCAATCATCTCAGCGAAGCCAAAAATTACCATTATCATCCTGTAAAGCTGTTCACTTTTTCCACGAGAAAGCCAAGTTCGTTTACCAAGATATTTTACAATGGCTATTATTCTTAACAAAACTTGCCTCACCCTTTCTTTCTTCTTTGTGAGTTGATGTTGCAATTCTTTGTCAATAGTTTCCTCCTTAGTAGTCTAACCCTCGGTTCATTCCGTGTTCATGTTATTAATATGCTTGACACTATTGTCATGGTCTTTAAGCTTCTCACTAATATGACCCCAATTTGAAATCCATCATGTGCTAAGAACTCGACTCTGCTGGTGCTAGATTTGAAGATCTTAGACGAAGCAAAACAATCCATCAACATCCTTTGAATAAACAAGCCATTTTCTATCATGTTTCTCTCCATTGCTTAAATTCTGTAATAATGAAAATCTGAAAAATGCCTTGATGCATCGTCATGGGGTAGTCAATTTTTCCTCTCGCATAGGTCCTTTCTCTACTAAAATGTCTCTTGCTTTATTATCAAGGTTATCCCAATTTCTTGGATCATAGATATCGAAGTATAAGCTGGTTGTTCATCAACACTAGAAAATTGTGGTTGCACATCCGATGAATTACGCATTCTCGAGCCACTTAGTTGTTATCGCCAATGTTGGCATCGATATTTTCCTCTTGATAATCAGATTCAAAATTGTCACTAGTTTGTTGCTTTTCCTCCACGGCAACTATCGCCAACTCATTATTTGGGTTTCTAGAAGCACTCGTATCAGTCTTGAAAAATTTGTAAATATCTCCTCTTTGTGATTGTATCAAGGCTGCCACATTTTGTGCTCTTTTCCTTTTAGCGTTATCAGATGGATACTTTCTCGACGACATGATAACACACAATGCTGAAAAAGTTTACATCAAATATTAAATTATACCTACTTGCATCATGTGTCCGTGTGTGTGAACTGTGAAGATAGAGACTAGGGAATAATATACCTCGGACTCGGATCAATCAAATTACGATGTGTATTATTCTCGCGATTGATGGCCTCAAAAATTAAAATCGGTGAGTCGATGAACTAAAGATTAGAAAACCAAAATCAGGAGAAATCCGGGAATATAGGAAGACGTTAATTCGCGAAATCATACCGTATGACGACGGTCCTAGAGATGGCTGATGCTACGCGTGGCGAGGTGGATTCGATTCGATTGTGTCCTGGCGGTGTCTCGGGGACTCCAAGGTCGATCGATTAGATCAGCTGACCTGCGCCTGCCGCCTAGCAGTCGGCCATCGATGATCGATCTATTGATTGTCTCAAGGCCCAATTAAGTCATATTAACTTTTATTCTCAGTTAACCTGTACATACGTATGTATAGTTGAATATCTGGGAGGGGCCCCTACAATTTGGGGGCCTAGGGCGACCGCACACCCTGCGCCCCCCCAAGGCCGGCCCTATTCAGATACCACACATGGATCCACCGGTGTCATTGCATGTATGTTCTTTTCACTAACAACAACTGGAATCATTGCATGTGTGTTCTTTTCACATACCACATATGGATCCACCAGTGTCATTGCATGTGTGCTCTTTTCACAATCCACCTATGGATCCACCAGTGTTATTGCATGTGTGTTCTTTTTACTAACAACAACCAGAGTCAATGAAATGTGTGTTCTTTTCACATACCACCTATGGATCTACCAGTGTCATTGCATGTGGGTTCTTTTCACTAGAGTTATTGCATGTGTGTTCTTTTCACATACCACGAATGGATCCACCAGTGTCATTGCATGTGTACTCTTTTCACAATCCACCTATGGATCCACCGGTGTCATTGCATGTGTGTTCTTTTCACTAACAACAATGGAGTCATTGCATGTGTGTTCTTTTCACATACCACATATGGATCCACCAATGTCATTGCATGTGTGCTCTTTTGACAATCCACCTATGGATCCACCAGTGTCATTGCATGTGTGTTCTTTTTACTAACAACAACCAGAGTCATTTCATGACTGTTCTTCTCACATACCACATATGGATCCACAGTGTCATTGCATGTGTGTTCTTTTTAGTAACAACCAGTGTCATTGCATGTATGTTCTCTTGATACCACACATGGATCCACCAGTGTCATTGCATGTATGTTCTTTCACTAACAACAACTGGAGTCATTGCATCTGTGTTCTTTTCACATACCACATATGGATCCACAGTGTCATTGCATGTGTGCTCTTTTCACAATCCACCAGTGTCATTGCATGTGTTCTTTTTACTAACAACAACGAGTCATTTCATGGTATTCTTTTCACATACCACCTATGGATCCACAGGTGTGATTGCATGTGTGTTCTCTTCACAATCTACAAATGGATCCACCGGTGTCATTGCATGTGTGTTCTTTTAGTAACAACAACGAGTCATTGCATGGGTGTTCTCTTGAGACCACACATGGATCCATGTCATTGCATGTGTGTTCTTTTATTAACAACAACGAGTCATTGAAATGTGTGCTCTCTTGAGACCACACATGGATCCATCAGTGTCATTGCATGTATGTTCTTTTCACTAACAACAACTAGAGTCTTTGCATGTGTGTTCTTTTCACATACCATATGGATCCACTAGTGTCATTGCATGTGTGCTCTTTTCACAATCCACCTATGGATCCACAGTGTCATTGCATGTGTGTTCTTTTACTAACAACAACAGTCAATGAAATATGTGTTCTTTTCACATACCACCTATGGATCCACGGTGTTATTGCATGTGTGCTCTTTTCACTAACAACAACTGGAGTCTTTGCATGTGTGTTCTTTTCACATACCACATATGGATCCACAAGTGTTATTGCATGTGTGATCTTTTCACAATACACATATGGATCCACCAGTGTCATTGCATGTGTGTTCTTTTTACAAACAACAACTGGAGTCATTTATGGCTGTTCTTCTCACATACCACCTATGGATCCACCGGTGTCATTGCATGTGTGTTCTCTTCACAATCCACACATGGATCCACACGTGTCATTGCATGTGTGTTCTTTTAGTAACAACAACCAGTGTCATTGCATGTGTGTTCTCTTCAGAGACCACACATGGATCCACCGGTGTCATTGCATGTATGTTCTTTTCACTAACAACAATTGGAGTCTTTGCATGTGTGTTCTTTTCTCATACCACATATGGATCCACCAGTTTCATTGCATGTGTGCTCTTTTCACAATCCACCTATGGATCCACCAGTGTCATTGCATGTGTGTTCTTTTTACTAACAACAACCATAGTCATTTCATGGTTCTTCTCACATACCACATATGGATCCACTAGTGTCATTGCATGTGTGTTCTCTTCACAATCCACGAGGATCCACAGTGTCATTGCATATGTGCTCTTTTTACTAACAACAACAGAGTCATTACATGTGTGTTCTCTTTAGAGACCACACATGGATCCTGATGTCATTGCATGTGTGTTCTTTTACTAACTACCATAGTCATTGAAATGTGTGTTCTCTCTTGATCTGAGGGCGGTCCTAAGATTTCCGGGGCCAAGTGAGAGCCAAAAGTCGGTGCCCTTTTTATAGACATCATACAATAATAATGAATATATAGTGAGAATATATGTAATCTATTACACGTCAATGCATGTAAAAATAGTGCATATCAAATAGTTTATAAATAGCACCTTAAAATTTCTTCTAAGATTTCTCGATGCAAATTCGCTAATGATAGGATCGATGTCGGCGTCATCCAATAATTTCTTCTCAATGCATAATGTTGCCAAACCATTTAACCTTTGTTGACTCATTGTTGACCTCAAATAATTCTTCAATAATTTCAACCCGAGAAGCTTCTTCGGCCGATACAGCAGTCATAGGCACGATAAATAAGATCACGGTAAGCAATGGAGATATTAGGATAACAATCAACTTCTCTGACATGTTGAAAAATCTCCATAGCAGACATTACGCCATCTGGCAAGGTGTATCTCATCATCTTTAATTCGGAAATAAGATTATATAACTCAACATCACGGACCATTTTCAAGAGAGAAAGTCTGCAAACTTGTTGCAACCCTCTTCAAGTTCATTATCATTTAAAAGATTTCAGGTGTCAGGCTCAATAAAAATCCAAATATATCTTTAAAAACCATGAGTTCTTTAAATCTGTCCTTCAAAGAAGTAATGGCCATATCAACCACAACATAAAAATATTTAACTTGAAATACCTTCTCAGCTTCTAGAATTTCTTCATGGCAATTACTTTCATCAAACTGAATCTTCCTCGTATACGACGTTTCTTTGGAATAAATGCATCTACACCCATTCGATTCGCGATACCTTTGGTGATGCCCAAACTAGTAGAAAACCCCGTCTCTATACTTCTCAAAATATTGTGTTATACCTTGTATATGCTTCAAAGTAGAGTCAGCATACATGGCTGGAGATTGCAACATCTTGCTAACTTTATTTCTTTGCAAATAAAATGTCATGCCATATAACCATACCAAGTAGAAACTCAAAACGGCCAAGCCCATCAAATATTTTTTTTGCATCACTTCTATCTTTAGCCTCAACATCTCTATCATGACACAACTCAGACAAAGCTGACCTTAACTCAGTAGCTTGATATCTTATTGCTGTAACACTTTTGATTCTACTCTCCCAACGAGTATTGGACAATGATTTCACAGTCAAACTAGGAACATGTTTGAGCAAGACACTCCACCTTTTTGTAGAACCAACAAATAAGACATATATGCGTTGAACAATTCCAAAAAATGTAACAGCTTTCTCACATGATTTTGCCATATCACAAAGAGTGAGATTGAGACTATGGCAAGCACATGGCATATACAATGCCCTTCGGTTCATCCGAAGTAACCTTGATTATGCCCTTTGTCTTTACCTTTCATATTAGAACCATTGTCATAGCCTTGACACCTTATATCTTCAATATTTAGACCAAATGATTTCATAGATTCAAGCAATACTTTAAAAATCCCCAAACCGGAAGTGTCATCCACCTTCAAGAAGCCCAAAAAGTACTCCCCAATTTTTACCTTTCCATCAGATAAATTAACACATCGAACTAATAAAGTCATTTGCTCTTGATGACTAACATCAGGGGTACAATCTAGGATAATAGAGAAATACTTGGCCTCTTTAACAACCTTTATGATAGAACGTGTGATGTCAGAAGCCAAAAGAAATATCAACTCATTCTGAATTTTATGACTAAGATAGTGATAATGAATCTCATTGCTCATCGTCTAAGGTGGTCTCGCATTACCATGTCAAACTCTGCAATCATCTCAACAGAAGCCAAAAAATTACCATTATCATCCCTGTAAAGCTGTTCACTTTTTCCACAGAAAGCCAAGTTGCGTTTACCAAGATATTTTACAATGGCTATTATTCTTAACAAAACTTGCCTCACCCTTTCTTTCTTCTTTGTGAGTTGATGTTGCAATTCTTTGTCAATAGTTTCCTCCTTCCGTAGTCTAACCCTCAGTTCATTCCACGTGTTCATGTTATTAATATGCTTGACACTATTGTCATGGTCTTTAAGCTTCTCACTAATATGACCCCAATTTCGAAATCCATCATGTGCTAAAGAACTCTGACTCCTGCTAGTGCTAGATTTGAAGATCTTAGAACAGAAGCAAAACAATCCATCAACATCCTTTGAATAAACAAGCCATTTTCTATCATGTTTCTCTCCATTGCTTAAATTCCTGTAATAATGAAAATCTGAAAAATGCCTTGATGCATCGTCATGGGGGTAGTCCAATTTTTCCTCTCGCATAGGTCCTTTCTCTACTAAAATGTCTCTTGCTTTATTATCAAGGTTATCCCAATTTCTTGGATCATAGATATCAGAAGTATAAACTGGTTGTTCATCAACACTAGAAAATTGTGGTTGCACATCCGATGAATTACCTGCATTCTCAGAGCCACTTCCGTTGTTATCGCCAATGTTGGCATCGATATTTTCCTCTTGATAATCAGATTCAAAATTGTCACTAGTTTGTTGCTTTTCCTCCACGGCAACTATCGCCAACTCATTATTTGGGTTTCTAGAAGCACTCGTATCAGTCTTGAAAAATTTGTAAATATCTCCTCTTTGTGATTGTATCAAGGCTGCCACATTTTGTGCTCTTTTCCTTTTAGCGTTATCAGATGGATACTTTCTCGACGACATGATAACACACAATGCTGAAAAAGTTTACATCAAATATTAAATTATACCTACTTGCATCATGTGTCCGTGTGTGTGAACTGTGAAGATAGAGACTAGGGAATAATATACCTCGGACTCGGATCAATCAAATTACGATGTGTATTATTCTCGCGATTGATGGCCTCAAAAATTAAAATCGGTGAGTCGATGAACTAAAGATTAGAAAACCAAAATCAGGAGAAATCCGGGAATATAGGAAGACGTTAATTCGCGAAATCATACCGTATGACGACGGTCCTAGAGATGGCTGATCGCCCGGCGCGGCCAGGCGAGGTGGATTCGATTCGATTGTGTCCTGGCGGTGTCTCGGGGACTCCAAGGTCGATCGATTAGATCAGCTGACCTGCGCCTGCCGCCTAGCAGTCGGCCATCGATGATCGATCTATTGATTGTCTCAAGGCCCAATTAAGTCATATTAACTTTTATTCTCAGTTAACCTGTACATACGTATGTATAGTTGAATATCTGGGAGGGGCCCCTACAATTTGGGGGCCTAGGGCGACCGCACACCCTGCGCCCCCCAAGGCCGGCCCTGTTCAGATACCACACATGGATCCACCGGTGTCATTGCATGTATGTTCTTTTCACTAACAACAACTGGAATCATTGCATGTGTGTTCTTTTCACATACCACATATGGATCCACCAGTGTCATTGCATGTGTGCTCTTTTCACAATCCACCTATGGATCCACCAGTGTTATTGCATGTGTGTTCTTTTTACTAACAACAACCAGAGTCAATGAAATGTGTGTTCTTTTCACATACCACCTATGGATCTACCAGTGTCATTGCATGTGGGTTCTTTTCACTAACAACAACTAGAGTTATTGCATGTGTGTTCTTTTCACATACCACGTATGGATCTACCAGTGTCATTGCATGTGTGCTCTTTTCACAATCCCCCTATGGATCCACCGATGTCATTGCATGTGTGTTCTTTTCACTAACAACAACTAGAGTCATTGCATGTGTGTTCTTTTCACATACCACATATGGATCCACCATTGTCATTGCATGTGTGCTATTTTCACAATCCACCTATGGATCCACTAGTGTTATTGCATGTGTGTTCTTTTTACTAACAACAACCAGAGTCAATGAAATGTGTGTTCTTTTCACATACCACCTATGGATCTACCAGTGTCATTGCATGTGTGTTCTTTTCACTAACAACAACTAGAGTTATTGCATGTGTGTTCTTTTCACATACCACGTATGGATCTACCAGTGTCATTGCATGTGTGCTCTTTTCACAATCCCCCTATGGATCCACCGGTGTCATTGCATGTGTGTTCTTTTCACTAACAACAACTGGAGTCATTGCATGTGTGTTCTTTTCACATACCACATATGGATCCACCAGTGTCATTGCATGTGTGCTCTTTTCACAAGCCACCTATGGATCCACCAGTGTCATTGCATGTGTGTTCTTTTTATTAACAACAACCAGAGTCATTTCATGACTGTTCTTCTCACATACCACATATGGATCCACTAGTGTCATTGCGTGTGTGTTCTCTTCACAATCCACACATGGATCCACCAGTGTCATTGCATGTGTGTTCTTTTTAGTAACAACAACCAGTGTCATTGCATGTGTGTTCTCTTCAGAGACCACACATGGATCCTGATGTCATTGCATGTGTGTTCTTTTTACTAACAACAGCAGTCATTTCATATTGTTCTTCTCACATACCACATATGGATCCACAGTGTCATTGCATGTGTGTTCTTTTAGTAACAACAACTTGATGTCATTGCATGTGTGTTCTCTTGAGACCACACATGGATCCTGATGTCATTGCATGTATGTTCTTTTCACTAACAACAAGCTGGAGTCATTGCTTGTGTGTTCTCTTCACATACCCCAGATGGATCCACCAGTGTCATTGCATGTGTGTGTTGGAGATATGCCCAAGAGGCAATAATAAAAGTGGTTATTATTATATCTTTGTGTTAATGATGAATGTTTGCATCCCATGCTATAATTGTATTATAAGGAAACACTAATACATGTGTGTTTTGTAAACATAAAGAGTCCCTAGTAAGCCTCTTGTTGAACTAGCTTGTTGGTTAATTGATGATCATGGTTTCCTGATCATGGACATTGGATGTCATTAATAACAAGGTTATATCATTAGGAGAATGATGTGATGGACACACACACCCATAGTAAGCGTAGCATAAGATCAAGTCATTTAAGTTACATTATTGCTACAAGCTTTCAAATGCATAGTAACCTAATCCTTCGACCATGAGGTTATGTTAATCACCATCACGGATGGGTACTTTGATGACATCAAACACGCTTAAATGGCGGGTGGTTATAAAGGTGTCATTGGGTGATACGAAAGTATGTGTTGAGCGCATGGACCAAGATTGGGATTTGTCCATCCATATAGCGGATAGATATGCTCACGAGCCCTCTCGGTGGAATGTCATCTAGTTAGCTTGCAAGCATGTGACTAGGTCACGAGGGGATGACATAACATGGAGCAGTAAAGAGTACTTATCGATGTGAGGTGGAACTAGGTATGGAATCTGAGCAATCAAACCTTGGATAAGTAGAGTATCGGCGTGACAAAGGGAATTGGTTTCGTATGTTAATGGTTCTGCTCGATCACGAAGTCATCGTTGAGTATGTAGGAGCCTTTATGGATCTCGGATCCGTGATGGTTATTGATCGGAGGTGTCTCCATCATGTCTACATATTCACGAACCGTAGGGTGACACATAAGGTTGAAGTTGTTTTAAGTAGATATTGAATGTGCGTTGGAGACGAATGTTGTTTGGAGTCTCGGATTGGATCCGGGACATCACAAGGAGATCCGGAATTGTCCAGAATAAGATTCATATAATGGGATCATTTTTCTAAGTTAGGAAATGTTAGGAGTGTTGTATGGGATTCTAGAAGGTTTGAATGTTAGGAAGGTTCTAGAAGATATTTTGGAGTTTACTTGAAAACCAAGATAGGATAAGGAAAACTTAAAGGGTAAGTAAAGGAAACTTGGGGGAAGGACTCTCCCCAAGCTCATAGTCTTGCAAGCCCTAAGGGGTGGGACTAGGGATGGGAACCCTAGGTAGCCCTCCCTCTATATATAGAGGGGTGGGCGCCACCCCTTGGCCCCTCCACTCCAAACCCTAGCCTCTCTCCTCCTCCTTCCATCTGCTCTGGCTTGGCGAAGCCTGCAGGTCTCTACTCCACCACCACCACCACGTCGTGCTGCTAGGATTCCGTGGAGAGATCTACTACCTCTCTTGCTTTCATTTGGAGCAGGGAGAGGAAGGTGCCTTCGACTCCTTGCGTGTGATTGACTGAGCGCTGCCGGGCAGACGGAAGGATCATCTACTCGATCTTGAGATCGGCAAGTGATCGACTACATCAACCACGAGATCTGATCTCGAACAAGGCTTCGAAACTACAAGGGTTGAATGCAGATCTATCTCGTTGCACATGTCTAATAGATTAGATCTTGGCTTTTATCTAGATTAGATCTGGGTTTTGTTCGTTCTTGCGGTAGAATTTTTTGTTTTCCATACTCTGAACCCATCGGTGGTATCGAGCCTTGTCTGTCGTAGATCTGTTGCTGAGTAGAACACAATGGTTTTGTGGGCGTTGGTGCTCGTCTGAGTCTTTGCTTTATGTACTTTGCATCTTGCGGTATGGTGGGATGAAGCGGCTCGGGCAAACCTTACATGTCGCCGCACATGAGACTTGCTCCGCAGCAGCGTGTAACTTGCTTTGCACAAGTGGCTTCTTGGTGTCATCTCTCCACCATAGTATAGATCAATCTACACTTTGCACTTGATAGCACTTGTATCAGCGTTGTGGTTCAGTCTACGTAGGTAAGATCCGTTCTTATTGAAAGCCCCAAACCACGTAAAACATGCAAAAGAAAATTAGGCGCCTAACTTGTTTTGCGGGGTTTTGTGATGTGATATGGCCATCATGTGATTGTGATTATATTTGATGTATGCAATGATCCTTGTTGTAATATGGCAAGCGGAGGAGCCTAATGGTTGTCTTTAATTATTAAGACACCGTGTCTATTCATCTTGTAATAGATTTATTCCAAGTAGTTGTAATAGTTGCTAGTGATGATGGACAACCATGAGCGGCGCCCTTGACCTTGGCCTTAATCTTTGGTGATGATGGAGATCATGTCCGTGCTTTGGAGATGGAGATCAAAGGCATAAGAAGAAAGGGCCATATCATATCACACTAATTATGAATTGCGTGATGTTAATCCTTTATGCATCTTGTATTGCTTAGATGTGACGGTGGCATTATAAGATGATCCTCTCACTAAATATCAAGTAATAAAGTGTTAGTCCTTAGTTGGCACCGTTGCTAAGACTCGTCGTTTGAAGCATCTCGTGATGATCGGATGTGATAGATTCTCGTGTGCATACAGCGGGTGCAAGCCAGTTGCAGGTAGAAACTAAGGTTAATCTTGACGAGCCTAGCATGTCTGAGACATGGTCTCGGAACACGGAATACCGAAAGGTAGAGCATGAGTCATATAAATGATATGATGAACATGAAGATTGTTCGATGAAACTACATCTTCTCTCGTGAAGATCGGACTTGGTGTAGTGGACTTGGTTAGTGTAATCACTAAGACAATGTGAGGGATGTTGTTTGAGGTGGGAGTTAACCTAGTTAATTTAAAATTAAAATTGAACTCAATTTATCATAAACTTAGTCTAAACTACTTGCAAATTTGTTGTAGATTATGGCGAACCTCTCCATCAATTTCAATGCATTCCTAGAAAGAAAAGCTTAAGAACAATGGAAGCAACTTCACGGACTAGCTCCAGTGGTGAAGGTGTCCTCGGGGCTGGTCGGTTGACCTATGTGCTCGAAGCACCGCTAGGTGACCCACTGTGAAGATGTCGCCGATGATGTAAAGAATGTTTACGCCACTCGGAAAAATCATTACTCCACAGTTCAGTGTGCCATCCTGTACGGTTTAGAAACGGAGCTTCAGAAGCGCTTTGAGCACCACGACCTGTTCGAGATCATTAAGGAGCTCACGCTCATTTTTTGAGACTCACGGCCATGGAGAGCTATGAGGCCTCGAAAAGTTCTTTAAGCGTAAGATGGAAGAGGGTAGCTCAGTTAGCGACACGTGCTCACCATGTGCAGACGCATAAACAAGCTCAAGAGTTGGGGATAACGATTCCTAATGAGTTAAGGGATTCACCGTGTCCTCCAATCACGCCACCAAGTTATAAGAACTTTGTGATGAACTACAATATACCTTTGCATGAACAAGGCGTTGCACGAACTATCGTCCATGCTGAAAGCTGAAGTGGAGATCAGAAGGAGCACCAAGTGTTGATGGTCAATAAGACCACCAATTTCAAGCAGGGCAAGCCTAAGAACAAGGGCAACTTCAAGAAGGGCGGCAAGAAAGTTGCCGCACCTAAAGCCCAAGGCTGGTCCTAAGCCTGAAATTGAATGCTTCTCTTTGCAAGGGTCTTTGGTCACTAGAGCGTAAGCCCCAAGTACTGCGGATCGAAGAGCAACATCAGAAGAAGGTATATTCGATATACATGTTATTGATGTGTATCTTACTAATGTCGTAGTAGTTCACGGGTATTTGATCTTTGGTTCGGTTGCTCATATTTGTAACTTTCGAAACAAGAGCTACGGATAAGCGAAGGCTGGCGAGGCGAGGTGATGATGCGTGTTGGAAATGGCTCCAAGGTTGATGTGATGCGCCGTCGACACGCTCCTGTACATCTACCTTGGGATTAGTTTTAAATTTAAATAATTGTTATTTGGTGCCTCGTTAAGCATGAACATTATATACGGATCTTGTTTATTGCGAGGCGGTTACTCTTTTAAGTCCGAGAATAAAGGTTGTTCGATTTATATGAGTAATATCTTTTATGGTAATGCACACGAGATGAATGGTTTATTCTTCTGAATCTCGATAGTAGTGATACATATTCACAACATAGATGCTAAACAAACAAAATTGAATGATAATTCTACATACATGTGTACTTTGTCGTCTTGGTCACATTGTAGTAGGCGTATGAAGAAACTCCATTATGATGGACTTCTTGAATCATGATTTTGAATCACTTGAAAGATCTGAAGTATGTCTAATGGGAAAAATGACTAAGACTCCATTCTGGAATAATGGGCGAGCTATAGACTTATTGGAAATAATACATGCGATGTTATGCGGTCCAATGAGTGTAGCGTCGCGTGGTGGATATCGTTATGTTCTCACTTTCACGGATGACTTAAGTAGATATGGGTATGTCTACTTTATGAAACATAAGTCCAAGAAACTTTCGAGAAGTTTAAGGAATTTCAAAGTGAAGTGGAAAATGCGTCGTAACAAGAAGATTAAGTTTACTGCGTTACGACGGAGGTGAATATCTAAGTTATGAGTTTGGCATGCATTTAAAGAAGCGTGGAATACTTTCACGATTGACACCTTGAGAACACCACAGCGTAATGGTGTGTCAGAACATCATGTCGAACTCTCTTAGATATGGTTGGTCTATGATGTCTCTTCTGATTACCGCTATCGTTTTGGAGCTATGCATTAGAGACATCCGCATTCACTTTAAATAGGGCACCATCTAAATCCGTTGAAAGCGACACCGTATGAATTGTGGTTTGGAAAGAAACCTAAGTTATGCGTTCCTTAAAGTTTGGGGTTGAAGCGTATGTAAAAGTTACAACTGATAAGCTTGAACCCAAAGCGAATCGTCTTCATAGGATACCCTAAAGAAACAATTGGGTATACCTTCTATCATAGATCCGAAGGCAAAGTTTTCGTTGCCAGAATGGATCCTTTCTTTAGAATGAGTTTCTCTCGAAGGAATTGGTGGAAGGAAAGTAGAACTCGGCGAGGTTATTGAATCTTCTCTCGAAGTTGAGAGTAGCGCGACACCGGAAGATGTTTTGTGCACTTTGCACCAATTGGAGAGGAAGCTCATGATGGTGATCATGAAACTTGAGCGAAGTTCTTCTGAACCTCGCGGTCAGCGAGGGTTCGTACCACTCTGATTGGTATGACTTTGCCTTGAGCGTCATGTTGGTGGACAACGATGACCTGCGGCGTATGAAGAAGCTATGGTGAGCCGATTCCGACAAATGGCTAGAAGCCATGAAATCTGAAATGGGATCCATGTCACGAAAACCAAGTATGGACTTTGGTGGACTTACGGATGGCCGTAAAGGCTGTCGAGAACAAATGGATTTTCAAAACAAAAGCAGATCTTGATGGTAATATTACCGTCTATAAAGCTCGACTTATGCAAAGGGTTCACAAATTCAAGGAGTTGACTACGATGAGACTTTCTCACGATGGCGAAGCTAAAGTCTGTAAGGATTTTGTTAGCAATAGCTGCATATTTCGATTATGAGATTTGGCAGATGGATGTCAAAACGGCATTCCTTAATGGTGACATTGAGGAAGAGTTGTATATGGTACAACCCAAGGGTTTTGTCGATCCTAAAGATGCTGACAAGGTATGCAAACTTCAGCTCCATTTATGGTGAAGCAAGCATCGAGTTGGAATCAACGTTTTGATAAAGTAATCAAAACTTTGGATTTATACAAACTTATGGAGAAGCTTGTATTTACAAGAAAGTGAGTGGGAGCTCTGTGACATTCCTAGTACTATATGTAGATGACATATTGTTGATTGGGAATGATATAGAACTTCTTAATAGTGTCAAAGCCTATTTGAATAATAGTTTTTCAATGAAGGATCTTGGCGAAGCGGCATATATTCTAGGCATCAAGATTTATAGAGATAGATCAAGGCGCCTAATAAGCGCTTTCACAAAGTACATACTTGGACAAAGTTCTAAAGAAGTTTAGAATGGAAGAGCAAGAAAGGGTTCGTGCCCATGTTGTCGGGTAAGACCTTGAGTAAGACTCAAAGTCCACTGACAGGAAGATAGAGAAGATGAATAATATTCCTATGCTTGACCATAGGTTCTATCATGTATGCCATGATGTGTACAAGACGGATATAGCACATGTTGTTAGTTTGACTAGCGAGATATCAAAGTGATCTGGAATGGAGCCTTTGGACAGCGATCGAGAATATCTGAAGTACCTAAATAGGACTAAGGATATGGTTCTTTCTTATGGAGGTGATGAGCGACTTGTTGTATGATTACTGATGCTAGTTGGAACACTAATCCGGATGACTCGAAGTCAGTATGGATACATATTTATTTTGAATGGTGCTTTTCGGTGAGCTGGAGGAGTGCCAAGCAAGCGTTGTGGTGAAATCTTCAACGAATCGGAATACATAGCTGCTTGGAGGCTGCACAAGAAGCCATACGGATGAAGGAGTTCATTCTTGAACTTGGCGTGGTTCCTAGTCGTTGGACCCGATGGCCATCTCTTGTGACAACAGGTGCCATAGCTAATGCGAGAGCCAAGGTCACATAGCAAGATGAAGCACATCAAGCTACGTTTCCATGCTATTTGTGAGTATGTCGAGATGGTGACATAAAGATTTGCAAAGTACACTAATCTGAATGTGGCGGATACATTGACTAAACCTCTCCCTAGAGCAAGCATGACCAACATCGAGCGCCATGGGTGTTAGGTATATTACCATGTAATCTAGATTATTGACTCTAGTGCAAGTGGGAGACTATTGGAGATATGCCCAAGAGGCAATAATAAAAGTGGTTATTATTATATCTTTGTGTTTATGATGAATGTTTGCATCCCATGCTATAATTGTATTATAAGGAAACACTAATACATGTGTTTTGTAAACATAAGCGTCCTAGTAAGCCTCTTGTTGAACTAGCTTGTTGGTTAATTGATGATCATGGTTTTCTGATCATGGACATTGGATGTCATTAATAACAAGGTTATATCATTAGGAGAATGATGTGATGGACACACACACCCATAGTAAGCGTAGCATAAGATCAAGTCATTAAGTTCATTATTGCTACAAGCTTTCAAATGCATAGTAACCTAATCCTTCGACCATGAGGTTATGTTAATCACCATCACGGATGGGTACTTTGATGACATCAAACACGCTTAAATGGCTGGGTGGTTATAAAGGTGTCATTGGGTATCACGAAAGTATGTGTTGAAGCGCATGGACCAAGATTGGGTTGTCCATCCATATGGCGGATAGATATGCTCTGGGCCCTCTCGGTGGAATGTCATCTAGTTAGCTTGCAAGCATGTGACTAGGTCACGGGGATGACATAACATGGAGCAGTAAAGTACTTATCGGTAACAAGGTGGAACTAGGTATGGAGATCTGACGATCAAACCTCGGATAAGTAGAGTATCGCGTGACAAAGGGAATTGGTTTATTATGTTAATGGTCCTATTGATCACGAAGTCATCGTTGAGTATGTAGGAGCCTTTATGGATCTCCGGATCCCGATGGTTATTGATCGGAGAGGTGTCTCCATCATGTCTACATATTCACTGTGAGGGTGACACACTTAAGGTTGAAGTTGTTTTAAGTAGATATTGAATGTCGTTGGAGACCGAATGTTGTTAGTCTCGGATTGGATCAGGGACATCATGAGGAGATCTGGAATTGTCAGGGAATAAGATTCATATAATGGGCATCATTTTCTAAGTTAGAAAATGTTAGGATGTTTGTATGGGATTCTAGAAGGTTTGGAATGTTACGGAAGGTTCTAGAAGATATTTTGGAGTTACTTGAAAGCGAAGATAGGATAAGGGAAAACTTAAAGGGTAAGTAAAGGAAACTTGGGGAAGGACTCTCCCCAAGCTCCTTAATCTTGCCCCTAAGGGGTGGGCCTGGGGTGGGAACCTAGGCGCACCTCCCTCTATATAGAGGGTGGGCGCCACCCTTAGCCCTCCCACTCCAAACCCTAGCAGCCTCTCTCCTCCTCCTTCCATCTGCTCTGGCTTAGGCGAAGCCCTCTGATTCTCTACTCCACCACCACCACCTGCCCGTCGTCTGCTGGGATTCCGTGGAGATCTACTACCTCCATTGCTTTCATTTGGGCAGGAGAGGAAGATCTGCTGACTCCTTGCGTGTGACCATTGAGGCAGCTGCGGGCAGCGGCCTTGGGAAGGATCATCTCCTCGATCTTGAGATCGGCAAGTGATCGACTACATCAACCCACGAGATCCGATCTCGAACAGGCTTCGAAACTACAGGGTTAGTATAGATCTATCTCGTTGCACATGTCTAATAGATTAGATCTTGGCTATTATCTAGATTAGATCTGGGTTTTGTTCGTTCTTGCGGTAGAAATTTTTTGTTTTCCATGCTACGAACCCATCAGTGTGCTCTTTTCACAATCCACTAGTGTCATTGCATGTGTGTTCTTTTTACTAACAACAACCAGAGTCATTTCATGACTGTTCTTCTCACATACCACATATGGATCCACTAGTGTCATTGCGTGTGTGTTCTCTTCACAATCCACACATGGATCCACCAGTGTCATTGCATGTGTGTTCTTTTAGTAACAACTTAACAGTGTCATTGCATGTGTGTTCTCTTGAGACCACACATGGATCCTGATGTCATTGCATGTGTGTTCTTTTACTAACAACAACGAGTCATTGAAGCGTGTGCTCTCTTGGAGACCACACATGGATCCATCGGTGTCATTGCATGTATGTTCTTTTCACTAACAAAAACTGGAGTCTTTGCATGTGTGTTCTTTTCACATACCACATATGGATCCACCAGTGTCATTGCATGTGTGCTCTTTTCACAATCCACCTATGGATCCACCAGTGTCATTGCATGTGTGTTCTTTTTACTAACAACAACCAGAGTCATTTCATGATTGTTCTTCTCACATACCACCTATGGATCCACCAGTGTCATTGCATGTGTGTTCTCTTCACAATCCACACATGGATCCACGGTGTCATTGCATGTGTGTTCTTTTAGTAACAACCAGTGTCATTGCATGTGTGTTCTCTTGAGAGACCACACATGGATCCTGATGTCATTGCATGTGTGTTCTTTTTACTAACAACAACCAGAGTCATTGAAATGTGTGCTCTCTTCAGTGACCACACATGGATCCACCAGTGTCATTGCATCTATGTTCTTTTCACTAACAACAACTGGAGTCATTGCATGTGTGTTCTTTTCACATACCTGTTGGAGATATGCCCTAGAGGCAATAATAAATGTGGTTATTATTATATATCTTTGTGTTTATGATAAATGTTTACATTCATGCTATAATAGTATTAACAAGGAAACCATTAATACTTGTGTGATTTGTAAACTTAAATTGAAGTCCCTAGTATGGCCTCTATACTTCACTAGCTTGTTGGTTGATTGATGATGTGGTTTCTTTGTCATGAACATTGAGATGTTATCAACAACAAGATCATATCGTTAGGAGAATGATATGGTGGACATACTCCTATAGACAAGCGTAGCATAAAGATCAAGTCATTTCAATAGTTCAATTGCTATATGCTTTCTGATACATAGTAACCTAATTCCTTCGACCATGAGATCATGCATATTGCCTTTCTTTGGATGGATGCTTTGATGTCATCAAACACCACACCGTAACGTGGCTATAAAAGTGGCATTGGGTGTTAGGAAAGTATTGGTTGAAACACATGGATCAAGAGTGGGATTTGTCCATCCACATGCGGATAGATATTCTCTGGGCCCTCTCGGTGAAATGTCATCAATTAGCTTGCAAGCATGTGACTTGGTCACAAGGGATCACATATCAGGGGAGAGAAAAGTACTTATCGATGCTTGAGGATGAACTAGGTATGCGAGAGATCTGGCGATCATAACCTCGGATAAGTAACATATCGTGAGACAAAGGAAATTGGTATCGTATGTAAGTGGTTCATTCGATCGCAAAGTAATAAATAGAAATATGTGGGAGCCATATGAATTTCAGATTCCTCTATTGGTTATTGTTGAATGTCTCGATCATGTCCGCATAATTCACGAGCGTGGAGACACATAAGGATTGACGTTGTTTGAGTAGTTATGGTATTATGAAAGAGGGCGAATGTTGTTGGTCTCGGATGGGATCCGGGATATCACGAGGTGATCCGGAATGGTCAGGAGAATAAGATTCATATAAGGAAAGTCCCATTTGGAGTTGGGGAATGGTTAGGTGTTTTCATCGGGAACATTTTAGAAGGTCGGAATGTCCGGCACTCGGGGAAGGGTACATGAATGTGTCATTGCAAGATGGAATGATTGCATCATGTACTAAGTGTTCTCGCTGTCCAAAATAAAGGGTTTATTTGATTCCTAAATTGGAAAAGTCAAGCTGCAGTTTTGGTCAAGCGCCGATTTTGGAAGAAGGAGAAGTTGGAAACCGACTTGGGAGAGTCCTCCTCCCAAGCAGTGACCAGCCTAGGCCGAGTTGGGGAGGACTCCTCCCCTCCTGGCGCCAGCCCTCCCACCTATAAAGGGAGGCAGGGCCTCCCTCTAGAGACACAAGTTCCTATCCTCTAAACTAGAAACTAGACCTAGACCCGGTTTAGAGCTGTTTGTTTAGAGCCTTCTAATGGTTTAGAGCCCTCTAATTGGTGTGTCTAATTACTAGACCACTAATAGCCTCTCTCATAAGCTCCACCATACTACTTTTGGCTTAAGCGAAGCCTGCAGGATCTCCCCTCTACCTCCGGTACCACGCCCGTTGTCTTTGCCGGAATCGCGAGAGAGTGCTACAACCTCCATTGCCTTCTTTGGAACAAGGGAGAGGAAGGTCTTCGTCAGTACGAGCGATGTGACCGGGAGGCTGCTTGAGGCAGCTTGGCCGGAAGGATCGTCTCCAGCGATCTTGAGATCGGAAGAAATGCGACTACATCACCCACGAGAATCTGCTCTCGTTAAACACTTTGGAATCTTCGAGGTGAGTTATTCCATCGACTCGTTGCTGCAATCTAGTAGATAGATCTTGGCTTGTTTGTTTGTATCGATAGAAAATTTTGTTTTCCATGCTCTGAACCCCTCTGATGATATCGAGCCGTGTCTATATGTAGATCATTGCCTGAGTAGAACCTAATGGTCATTGTGGGCGTTGATGCTTTATTGTAGATTGCTTTTGTGTACTTTGCATCTTGCGGTATGTTGGGATGAAGCGGCCGGGCTAACCTTACATGACATCGTTCATGAGACTTGCTCCAGCAACATGCAACTTGTATTGCATAAGTGGCTTTGCGAGTGCTGTTTCTCCTAGCATAGTTAAGATCCAATTTACAGCGGGTAATCAACAATGCTAGTATCAATGTTGTGGTTCTTGTTCGTAAGTTAGAGCGACACTTATGGAAAGCCCCAAACCACGTAAAATATGCAAAGAAAGTAGAAGCGTCTAACTTTGTTTTTGCGGGGGTGTCTTGATGATGTGATATGGCCATGATTGTGATTATATTTGATGTATGCAATGTTCCTTATTGTAAGTTGGCAACGGCGAAACCATATGGTTGTCTTTAATTTACATTAAGACTGCGTGTCTATTCAAAATAGTTGTAATAGTTGAAGCTGGTGGGCGACAACCATGAAGAAGCGTCATTGACCTTGATGCTATCTGGGAGATGATGGAGATCATGTTAGGTGCTTGAAGATGGAGATCGGAAGCACAAAGAAGAAAGGCCATATCATATCACATATTATGAATTGCATGTGATGTTAATCCTTTATGCATCTTGTATTGCTTAGTAGGCGGTAGCATTATAAGATGATCCCTCATGCACATAAATTTCAAGTTCTAAAGTGTTCACCCTTAGTATGCACCGTTGCCAAAGCTTGCTTTGTGAAGCACCACGTGATGATCGGGTGTCTTTGATTCAGCGTGACTTCTAGCGTAAGCAAGCCAGATTTGCTTATCACGGAAGCTAAGGTTTGTCTTGAGCCTAGCATGTACAGACATGGCCTCGAGAACACGGATCGCGAAAGGCAAAGCATGAATCATATAGTAGATATGATGAACATGATGATTGTTAAGCCATTGAAACTATATCAACTCTCGTGATGATCGGTGTTGATGTAGTGGATTTGGTTCGATGTGATCACTAAAACAATGTGAGGGATGTTGTTTTGGTGGGAGTTCACCTAGTTTAATTTCATTAATTAATTTGAACTCAATTTGTCATAAACTTAGTCTAAACTATTGCAAATATGTTGTAGATCAATGGCAGCCTACCATCAATTTTAATGCGTTCCTAGAGAAAGAAAAGTTGAAAAACAATGGAAGCAACTTAGCGGATTGGTTCATAATTTGAGATTGTCCTCTGTGGTAATTTGACCTATGTCTTTGGATGCAGCTAGGTGACCCACCGCACTGATGCTACCGATGAAGTAAAGAATGTTTACCTCGCTCGGAAGAATCGGTACTCCATAGTTCGATGTGCTATCTTGTATGGTTTAGAATCGGAGCTTGAGAAAAGGTTTGAAGAGTCAGACCCATATGATATTATCGAGGATCTCAAATTAATCTTTGAGACTCATGCGGCAATTGAAAGTTATGAAGCTTACGAAAAGTTCTTTAGCGCAAGATGGAAGAGGGTAGCTCGTCGGTGAGCATGTGCTTAAGATATGCAGGCGCATGAAATAAACTTCAAAGTTTGGGTATAGTGATTCCTAATACTTTGGGGTTTACGCATCCTCAATCACTACCACCAAGTTACAAGAACTTTGTGATGAACTACAACATGCGAACATGAACAAAGAGTTGCCAGAACTATTTGCTATGTTAAAATCTGCGAAGTGGAGATCAGAAAGAGCACCAAGTGTTGATGGTCGATAAGACCACCAAATTCAAGAAAGGCAAGTCTAAGCGGAAGGACACTTCAAGAAGGGTGGTAAGAAAGTTACCATACCGTGAAGAGGACCAAGGCTGGACCAAACCTGGCCGAGTGCTTTTCTTTGCAAGGGAGAAGGTCCTTTGGGCGGAATTGCCCAAAGTACTTGGCAGATTTGAAGAGCAGCAACATCAAGAAGAAAGGTATATCGATATACATGTTATTGATGTGTATCTCACTAGTATTAAGTAGTAGTGCACAGGTATTTGATCTTTGGTTAGGTTGCTCATATTTGTAACTCGAAGCAGGGGCTACGAATAAGCGGAAGCTAGTGAAGAGCGAGGTGACGATGCAGCGTGGGAAGCGGATCAAGGTTGATGTGATCGCGGTCGGCACACTACCTCTTCATCTACCATCGGGATTAGTTTTATACTTAAATAATTGTTATTTGGTGCTGCGTTGAGCATGAACATTATATCGGGATCTTGTTTATTGCGAGGCGGTTACTTGTTTAAATCCGAGAATAATGGTTGTTCGATTTATATGAGTAATGTGTTTTATGCACATGCACCTTTGATAGATGGTCTATTCATATTGAATCTCGATAGTAGAAATACACATATTAATAACATTGAGGCTAAGCGTTTGAAATCAGCGATAATTTGACCTATATGTACTTTGTCGTCTTGGTCACATTGGAGTGAAGCGTGTGAAGAAACTCCATTAGATGGACTTCTTGAATCACTTGATTTTGAATCACTTGAAAGATCTGAAGCATGTCGATGGGTAAAATGACTAAGACTCCATTTTACGGTATGATGGGCGAGCTACGGACTTATTGGAAATCATACATACCGATGTGTGTGGTCCAATGAGTGTAGCATCATGTGATGGTTATCGTTATGTTCTTACCTTCACGGATGACTTGAGTAGATATGGGTATATCTATTTCATGAAACATAAGTCGAAACTTTCGAGAAGTTTAAGGAGTTTCAAAGTGAGTAGAGAATCAGCGTAACAAGAAGATTAAAATTTCTACGTTACGATCGTGGAGGTGAATATCTAAATTCTGAGTTTGGCGAGCATTTGAAGAAATGTGGAATACTTTCGCGATTGACACGCCGGGAACACCACAAGCGTAATGGTGTATACGAGCGTCGTGTCGAACTCTCTTAGATATGGTTCGTTCTATGATGTCACTTACAGATTTGCCACTATCATTTTGGGGTTATGCATTAGAAACAGCCGCATTCACTTTAAATAGGGCACCGTCTAAATCCGTTGAAGCGACCGTATGAATTATGGTTTGGGAAGAAACCTAAATTGTCGTTCCTTAAAGTTTGGGGATCTGAAGCCTATGTAAAGAAGTTCTGCCGGACAAGCTTGAACCCAAAGCGGAAAAATCGTCTTCATAGGATACGAAGGAAACTGTGGGTATACCTTCTATCATAGATCCGAAGGCAAAATCTTTGTTGCCAGAATGGATCCTTTCTAGAAGAATTTCTCTCGAAAGAAGTATTTGGAAGGAAAGTAGAACTTCGGAGGTTGTCGAACCTTCTCTCGAAATTGCGAGTAGCGCGCACGGAAGAAGTTCTGTGGTGCTGCACCAATAAGAGAGGAAGCTAGTGATGGTGATCATGAAACTTCGGTTGAAGTTGCTCTGAGCCTCGGAGGTCAGCGAAATCGTACCACTCCAGTTGGTATGATTCCGTTATGAATGTCATGTTGGTGGACAACACCGATGACCCGAGACATATGAGGAAGCAATGATGAGCCAGATTCAATAAATGGCAAGAAGCCATGAAATCCGAATTGGATCCATGTCACGAAAACCAAGTATGGACTTTGGTGGACTTAGGATGGCGGAAGGCATCGAGAACAAATGGATTTTCAAGAAGAAAGCAGATCTTTGATGGTAATATTCTTCTATAAAGCTCGACTTATGCAAAAGGGTTTCGACAAATTCAAGGAGTTGACTACGATGAGACTTTCTCACGTGGCGAAGCTAAAATCTGTGAGGATTATGTTGTAATCGCTGCATATTATGATTATGAGATATGGCGGATGGATGTCAAACAGCATTCCTCAATGGAGACATTGATGAAGAGTTGTATATGATGTAACCCAAAGGTTTTGTCGATCCTAAAGATGCTAACAAGGTATGCAAACTTCAGCGGTCCATCTATGGATTGAAGCAAGCATCCGAAGTTGGAATCAGCGTTTTGATAAGGTAATCAAAAGTTTTGGTTTTATACAAACTTATGGAGAAGCTTGTATTTACAAGAAAGTGAGTGGGAGCTCTGTAGCATTCTTATCTTGTATGTGGATGACATATTGTTGATTGGGAATGATGTAGACCTTCTTAATAGTGTCAAAGAGTATTTGAATAATAGTTTTTCAATGAAGGATCTTGGCGAAGCAGCTTACATATTAGGCATAAAGATTTATAGAGATAGATCGAAGCATAAATATCATTGTCACAAAGTACATATTTGGACAAAGTTCTAAAGAGGTTTGGAATGGAAGATAGCAAGAAAGGGTTCTTGCCCATGTTGCTAATATGACCTTGAGTAAAACTCAAAGTCGACATCGGCGGAAGATAGAGAAAAGATGAGTAAGACTCCTATGCCTCAGCCATAGGATCTCTAATGTATGCCATGCTATGTACTAGACCCGACATACGCATATCTTTGTTAGTCTAACTAGCAGATATCAAAGTGATCGAGGTGGATCATTGGACGTGATCAAAAACATCCTTAAGTACTTGAGAAGAACTAAGGATATGGTTCTTTCTTATGGAGGTGATGAGCATTTCGTTGTTAATGGTTACACCGATGCTAGTTGGAACACCGATCCGGATGATTCTAAATCACAATGCGGATCGTATTTATTTTGAATGGTGCGGCGATTAGTGGAGAGTGCAAAGCAAGCGTTGTGGCGAGATCTTCAAGCGAATCGGAATACATGGCTGCCGGAGGCTTCACAGAAGCGATATGGATGAAAGAGTTCATTCTGAGCTGGGTGTGGTTCTAGTCTTTGGACCCAATGTCTATCTCTTGTGATAACATAGGCGCCATAGCCAATCTAAGAACCAAGGTCACACAAGAAGCTAAAGCATATCAAGCTGCGTTTTCCGCTATTCGAGAACATATCCGGGATGGGGATATAAAGATTTACAAAGTACACACAGATCTGAATGTGGCGGATCCATTGACTAAACCTCTCCCAAGGGCAAAACATGACCAACACCAAGCGCCATGGGTGTTAGGTATATTACCATGTAATCTAGATTAGATGACTCTAGTGCAAGTGGGAGGCTGTTGGAGATATGCCCTAGAGGCAATAATAAATGTAGTTATTATTATATATCTTTGTGTTTATGATAAATGTTTACATTCATGCTATAATAGTATTAACAAGGAAACCATTAATACTTGTGTGATTTGTAAACTTAAATTGAAGTCCCTAGTATGGCCTCTATACTTCACTAGCTTGTTGGTTGATTGATGATGTGGTTTCTTTGTCATGAACATTGAGATGTTATCAACAACAAGATCATATCGTTAGGAGAATGATATGGTGGACATACTCCTATAGACAAGCGTAGCATAAAGATCAAGTCATTTCAATAGTTCAATTGCTATATGCTTTACGATACATAGTAACCTAATTCCTTCGACCATGAGATCATGCATATTGCCTTTCTTGGATGGATGCTTTGATGTCATCAAACACCACACCGTAACAGTGGCTATAAAAGTGGCATTGGGTGTTGGAAAGTATTGGTTGAAACACATGGATCAAGAGTGGGATTTGTCCATCCACATGTGGATAGATATTCTGGGCCCTCTCGGTGAAATGTCATCCAATTAGCTTGCAAGCATGTGACTTGGTCACAAGGGATCACATATCAGGGAGCGAGAAAGAGTACTTATCGATGTGAGGATGAACTAGGTATGCGGAGATCTGAAGCGATCATAACCTCGGATAAGTAACATATCGTGAGACAAAGGGAAATTGGTATCGTATGTAAGTGGTTCATTCGATCATAAAGTAATCGTAGAAATATGTAGAACCATATGAATTTCAGATTCCTCTATTGGTTATTGTTAGAAGTGTCTCGATCATGTCGCATAATTCACGAACCGTGGAGACACATAAGGATTGACGTTGTTTGAGTAGTTATGGTATTATGAAAGAGCCGAATGTTGTTGGTCTCGGATGGGATCCGGGATATCACGAGGTGATGGGAATGGTCAGGAGAATAAGATTCATATAATGAAAGACACGTTTAGGAGTTGGGGAATGGTTCCCGTGTTTTAATCGGGAACATTCTAGAAGGTCCCGGAATGTCCGGCACTCCGGGGGGGAAGGGGGTACATGAATGTGTCATTGCAAGATGGAATGATTGCATCATGTACTAAGTGTTCTCGCTGTCCAAAATAAAGGGTTTATTTGATTCCTAAATTGGAAAAGTCAAGCGCAGTTTTGGTCATGCCGATTTTGGAAAGAGGAGAAGTTGGAAACCGACTTGGGAGAGTCCTCCTCCCAAGCGGCTGACCAGCCCTAGGCCGAGTTGGGAGGACTCCTCCCTCCTGGCCGCCAGCCCTCCCACCTATAAAGGGAGGCAGGGCCTCCCCTCTAGAGACACACAAGTTCCTATCCTCTAAACTAGAAACTAGACCTAGACCCGGTTTAGAGCTGTTTGGTTTAGAGCCTTCTAATTAGTTTAGAGCCCTCTAATTGGTGTGTCTAATTACTAGACCACTAATAGCCTCTCTCATAAGCTCCACCATACTACTTTTGGCTTAAGGCGAAGCCTGCGGGATCTCCCCTCTACCTCGGTACCACGCGTTGTCTTGCGGAATCATGAGAGTGCTACAACCTCCATTTTCTTTGGAACAAGGAGAGGAAGGTCTTCGTCGAGTCCGAGCGTGTGACCGACATTGAGGGGCGCTCTTGAGGCAGCAGCGGAAGAGATCGTCTCGCGATCTTGAGATCGGAAGAATGCGACTACATCACCCACGAGAATCTGCTCTCGTTAAACACTTTGGAATCTTCGAGGGTGAGTTATTCCATCGACTCGTTGCTGCAATCTAGTAGATAGATCTTGGCTTGTTTGTTTGTATGCGATAGAAAATTTTTGTTTTCCATGCTACGAACCCCTACAATACCACATATGGATCCACCAGTGTCATTGCATGTATGATCTTTTCACAATCCACCTATGGATCCACCAGTGTCATTTCATGTGTGTTCTTTTCACTCACAACAACTGGAGTCATTGCATGTGTGTTTTTTCACATACCACATATGGATCCACCAGTGTCATTGCATGTGTGCTTTTTTCACAATCCACCTATGGATCCACCAGTGTCATTGCATGTGTGTTCTTTTTACTAACAACAACCAGAGTCATTTCATGATTGTTCTTCTCACATACCACCGATGGATCCACCAGTGTCATTGCATGTGTGTTCTCTTCACAATCCACACATGGATCCACCAGTGTCATTGCATGTGTATTCTTTTTAGTAACAACAACCAGTGTCATTGCAAGTGTTTTCTCTTCAGAGACCACACATGGATCCACCAGTGTCATTACATGTGTGTTCTTTTACCAACAACAACCAGAGTCATTGAAATGTGTGCTCTCTTCAGTGACCACACATGGATCCACCAGTGTCATTGCATGTATGTTCTTTTCACTAACAACAACTGGAGTCATTGCATGTGTGTTCTTTTCACATACCACATATGGATCCAGCAGTGCCATTGCATGTGTGCTCTTTTCACAATCCACTAGTGTCATTGCATGTGTGTTCTTTTTACTAACAACAACCAGAGTCATTTCATGACTGTTCTTCTCACATACCACCTATGGATCCACCAGTGTCATTGCATGTGTGTTCTCTTCACAATCCACACATGGATCCACCAGTGTCATTGCATGTGAGTTCTTTTTAGTAACAACAACCAAAGTCATTGCATGTGTGTTCTCTTGAGGAGACCACATGGATCCTGATGTCATTGCTTGTGTGTTCTTTTTACTAACAACAACGAGTCATTGCATGTGTGTTCTCTTGGAGACCACACATGGATCCTGATGTCATTGCATGTGTGTTCTTTTTACTAACAACAACGGAGTCATTGAAATGTGTGATCTCTTGAGACCACATGGATCCATCGGTGTCATTGCATGTATGTTCTTTTTACTAACAACAACTGGAGTCTTTGCATGTGTGTTCTTTTCACATACCACATATGCATCCACCAGTTTCATTGCATGTGTGCTCTTTTCACATACCACATATGGATCCAGCAGTGCCATTGCATGTGTGCTCTTTTCACAATCCACCAGTGTCATTGCATGTGTGTTCTTTTTACTAACAACAACCAGAGTCAATAAAATGTGTGTCCTTTTCACATACCACCTATGGATCCACGGTGTCGATTGCATGTGTGTTCTTTTCACTATCAACAACTGGAGTCATTGCATGTGTGTTCTTTTCACATACCACGTATGGATCCACCAGTGTCATTGCATGTGTCCTCTTTTCACAATCCACCTATGGATCCACCGGTGTCATTGCATGTGTGTTCTTTTCACTGACAACAACTGGAGTCATTGCATGTGTGTTCTTTTCACATACCACATATGGATCCACCAGTGTCATTGCATGTGTGGTCTTTTCACAATCCACCTATGGATCCACCAGAGTCATTGGATGGGTGTTCTTTTTGCTAACTACAACGAGTCATTTCATGGTATTCTTCTCACATACCACATATGGATCCACAAGTGTCATTGCATGTGTGTTCTCGTCACAATCCACACATGGATCCACCAGTGTCATTGCATGTGTGTTCTTTTTAGTAACAACAACTAGTGTCATTGCCTGTGTGTTTTCTTCAGAGACCACACATGGATCCACCAGTGTCATTGCATGTGTGTTCTTTTTACTAACAGCAACCAGAGTCATTGAAATGAGTGTTCTCTTCAGAGACCACACATGGATCCATCGGTGTCATTGCATGTGTGCTCTTTTCACAATCCACCAGTGTCATTGCATGTGTGTTATTTTTACTAACAACAACCAGAGTCATTGAAATGTGTGCTCTCTTCAGAGACCACACATGGATCCATCGGTGTCATTGAATGTATGTTCTTTTAACTAACTGCATTTGGAGTCTTTGCATGTGTGTTCTTTTCACATACCACATATGGATCCACCAGTGTCATTGCATGTGTGCTCTTTTCACAATCCACCTATGGATCCACCAGTGATATTGCATGTGTGTTCTTTTTACTAACAACAACCAAAGTCATTTCATGATTGTTCTTCTCACATACCACCTATGGATCCACCAGTGTCATTGCATGTGTGTTCTCTTCACAATCCACACATGGATCCACCAGTGTCATTGCATGTGTGTTCTTTTACCAACAACAACCAGAGTCATTGAAATGTGTGCTCTCTTTAGTGACCACACATGGATCCACCAGTGTCATTGCATGTATGTTCTTTTGACTAACAACAACTGGAGTCATTGCATGTGTGTTCTTTTAAGATACCACATATGGATCCAGCAGTGCCATTGCATGTGTGCTCTTTTCACAATCCACCAGTGTCATTGCATGTGTGTTCTTTTTAATAACAACAACCAGAGTCATTTCATGACTGTTCTTCTCACATACCACCTATGGATCCACAGTGTCATTGCATGTGTGTTCTCTTCACAATCCACACATGGATCCACCAGTGTCATTGCATGTGTGTTCTTTTTAGTAACAACAACCAGTGTCATTGCATGCGTGTTCTCTTCAGAGACCATACATGGATCCACCAGTGTCATTGCATGTGTGTTCTTTTACCAACAACAACCAGAGTCATTGAAATGTGTGCTCTCTTCAGTGACCACACATGGATCCACCAGTGTCATTGCATGTATGTTCTTTTGACTAACAACAACTGGAGTCATTGCATGTGTTTTCTTTTCACATACCACATATGGATCCACCAGTGTCATTGCATGTGTGTTCTTTTTACTAACAACAACCAGAGTCATTTCATGACTGTTCTTCTCACATACCACCTATGGATCCACTAGTGTCATTGCATGTGTGTTCTCTTCACAATCCACACATGGATCCACCAGTGTCATTGCATGTGTGTTCTTTTTAGTAACAACAACCAGAGTCATGGCATGGGTATTCTCTCTAGAGACCACACATGGATCCACCAGTGTCATTGCATGTGTGTTCTTTTTACTAACAACAACCAGAGTCATTGAAATGTGTGCTCTCTTCAGAGACCACACATGGATCCATCGGTGTCATTGCATGTATGTTCTTTTCACTAACAACGACTGGAGTCTTTGCATGTGTGTTCTTTTCACATACCACATATGGATCCACCAGTGTCATTGCATGTGTGCTCTTTTCACAATCCACCTATGGATCCACCAGTGTCATTGCATGTGTGTTCTTTTTACTAACAACAACCAGAGTCATTTCATGATTGTTCTTCTCACATACCACCTATGGATCCACAGTGTCATTGCATGTGTGTTCTCTTCACAATCCACACATGGATCCACAGTGTCATTGCATGTGTGTTCTTTTTAGTAAGAACAACCAGTGTCATTGCATGTGTGTTCTCTTGAGACCACACATGGATCCTGATGTCATTGCATGTGTGTTCTTTTAACTAACAACAACAAGAGTCATTGAAATGAGTGTTCTATTCAGAGACCACATGGATCCACAGTGTCATTGCATGTGTATTCTTTTCACTAACAACAAGCTGGAGTCATTGCATGTATGTTCTTTTCACATACCACATATGGATCCACAGTGTCATTGCATGTGTGCTCTTTCCACAATCCACCTATGGATCCACCATTGTCATTGCATGTGTGTTATTTTTACTAACAACAACGAGTCATTTCATGACTGTTCTTCTCACATACCACATATGGATCCACCAGTGTCATTGCATGTGTGTTCTTTTTAGTAACAACAACTAGTGTCATTGCATGTATGTTCTCTTTAGAGACCACACATGGATCCACCAGTGTCATTGCATGTATGTTCTTTTCACTAATAACAACTGGAGTCATTGCATGTGTGTTCTTTTCACATACCACATATGGATCCACCAGTGTCATTGCATGTGTGCTCTTTTCACAATCCACCAGTGTCATTGCATGTGTGTTCTTTTTACTAACAACAACGAGTCATTTCACATACCACCTATGGATCCACAGTGTCATTGCATGTGTGTTCTCTTCACAATCCACACATGGATCCACCAGTGTCATTGCATGTGTGTTCTTTTTAGTAACAACAACCAGAGTCATTGCATGGGTGTTCTCTTTAGAGACCACACATGGATCCACCAGTGTCATTGCATGTGTGTTCTTTTTACTAACAACAACCAGAGTCATTGAAAAGTGTGCTCTCTTCAGAGACCACACATGGATCCATCGGTGTCATTGCATGTATGTTCTTTTCACTAACAACAACTGGAGTCTTTGCATGTGTGTTCTTTTCACATACCACGTATGGATCCACAGTGTCATTGCATGTGTGCTCTTTTCACAATCCACTTATGGATCCACAGTGTCATTGCATGTGTGTTCTTTTACTAACAACAACGAGTCATTTCATGTTTGTTCTTCTCACATACCACCTATGGATCCACCAGTGTCATTGCATGTGTGTTCTCTTCACAATCCACATGGATCCACAGTGTCATTGCATGTATGTTCTTTTAGTAAGAACAACCAGTGTCATGCATGTGTGTTCTCTTCAGAGACCACATGATTCCTGATGTCATTGCATGTGTGTTCTTTTTACTAACAACAACGAGTCATTGAAATGAGTGTTCTATTCAGAGACCACATGGATCCACGGTGTCATTGCATGTGTATTCTTTTCACTAACAACAACTGGAGTCATTGCATGTATGTTCTTTTCACATACCACATATGGATCCACGAGTGTCATTGCATGTGTGCTCTTTCCACAATCCACCTATGGATCCACCATTGTCATTGCATGTGTGTTATTTTTACTAACAACAACCAGAGTCATGTCATGACTGTTCTTCTCACATACCACAAATGGATCCACCAGTGTCATTGCATGTGTGTTCTTTTTAGTAACAACAACCAGTGTCATTGCATGTGTGTTCTCTGAGAGACCACACATGGATCCTGATGTCATTGCATGTATGTTCTTTTCACTAACAACAAGCTGGAGTCTTTGCATGTGTGTACTTTTCACATACCAGATATGGATCCACGAGTGTCATTGCATGTGTGCTCTTTTCACAATCCACCAGTGTCATTGCATGTGTGTTCTTTTTACTAACAACAACCAGAGTCATTTCACATACCACCTATGGATCCACCAGTGTCATTGCATGTGTGTTCTCTTCACAATCCACACATGGATCCACCAGTGTCATTGCATGTGTGTTCTTTTCAGTAACAACAACCAGAGTCATTGCATGGGTGTTCTCTTTAGAGACCACACATGGATCCACCAGTGTCATTGCATGTGTGTTCTTTTTACTAACAACAACCAGAGTCATTGAAAAGTGTGCTCTCTTCAGAGACCACACATGGATCCATCGGTGTCATTGCATGTATGTTCTTTTCACTAACAACAACTGGAGTCTTTGCATGTGTGTTCTTTTCACATACCACGTATGGATCCACCAGTGTCATTGCATGTGTGCTCTTTTCACAATCGACCTATGGATCCACCAGTGTCATTGCATGTGTGTTCTTTTTACTAACAACAACCAGAGTCATTTCTTGATTGTTCTTCTCACATACCACCGATGGATCCACCAGTGTCATTGCATGTGTGTTCTCTTCACAATCCACACATGGATCCACCAGTGTCATTGCATGTGTGTTCTTTTAAGTAACAACAACCAGTGTCATTGCATGTGTTTTCTCTTCAGAGACCACACATGGATCCACCAGTGTCATTACATGTGTGTTCTTTTACCAACAACAACCAGAGTCATTGAAATGTGTGCTCTCTTCAGTGACCACACATGGATCCACCAGTGTCATTGCATGTATGTTCTTTTCACTAACAACAACTGGAGTCATTGCATGTGTGTTCTTTTCACATACCACATATGGATCCAGCAGTGCCATTGCATGTGTGCTCTTTTCACAATCCACCAGTGTCATTGCATGTGTGTTCTTTTTACTAACAACAACCAGAGTCATTTCATGTTATTCTTCTCACATACCACCTATGGATCCACCAGTGTCATTGCATGTGTGTTCTCTTCACAATCCACATGGATCCACCGTGTCATTGCATGTGAGTTCTTTTTAGTAACAACAACCAAAGCCATTGCATGTGTGTTCTCTTGAGAGACCACATGGATCCTGATGTCATTCCATGTGTGTTCTTTTCCCAAACAACAACACTCGACATTGAATGTGTGCTCTCTTCAGAGACCACACATGGATCCACCAGTGTCATTGCATGTGTGTTCTTTTTACTAACAACAACCGGAGTCATTGAAATGTGTGATCTCTTCAGAGACCACACATGGATCCATCGGTGTCATTGCATGTATGTTCTTTTTACTAGCCACAACTGGAGTCTTTGCATGTGTGTTCTTTTCACATTGTAACATCCCAAAAAAATCATGTTTCAAAAACTCATTCATTTCATCCTTGCATCATTCATTCATATAGGGTGTTTTCTCAAAATCATTTAGAGACAGAAGTTTGAGCTATGATTTCATGTGGGCAATTTATCTCAATTGGCCACCACCCTTCTAGATTTGTTTGTCCATGACCTTGTTTGCTTGCCTCCATGATTGGAAAGATTAGGAGTAGCATTTAAACCCAAGATTCCAAATTTAGAAATAGTTTCAAACCCCTTTTTCAAATATTTGCAACTAGAGCAAATCTCTGTTTATTTTGAAACCCAAGCTTGACTAAGCCTTTGCAAGGTAACCACTAGGATATTTGATTGTTTGTGAACCCACAGAACCCTGCAAAAAATCCCAAAGCAGTTTGAATTCAAAAGGATTTGAATTCATATCAAATTCTATTCAGAAAATGGAATTAGAAAAAAGAAAAGGCTTAAAGAAAGGAAAAGGGCGGCGGTCAGAATCTGGCAATGACAAATCAAGCCCAGCAAGCCCACGGGGATCTCCTTTTCCTTCTCACATCTTGCGCCTTGGCGTTAAATCGTGACAGGCAGACCCCACCGCCACCTCGCACTCCTCGGCTGACAGAGCCTTCTCCACGTCACCATCGTCTCCACCCGCGACCCGTTCATCCCCAAATCAGCGGCGTTCTGTATTTGAATTAAATGGTGTGGCCTTAAATTTGATTTATTGGCCGATTAATTCTCGCTATTGACAATGATATAAGAACCTCCTCTTCCCCCTCTCTCTTCTCCCTCAAACCCCGAACCCGAGGCGCCCACCAGTGCAGGCATTACCCTCTGAAACCCAGCGCGTCTCCGGCAATGCGCGGCAATTCGGTGAGTCGAGCTCCCCTCGCCTCTCGATCTTACAAACTGATTCGGTGAGCCTCTGCGCTTCTTTTAACCGTTTAGCTTGCTCTCGCATGGACCGTAGCTCCGGCAACATGTCGACTAGTCGCCACCGGCGATGCGCACGAACTCCGGCGAACTCTGGTGGTAGAAATACGAGACCGCTTGGCGCTTTCTAGTTCCGCTGCGGCTCTGTCACCGACTGCGTGAATCTAACCGTGTCCTCGCTTTGCCTTAGGGTGATCCACGGCCCGGCGTCCACGGCGACCACCCGGCGCACCCAGCGCCGCCACGAACTCCGGTGAGCAATGGCTTGGTATGCGGCGCCCCTTGACCAACGCAGAAGTGCAGCGAGCCGCGTGACCTCCTGAGCCCGGTGAGCTACTCCTCTTTCTCCCTCTCCGTGCGCATCGTCGGCAGCGTCATCGATGACAGTTCGCCGCCGCCCGGTAGCCGCTCCGCCGCCAGTTTACGGCGGTCGATTCGATAGAACCGTTAGATACGCATCGATGGCTTAGATAGAATGACTAATCGAAGAATGCAGCGTTGATCTGAGCCGCACCTGCCCCTTTAGATCCAGCGGTCTGTATCGCTCGATCGAACCGAACGATGCGGCGAATAAGAACATAATGGCGTGGCTAGGTTAGATCTGAAAATAAATTTAAAAGCGATTTTGATCCATTCAAATACCAATATCTTTTGAATTCCACGTTAGAATTTTGCAAACTTTATACGGTTGGATTCAGAAAAACAAAGACCTTTCTGCCTATCCTTTTTGTTTAGCAAATAGTAACCATTAGTTTGGCTTAAATTGCAGAAACTTGTTTGAGGCCTTTTGAATATAAGTTTAGTTTAGTATTTTTTAGGGCTAAATAAGTTGTCTTGGCTATTTTGTGACTTCTTTAGTTTCTGTATTCATGCACTTGCTTGGTTGAGTTTTCAGAAAAAAATCATCACTTGGTAGATTCATGCATGCATGCATTCATAATATTTTTGTTTGTATATATTTGTGTGTAATTGTGTCTTATAACTTTGTGTGTAGATTTTGCTAGTGATTGTGATTGTGAGTGCTCTCCACACTACAAGGCAAGTGATATCTTCATGAATATTCCATACCTATATTTTATACTTGCATTAGATAAATTTTGTTAGGACTTGCATGCTACTTTTGTCAATTGATGATGGGAAATCCTATTTAGAATAGAATGCTAGAATTGCTAGGAAAATTCCCTAAGGATAAGTTGCCATGCCATGCTTAGCCTAGCTACTAGAAAACAAAGAATTGGTTTTATATATTCACACTATGGAAAAATATTCTAAGTCTAAGGACTTGTTTTTATTTAACAAAACAACTAAGTTAATGAATCACCTGGGTGGAATGGAAAGAATGGGATATGTTGAGTGGTTACACAAGGCCAGAAGTGCTTGGTGAACCTTGTGTATCTCACTTGTGGATAGCCACCAGGAACAAAGAGATTTGAGTTGTCAAATGTTGAGAAGCTTCAAGTCTGACCACTTGGTAATATGGGCTCTGCCATGATCTTAGGATGCTTTGGAACTTAGTCTCTGAATGAACGGTGGTAGATGGGTTGATGGGTTGGGCGCGTCCATTTGACTAAGGAAGGCTACTGAAGGATCATGTCTTGGGAAACCAAGGCTTGTGGGGAAAGTGCACCACCTCTGCAGAGTGTAAATCTAAGTACTTAGCCATGTCACTGGTAAAGGACAATTTGAGCATCAAGACATGGAAACTTCAAGAATCTCATCACTCCAATTTCAGATAAAACTTGTGGGTGAACAAGTTAAAGGATCTTCAGTCTTTGATTGGTAGATGCCACTGAGTGGATCTTAGGTCTTTGATTGGTAGATACCTTGGAATTAGTCTTTGCCAAACAAAAAACTTGAAGTATTTTCAAAAGTTAAGGAAAAATCTATTTTGAAGCCGTGCAATGACCTAAGCTCCACCAGACCAAATGCATATAATGTATAGTCCACTTAAAATATACTAAGGTATCACTTGTGATACTATTCCAAAGTATTGACCCTCGTGGTGTTGTAACTTATGATGTTGCGAGTTACTCACGATGATGAATAGAGGTCATGAGTCTACACTCAACATGCTTGCACCTTGGCACATGAAGATGAACTTATGTTTGTTACATGATTCCATAAACTCTTGTATTAGGCCTTTGGCCATGTAGATTTATAAAAGACTATGTTTTATCTCTGGAATATATTTGTAATAAATGATCTTTGTATGCATGTACTTCATCTTAAGCTGTGGATGCTAGCATTGATCCGAGGACTAGCATTGCCAATCACAGGGGATCTTTTCAGCTTCTAATAAGGAGGGATCTTACAGATGGTATCAAACCTTTGTGTTGCTTGTAGGATTATGACCCTAGGTTGGGAAACCACTAAGGAAATTTTTAACTTCTTGCATACACTTGTCTATTCTTCTATTAAACTTTTCTAATCTTCTCATTCATCATCTCTATTTGCATAGATGAACTCCGCGATCATGTGAAGCCGTGAAGAAAAGGCCACTCATTGACCATGACCTTGGAGTGTGGACCTTCAGGTTTCCCAAGATTTCTCAAGGTACCTCATTGGAAACCATGGGAGTACATGGTGCAGACAGTATACAAGGCTTTCTCGTTGATGGAGGATGGAGTGGAAGTATTGGTGGAGTGCAACTTCACTTGTCTGAGAATAAGGAAGACAACCACAAAGAAAGGGCTTACGCATGTACACTAACACTTTTATGCACACCACATTCTTTGAGTGTTGACAAAAGAAGCAGCTTGGAAGACCCATGTCAAGGAACTAGAAGTGCTTTGGGGAGTCCAAATTGCAAGATGCTACAACCTCCAAAAACTTAGAAAGAAGGAACACAAAGTTGGAAATCACCAGCCAATCCTTAAGAGGAGATATTATAGACTTAGTGATAGAAGCATGTGAACAAGATAAATTGATTGCCACTAGGAACATTGTGTTATGCAGATCCAATGAGATAGGATTGTGGCGCTTGCTTAGTTTAGTTGGATACCACCTATCACCTTATTTTCCAAAATGATACCTTAAATAAGTTTGAACGGTTGATGTAATGGATTCTTGTATGCACCCGGCTTGTATGGTTTTGTGTGTCCCAGAATGTGTTTGAATGTTTGTTATCTTAAATTGTGTTGTTCTTTTTGTGCTGCCGTAGATGCCTATTGCCGCCAGCCTTTGTTGAAGTTTCATTGCGTTTTGGTCCTCGTATCGTGGAGCTTACTACTTCTCAGTCACCTCTTTATCATTACGGTGCCACTCACCAAGTTTTGAGAGGAAAGGACCTTTAAGGGCTGGTGAACCAACCCGGGGCCTTGATGAGCCTTCTCTGAGGCCATCGTCTGGCTTTATGCGATGGCAGGGAGAGAGGCATAGGGGTTGTCATCACGAGGATTTGATAGAGACATTTGTGGACATCCACTCAAGCCGATTAGAGCATTTCCGCATGCCGGGCGTGATGGCAACGGAGTGTGACTTTGGGGGCATTTCGAGGGTCCACGGTGAACCGATCGTGCATGCCTCGAGGACTTAGAGACTCTTATTAGGCCGTGGATCTGGAAGTAGGACCAAGTATGGCAATGTTGGCGAGAGCTCAGTCGACTTCCCTTGAGAAGGACAAGCTCTTTCGCGGCGGGGCAGAGATAATCGAGGAGATGGAGGCCAAGTTAGGACCAAGCCGTAAGTTCAAGAGTCGAAGGCCGGGATAGAACAATTGACGATGATGGCCAGGAGCTGGATTAAGGACTTCGAGTTAAATGGCAGGGCAATTGATTGAGAAGCCGTTCCCGGAAGAAGAGGGATCTCAAAGGCAAGATAAACTCTTTGACCACTACCATCGAGGAGAACAAGACGCAATGGAGAGCGCAGGTCTTACCTTTTCGAGGAGGAGATTGATCTTGACAGTAATTGACTTCTTTCGATTGTATCTTTATTTACCGCACTTGTTATTTGTGAACATTGTTGGACCATCAGGCATGTGGATGGCTTGCACTGTGTGATTGTACTTGAAGTTTTTTATTTATCTTGTTGTTTAGCATCCTTATGTTGAAGCATGTAATGTAGTATTGCATAAATCATGTGGGGTATCTCATTCTTATCTCTATATGGATAAACCACGAGATGCCTCCCCGTCGGCATGAAACTGTGACTAGCATTACCGAGGAAATGCAACAAATGATGAATACATGAAACCACAGAAATATGCAAATGATGGCGATTTCATCGAACCCGAGTGTAACAACCCCGATAACAATATAGCAACCTTAACCAACAACAACAACAACAGCCTCCAGGTTTTGATATACTCACCGATTTACATGTACGAGGCGGCTAAGTTTTTTGAACGGCCCAGTCCATGGTGGCCAATGATTGGCTTTCGATTACCGTGAACAAAGACTTAGTGACCGTGGGATGCCTGCGGATGCTGAAAAATTAGGGTTAGCGGCACATGATTGGAAAGGACCCATTGCGTAGCATGGTAGGACAACTTCAGTTACGCCTATTGATGAAGTGACATTTATCTTTGAAGATGGCTTTACGCCTTTACCATATCTCACCAGAATGATGAGCACGAAAAGAAGAATTTCACAACTGAAGCAAGCATACCACCCAGTGATGAAATTTGAATATATTGAGGATTCAACAATTTGGCGGCGCTATACCTTGGGATGAGGTTGACGATGCCAAAAAGGAAGGAAAAGTTCTGGAAAGCGAATGATGGTAGTTTTGGGTTGTCTTGGCATATGTTCCAACTTATCGTTGTTGTGTGACAAGAAATTTTGTTATTATGGAGAATAAAATGAAGAAGTTGAGAGTAGAAGGAAACCTTTTCAGAGCAAGCATAGCTCGGGATACGTCTCGTAACGATCTCCCACTATGATGATAGTGTCATTTCGGGGATCCTGAAGCATGGGAGAAGTTTAGCAAGCACCACAACCTGGCGAAATCATGACAACAAAGCATCATGCAGTCATGACAATGATAAGTACAAGAACCACAGGTGGATATAAGAGCCCACCATAATGGAAGTGGAAGTGGAAGTGAAATCGACCCTAAGAAGAGACGTGATCGGGTTGAATGCTTCAAATGCAAAAAGAAGTTGGGACATTATGCTAATAGGTGTCATCACGAGGGAAGAAAAGTTGAAGGACCTATCAAGCCCAATCCTTTTTGAAAGGACAGGTTAACTTCACACATTAATGTGGAGGAGAATTATAAAGAACACGATCTCTCTGAATTCTTTGAAGAGCGGGGTCAGGACCTCAGGTCCATCTAAAGCATTTGTACTCTTTAACCTTTGGTGCATCTCATTCATTCATCCAAGCATTTGTTGATATAAATGGGTTTACATCCCAAAAACATTAGTGTCAGATAAAGTTAGCTCTCACGGGAGGATATATTAGTGAGTCTTGAGATGCAAGGGATCTGGTCATGAGATGTCGGAAGCATAAGTTTCAGTAAACCTAATAATCCTAAATTCCCAAAAAGGATTGGATGTAATTTTGAGAATGGATTGGATGGCTAAGTATGAGGAGTACTAGATTATCTGAATCGGCACAATTTCACTCCACAAACCCACAGAAATGAGAGGATAACATTTAAGTCAATTTTAAATCTGAAACAGCTAAATTCACCAAGGGGGTTAGCATGGGCATTATTACCAGTGTGTGTAGTGTCCGGATGTGTTCCCAGGAAGGGGTCCCAAGAATGCCACGGAGGATAGGGCCATGGAGTTTACATAATAGATTGGTTTGATTGCAGACCAAAGGGCAAAAGGCCTTATAAAATGTCGGGTTAGCGAACTTAAGGGAACTCGAAACAACCGGAGACAATTGCAAAAAGGATTCATACAGCCAAGTTCTTCATCTTGGGGAGCTCGGTTTGTTAAGTAGAAAAGAGGCAGGAGCACAAAAGGGAGTTACATAGATTACGTTCTCAACGAGGTAACCGCCGAAAACAATATCCTTTGCAAGAATAAATGACTTGTTTGATCGGCCCTAGAGAGGAGCATGTGTGTTCTCGAAGATTGATCTTGGTCGAATTATTTTCCAGCTCAAGGAATAAGAAGCGAAGACATACCTAAAAGCGGCATTTACCACGGTATGGATTGTATATGGAGTACTAACTGTGATGCCTTTTGGTTTGACAACGCTCGGCGCTACTTCATGAATATGATGAACAAAGTGTTCATGGAATTTCTTGACAAGTTAAATTTATGCGTTTTTCGCCGATGACATCTGAGTCTACTCCAAAAGAGCAAGGAAGAGCATGAAAGACATCTCACAACGATATAAGAAACTAAGAGACTCAGCTTTATGCCAAATTGACAGAGTGTGAGTTTTTGGTTAGAGAGTTGGATTTCTTGGTCGTATTGCTTGACAAAGGATGGTGCATGTGATTGATCCTGCTAAAGTTTTGTTGTGTGAATAGGAATCTCTAAGAGATGTAAAGAGGGATTCGTGGTTTCCGCTTGGTTTAGCGGGGTTACTACGGAGATTCATTGAAAAGATTTTCCTAAGGATTCTTCAAACCAATGACGAACTAATAAAGAAGATAAGAAATTTTGCTTGGTATGAAGGATGTGAATTTCGACTTTTCAAGAATTGAGAAGAGACTTGTATACGACTACCAGTCTTGTGCCTACCAGTTGGAAAAAGAATTTCCAAGTGTATTGTGATGTACGCATCGGTTAGAACCGTGCTGTACCATGGAAAAGTTGTGACTTATACCTCAAGACAACTAAAAACTCATGAAGTAATTATCTCTCATGATTTAGAGTTAGCATTTATTGTCCATGCACTCAAAACATGGAACGTACCTTTTTAGAGGAAAAGCGTTGTGAAGTATTCACCAAACCATAAAAGCTTGAAATATATCTTCACCCGAAGGAGAGATCAATATGAGACAAAGAAGATGGCTAGAACTTATCAAGGATTACGACTTGATTTGCAATACCAGGGTAAAGAAAGCAAATGTAGTGTGGTCTTTAAGAGTAGTAAAAGCGTTTGTAAATGGCCTTACCAAGGTGAATTGCTGAATGACTTGTATGTGATTCAAAGAATTTCGAGTTGGAGATTGTGCGGAAGGACATCTCGTAACTCTTTGGATGTTGACCCACTTTCTGTTGGATAAGATTAAAAGGGCAAAGGCGGATAAAAGGGTCGAAGAGATCAGGAAAAGGATTAGCCAAGGGAAAGCTAAAAGTTTCCATATATGGAATGAACAAGGTACTTTATGGCGGCTTGTGTTGTATTCCACAAGATAAAATCTGAAACTGATTTTTACAAAGCCCATAACTCTAAGTATTCTATTCACGGAAACACCAAATGTATATAGATATGAAAGAAAGATTTTGGTGGAATCTTAAAAGGGACATCGTAGGAACACATTGCTTTAGCTGTGGCTGACGAAGTAGAGTAAGCGGAGCATCGAAGCAGCGGAGTTTACACTTCAGCAATACCTATTCCTGAATGGAAGTGGAAAACATTAGTATGGATTTCGTGCGGGTTACAGGTTTGGTCGAGGGGTATGATTCCATGGGTAGTAGTGGTCGCCTAACTAAAGTGGCTCATTTATACGTAAAGACAACTTATACGATTACAAGGATTAGCCAAAATCTACATAGGCGAAATTGTATGCCTTCTGCGAGGAGTACTAAGAAATGTTGTGTCGATAGAGAACTGATTCACTTCTCACTTTTGGAAACAGCTTCATGAATCTTTAGGAACGAGATTGGAATTCAGCACTGCTTTCATCCTCAAACCGATGGACAAACAGAAAGGACTAATCAAATTCTTGAAGACATGTTGAGGGCATGTGCCCTAGACTATGGAGCAAGTTGGGATGAAAGTCCGCCTTTACGCAGAAGTTCTCTTACAACAACAAATCACCAATCTAGCATTGGGATGGCACCATTTGAGTTTCTATACTAAGAAAGTGTACCACCCCATTGCTATGGAATGGTGTGGAGAAAGAAGTTTGTTTGGACCAGATCTTATCAAAGACGCCAAGAAAAGGTCAAATTGGTTAGGGACAGGTTGAAGATAGCAGCCTCGACAGAAAAGCTACGCAGATGCTAAGCGAGAGAAGTCACTTACGAAGTTGGGGATAGAGCTTATCTTAGAGTATCACCACTTCGTGGAGTGAAAAGATTTGGAGTCAAAGGAAAGTTAGCACCAAGATATGTTGGACCATTCAACATTCTAAGTCGCAAGGGAGAAGTTGCATATGAAATTGAATTGCCAAGATCTTTATTAGCAAATTCATAATGTTTTTCATGTGAGTCACTTAAGAAATGTCACCCAGAGATGGAAGGATCTTCTTTGAAGGATACCATATCTTTGGAAGAAGTTCAACTAGAAAATGATCTCACTTATGAAGAAAAGCCTGTCAAAATTCTTGAGACCACAGAAAGAGTCACAAGGACAAAAACTATCAAGTTTTCCAAAGTACAATGGAACGATCATTCCGAAGAAGAAGCAACATGGGAAAGAGAAGATGATCTTCGGAAAGACCACCCACACCTATTTGCTAACCAATCCGAATCTCGAGGGCGAGATTCATTTTAAGGGGGTTAGATTTGTAACATCCCAAAAATCATGTTTCAAAACTCATTCATATCATCCTTGCAACTTTCATTCATTTAGGGTTTTTCTCAAAATCATTTAGATGCATAAACTTAGGCTATGATTTCATGTGGGCAATTTATCTCAATTGGCCAACACCATTTGAGATTTGATTGTCTATGAACTTGTTTGCTTGCCTCCATGGTTGGAAAGATTAGGTATAGCATTTTAACCCAAGTTTCCAGAAATATTTTCAAACCCTATTTCAAACATTTGCAAACTAGAGCAAAAGTCTCTGTTTGATTTGGAGTCCAAGCTTGACCAAACCCTTGCTAGTAACCACATGGTTAATTGACTAGTTTTTAAACCCACAGAACCCTGCAAAAATTCCCAAAGCTGTTTGAATTCAAAAGTATTTGAATTCATATCAAAAATCATTCCAGAAAATAGAATCTGAGTTTGATCCTGGCTCAGAAGGAACGCTAGCTATATGCTTAACACATGCAAGTCGAACGTTGTTTTGGGAGTCGGAAGGAAAAGCGGCCCTAGCTCATCCTGAAAATGAAGCTTGATAAGATCTGAATGAAATTAGAAATAGAAAAGAAAAGATTTAGACAGAAATAAAATAGAGCAGCCACTAAGGCCCAAAGAACCAGCCTAGCCTTCTCCTCAATAAAACTTTGGCACCAATTTTCTTACCCACTACCATGCATAAACGGGACCCACCTCTCCTCTCACTCACTACACCCCACCTCCTCTTATTTTCCCTCAACTGCTTTTTCCTCACCGAATCAGCCCATAGAGACACCGACCGCTGGACCTCCTCTCTCCTTTTCCCACTGACTGGTAGGCCCGCTATCACTGTTCATCGTTTCTTCACCCACCCCGCAGCGACCAGTTCTTCTCCCCCCGTTATGCCGTTGATTGCTCCAGCTTAATTCGCCTTAACGCGACCGACGTTACCAGCTTTGATCAAGCAGTCTTAAACGCCCATGTCTCCTCTATAAATCCTCTCGAAACCCTGCACTGGCACGCTTTAGACCGCCTCCCACCTCCCCGAACGCGCTCCGACGACTTCTCGCCGATTCCGCCAACTCCGACCACCCCTCCGCTTACTTCACGCGAGTGGACTCTCTCGACCTCACGCATCTCCTAATACTCCTGGTTCACCGCTGCAGGACTCCAGACACCGCTCTGATAAGCTCGACTCGCCACGCTGCTCGCTTCTCTCCGGTGAAGCCCACGGTGTAGTTTCCGCCTCGCCTTCCGCTCATGCCCACGACTTTTTGACCTCGTGAACCTAACCACGTTGTTGTTTTGCCTTGGGTGATTCACAGACGCCCACGAACTCCGGCGAGCAATCGCAGCTGCATCGTGCAGAGCGCCTCGACCAACACCTCCCCAAGCATCGTGACCTCCTGAGCCTGGTGAGCAACCCTCCTTCTCCTCACTCAGAGCATCGCCTCCGTCGCCGACCGAGCCGCCGCTAGCCACCGCAGCGCCACTTTTCTCGTCAATGCGACAAAGAACTGCTCGATCTAGATCGGGCGTAGGATAGAACCACTTAAACGCTGAAGGGTACGATCTGAGCGCGATCATTTAGATCCAACGCACCGGATCCAATAACCGTACGCACGAATGCTGATACATGACGATGGCTAGGTTAGATCTAAAAATAGAATTTGAAAACAGATTTTGATCCAAATTTCAAACCTTGTAACTTTGGATCCACGTCCAAAATTTACAAATTTATACTGGATTCAGAAACAAGACCTTTCTGCCTATCCTTTTGTTTAGCAAATAGTAACCATTAGATTGGCTTAAATTGCAGAAACCTGTTTGAGGCCTTTTTGAGTATAGATTTAGTTTAGTATTTTGTTTTAGGGTTATTTGCTTAGTTGGCAAACTTGACTTGTTAAGTTTCTGTATTCATGCACTTGACTTGGTAGAGTTTTCAAAAATCACCACTTAGTAGATTCATGCATGCATGCATTCATATTATCTTGTTTGTATATATTTGTGTGTAATTGTGTGCTACAACTTTGTGTGTAGATTTTGCTAGTGATTGTGATTGTGACGAGTGCTACTCTCCACACTACCAAGGCAAGTGATATCTTCATGAATATTCCATTCCTATATTTTATACTTGCATTAGATATATTTTGTTAAGACTTGCATGCCACACTTGTCAAATGATGTTGGGAAATCCTATATAGATTAGAATGCTAGAGTTGCTAGGAAAATTCCCTAAGGATAAGTTGCCATGCCATGCTTAGCCTAGCTACTAGAAAACAAGGGTGGTTTATATATTCACACTATGGAAAAATATTCTAAGTCTAAGGACTTGTTTTTATTTAACAAAACAACTAAGTTAATGAATCACCTAGGTGGAATGGAAAGAATGGTTTATGTTGAGTGGTTCACAAGGCCATGGACTTGGCTTGTGTATCTCACTTGTGGATGGCCACCCAGAACAAAGAGATTTGAGATGTCAAATGTTGAGAAGCTTCAAGTGCAACCACTTGGCAATATGGGCTCATGATGATCTTAGGATGCTAGAACTTAGTCTCTTGGACAGTGGTGGTAGATGGGAATGATAGGTTGGAGCGCCCATTTGACTAAGGAAAGGCTACAAGGATCATGTCTTGGGAAACCAAGGCTTGTGGGAAAGTGCACCACCTCCGCAGAGTGTAAAACCTAAGTACTTAGCCATGTCCCCGGTAAAGGACAATTTGAGCATCAAGACATGGAAACTTCAAGAATCTCATCACTCCAATTTCTAAATAAAACTTGTGGTGAACAAGGGTTAAAGGATCTTCATTGATTGGTAGATGCCCTGAGTGGATCTTCAGTCTTTGATTGGTAGATACCTTGGGTGTTTGTGCCTTACAAAAACTTGTATTTCAAAAGTTAAAAAATCTATTTTGAGCAATGCAAGCCTAAGCTCCACCAGCCAAATGCATATAGTATTATAGTCCACTTAAAATATACTATATCACTTGCCAATACTATTCCAAAGTATTGACTCTGTGGTCAGAATTTGTAATGTTGCGAGGTTACTTCGATGATGATTAGAGTCATGAGTCTACACTCAACATGCTTGCTGTGGCACATGAAGATGAAGACTTATGTTTATTTATTTCCATAAACTTGTATTAGGCCTTTGGCCATGAGTTGTAAAAGACTATGTTTTATCTCTCGGAATGACTGTAATAAACGACCTTTGTATCTGTGTGTACTTCATCTTAAACTGTGGATGCTAGCATTGATCCAGTGGACTAGCATTGCAATCACAGGGATCTTTTCCTTTACAAAGGAGGGATCTCATGTGTGTTCTTCTCCTAAACCACATTGATCCACTAGATTCATTGCATTTGTGTTACTTTCCTAAACCACATGGATCCACTAGTGACATTGACATGTGTGTTCTTTCCTAAACTACATGGATCCACTAGAGTCATTGAGTGTGTGTTCTTTTCCAAAACCACATTGATCCACTAGTGTCATTGCATGTGTGTTATTATCCTAACCCACATGAATCCACTATAGTAATTGCATGTGTGTTATTTTACTAAAACACATTGATCCACTAGAGTCATTTAATGTCTTTCTTTCCTAAACCACATTGATCCACTAGAGTCATTGCATTTTTGTACTTTTCCTAAACCACTGGTGACATTTTCATGTGTGTTCTTTTCCTAAACCACATTGATCCACTAGTGACATTGCATGTGTTTTCTTTTCCTAAACCACATTGATCCACTGGTAACATTGCATGTGTGTTCTTTTCCTAAACCACATGGATCCACTAGTGTCATTGCATGTGTGTTCTTTTCCTAACAACATTGATCCACTAGAGACATTGCATGTGTGTTCTTTTTCCACACCACATGGATCCACTGGTGACATTTCATGTGTTTTTTTCCTAAACCACATTGATCCACTAGAGTCATTGCATGTGTGTTCTTTTCCTAAACCACATGGATCCACTATAGTCATTGCATGTGTGTTATTTTCCTGAACCACATTGATTAAATTGTGTTATTGCATCTATGTTCTTTACCTAACCCACATGGATCCACTAGAGTCATTGCATGTGTGTTCTTTTCACAGAACACATCGATCCACTAGTGTCATTGAATGTGTGTTCTTTTCCGAAACTACATTGATCCACTAGAGTCCTTGCATGTGTGTTCTTTTCCTAAACCACATTGATCCACTAGTGACATTTGCATGTGTGTTCTTTTCCTAAACCACATTGATCCACAGGTGACATTGCATGTGTGTTCTTTTCCTAAACCACATTGATCCACTCGTAACATTGCATGTGTGTTCTTTTCCTAAACCACATGGATCCACTGGTGTCATTGCATGTGCGTTCTTTTCCTGAACAACATTGATCCACTAGAGACATTGCATGTGTGTTCTTTTTCCACACCACATGGATCCACTGGTGACATTTCATGTGTTTTTTTCCTAAACCACATTGATCCACTAGAGTCATTGCATGTGTGTTCTTTTCCTAAACCACATGGATCCACTATAGTCATTACATGTGTGTTATTTTCCTAAACCACATTGATCCACTTGTGTTATTGCATCTGTGTTCTTTACCTAACCCACATGGATCCACTAGAGTCATTGCATGTGTGTTCTTTTCACAGAACACATCGATCCACTAGTGTCATTGAATGTGTGTTCTTTTCCTAAACTACATTGATCCACTAGAGTCATTGCATGTGTGTTCTTTTCCTAAACCACATTGATCCACTAGTGACATTTGCATGTGTGTTCTTTTCCTAAACCACATTGATCCATAGGTGACATTGCATGTGTGTTCTTTTCCTAAACCACATTGATCTACTTGTGACATTCTAGGTGTGTTCTTTTCCGAAAGCACATGGATCCACTGGTGTCATTGTATGTATGTTCTTTTCCCGAACCACACTGATGCACCAGATTCATTGCATGTGTGTTCTTTTCCTAAACCACATGGATCCACTGGTGACATTGCATGTGTGTTCTTTTCCTGAACCACATTGATCCACTAGAGTCATTGCGTGTGTGTTCTTTTCCTAAACCACATGGATCCACTAGTGATACTGCATGTGTGTTCTTTTCGTAAATCACATTGATCCACTGGTGTCATTGCATATGTGTTCTTTTACTGAACTACATAGATCCACTAGATTCATTGCATCTATGTTATTTTCCTGAACCAAATTGATCCACTAGTGACATTGCATGTGTTTTCTTTTCCTAAACCACATGGATCCACTAGTGATATTGCATGTGTGTTCTTTTCCTAAACCACATGGATCCACTAGTGACATTGCATGTGTGTTCTTTTCCTAAACCACATGGATCCACTGGTGTCATTGCATGTGTGTTCTTTTCCTAAACCACATTTATCCACTGGTAACATTGCATGTGTGATTTTTTCCTAAACCACATTGATCCAATGGTGACATTGCATGTTTGTTCTTTTCCTAAACCACATGGATCCACTAGTGTCATTGCGTGTGTGGTCTTTTCCTGAACCACATTGATCCACTAGTGACATTGCATGTGTGTTGTTTTCCTAAACCACATTGATCCACTAGACTCATTGCATGTGTGTTCTTTTCGTAAACCACATGGATCCATTAGTGTCATTGCATGTATTATTTTCCTAAACTACATGGATCCACTAGAGTCATTGAATGTGTGTTCTTTTCCAAAACCACATCGATCCGCTGGTGAAATTGCATGTGTGTTCTTATCCTAACCCACATGGATCCACAGTGAGGTAATCGTGATGTGCTATTTTCCTAAACACATTCGACCGCTAGAGTGATTTAATGTGTGTTCTTTTCCTAAACCACATTGATCCACTAGAGTCATTGCATATGTGTTCTTTTCCTAAACCACATTGATCCACCAGAGTCATTGCATGTGTGTTTTTTCCTAAACCACATGGATCCACTAGTGACATTGCATGTGTGTTCTTTTCCTAATCCACATGGATCCACCGGAGTAATTGCATGTTTGTTATTTTCCTAAAACACATTGATCCACTAGAGTGATTTAATGTGTGTTCTTCTCCTAAACCACATTGTTCCACTAGAGTCATTGCATGTGTGTTCTTTTCCTAAACCACATGGATCCACTAGTGTCATTGCGTGTGTGGTCTTTTCCTGAACCACATTGATCCACTAGTGACATTGCATGTGTGTTGTTTTCCTAAACCACATTGATCCACCAGATTCATTGCATGTGTGTTCTTTTCGTAAACCACATGGATCCATTAGTGTCATTGCATGTGTATTATTTTCCTAAACTACATGGATCCACTAGAGTCATTGAATGTGTGTTCTTTTCCAAAACCACATCGATCCGCTGGTGAAATTGCATGTGTGTTCTTATCCTAACCCACATGGATCCACCAGAGTAATTGCATGTGTGCTATTTTCCTAAAACACATTGACCCGCTAGAGTGATTTAATGTGTGTTCTTTTCCTAAACCACATTGATCCACTAGAGTCATTGCATATGTGTTCTTTTCCTAAACCACATTGATCCACCAGAGTCATTGCATGTGTGTTTTTTCCTAAACCACATGGATCCACTAGTGACATTGCATGTGTGTTCTTTTCCTAATCCACATGGATCCACCGGAGTAATTGCATGTTTGTTATTTTCCTAAAACACATTGATCCACTAGAGTGATTTAATGTGTGTTCTTCTCCTAAACCACATTGTTCCACTAGAGTCATTGCATGTGTGTTCTTTTCCTAAACCACATGGATCCACCAGAGTCATTGCATGTGTGTTCTTTTCCTACACCACATGGATCCACTAGTGTCATTGCATGTGTGTTGTTTTCCTGAACCACACTGATCCACCAGATTCATTGCATGTGTGTTCTGCTCCTAAACCACATGGATCCACTTGTGACATTGCATGTGTGTTCTTTTCCTGAACCACATTGATCCACTAGAGTCATTGTGTGTGTGTTCTTTTCCTAAACCACATGGATCCACTAGAGTCATTGCATGTGTATTTTTTCCTAAACCACATGGATCCACTGGTGATATTGCATGTGTGTTCTTTTCCTAAATCACATTGATCCACTAGTGTCATTGCATATGTGTTCTTTTACTGAACCACATGGATCCACTAGATTCATTGCATCTATGTTATTTTCCTGAACCACATTGATCCACTAGTGACATTGCATGTGTTTTCTTTTCCTAAACCACACGGATCCACTAGTGACATTGCATGTGTGTTCTTTTCCTAAACTACATGGATCCACTGGAGACATTGCATGTGTTTTATTTTCCGAAACCACATGGATCCACTGTTGTCATTACATGTGTGTTCTTTTCCTAAACCACATTGATCCACTAGAGTCATTGCATATGTGTTCTTTTCCTAAACCACATTGATCCACCAGAGTCATTGCATGTGTGTGTTTTCCTAAACCACATGGATCCACTAGTGACATTGCATGTGTGTTTTTTCCTAACCCACATGGATCCACCAGAGTAATTGCATGTTTGTTATTTTCCTAAAACACATTGATCCACTAGAGTGATTTAATGTGTGTTCTTTTCCTAAACCACATTGGTCCACTAGAGTCATTGCATGTGTGTTCTTTTCCTAAACCACATGGATCCACCAGAGTCATTGCATGTGTGTTCTTTTCCTACACCACATGGATCCACTAGTGTCATTGCATGTGTGTTGTTTTCCTGAACCACACTGATCCACCAGATTCATTGCATGTGTGTTCTGCTCCTAAACCACATGGATCCACTTGTGACATTGCATGTGTGTTCTTTTCCTGAACCACATTGATCCACTAGAGTCATTGCATGTGTGTTCTTTTCCTAAACCACATGGATCCACTAGAGTCATTGCATGTGTGTTTTTTCCTAAACCACATGGATCCACTGTTGATATTGCATGTGTGTTCTTTTCCTAAATCACATTGATCCACTGGTGTCATTGCATATGTGTTCTTTTACTGAACCACATGGATCCACTAGATTCATTGCATCTATGTTATTTTCCTAAACCACATTGATCCACTAGTGACATTGCATGTGTTTTCTTTTCCTAAACCACACGGATCCACTAGTGACATTGCATGTGTGTTCTTTTCCTAAACTACATGGATCCACTGGAGACATTGCATGTGTTTTCTTTTCCGAAACCACATGGATCCACTGTTGTCATTACATGTGTGTTCTTTTCCTAAACCAGATTGATCCACTAGAGTCATTGCATATGTGTTCTTTTCCTAAACCACATTGATCCACCAGAGTCATTGCATGTGTGTGTTTTCCTAAACCACATGGATCCACTAGTGACATTGCATGTGTGTTCTTTTCCTAACCCACATGGATCCACCGGAGTAATTGCATGTTTGTTATTTTCCTAAAACACATTGATCCACTAGAGTGATTTAATGTGTGTTCTTCTCCTAAACCACATTGGTCCACTAGAGTCATTGCATGTGTGTTCTTTTCCTAAACCACATGGATCCACCAGAGTCATTGCATGTGTGTTCTTTTCCTACACCACATGGATCCACTAGTGTCATTGCATGTGTGTTGTTTTCCTGAACCACACTGATCCACCAGATTCATTGCATGTGTGTTCTGCTCCTAAACCACATGGATCCACTTGTGACATTGCATGTGTGTTCTTTTCCTGAACCACATTGATCCACTAGAGTCATTGCATGTGTGTTCTTTTCCTAAACCACATGGATCCACTAGAGTCATTGCATGTGTGTTTTTTCCTAAACCACATGGATCCACTGGTGATATTGCATGTGTGTTCTTTTCCTAAATCACATTGATCCACTGGTGTCATTGCATATGTGTTCTTTTCCTGAACCACATGGATCCACTAGATTCATTGCATCTATGTTATTTTCCTGAACCACATTGATCCACTAGTGACACTGCATGTGTTTTCTTTTCCTAAACCACACGGATCCACTAGTGACATTGCATGTGTGTTCTTTTCCCAAACCACATGGATCCACTTGAGACATTGCATGTGTTTTCTTTTCCGAAACCACATGGATCCACTGGTGTCATTACATGTGTGTTCTTTTCCTAAACCACATTTATCCACTGGTGACATTGCATGTGTTTTGTTTTCCTAAACCATATTGATCCACTTGTGACATTGCATTTGTGTTCTTTTCCTAAACCACATGGATCCACTGGTGTCATTGTATGTGTGGTCTTTTCCTAAACCACATTGATCCACTAGTGACATTGCATGTGTGTTGTTTTCCTAAACCACACTGATCCACTAGACTCATTGCATGTGCGTTCCTTTCCTAAACAACATGGATCCACTAGTATCATTCCATGTGTGTTTTTTCCTAAACTACATGGATCCACTAGAGTCATTCAATGTGTGTTCTTTTCCAAAACCACATTGATCCCCTAGTGGCATTGCATGTGTGTTCTTATCCTAACCCACATGGATCCACCGGAGTAATTGCATGTGTGTTATTTTCCTAAAACGCATTGATCCACTAGAGTGATTTAATGTGTGTACTTTTCCTATCCACATTGATCCACTAGAGTCATTCCATGTGTGTTCTTTTCCTAAACCACATTGACACACCAGAGTCATGGCATGTGTGTTCTTTTCCTAAACCACATGGATCCACCAGTGACATTGCATGTGTGTTCTTTTCCTAACCCACATGGATCCACCTGAGTAATTGCATGTGTGTTATTTTCCTAAAACACATTGATCCACTAGAGTGATTTAATGTGTGTTCTTTTCCTAAGCCACATTGATCCACTAGAGTCCTTGCATGTGTGTTCTTTTCCTAAACCACATGGATCCACTAGAGTCATTGCATGTGCGTTCTTTTCCTAAACCACAAGGGCTCACTAGTGATATTGCATGTGTGTTCTTTTCCTAAACCACATTGATCCACTTGTGTCATTGCATATGTGTTCTTTTCCTGAACCACATGTATCCACTAGATTCATTGCATCTATGTTATTTTCCTGAACCACATGGATCCACTGGTGTCATTGCATGTGTGTTCTTTTCCTAAACCACATTAATCCACTGGTGTCATTGCATATGTGCTATTTTCCTAAACCACATTGATCCACTGGTGACACTGCATGTGTGTTCTTTCCCTAAACCACATTGATCCACTCGAGTCATTGCATGTGTGTTATTTTCCTAAACCACATGGATCCAGTGGCGACATTTCATGTGTGTTATTTTGCTGAACCAAATTTATCCTGTAGAGTCATTGCATGTGTGTTCTTTTCCTAAACCACATGGATCCACTAGAGTCATTGAATGTGTGTTATTTTCCTAAACCACATTGATTTACTGGTGTCATTGCATGTGTGTTCTTTTCCTAACCCACATGGATCAACTAGAGTCATTGCATGTGTGTTCTTTTCCTAAAGCACATTGATCCACTAGAGTCATTGAATGTGTGTTCTTTTCCTAAACCACATCGGTCCACTAGTCATTGCATGTGTGTTCTTTTTCTAAACCACATTGATCCACTGGTGACATTTTCATGTGTGTTCTTTTCCTAAACCACATTGATCCACTGGTGTTATTGCATGTGTGTTCTTTTCCTAACCCACATGGACCCACTAGTGTAATTGCATATGTGTTCTTGTCCTCAAACACATTGATCCACTAGATTCATTGAATATGTGTTATTTTCCTAAACCATATTGATCCACTAGAGTCATTGTATGTGTGTTCTTTTCCTAAACCACATTTATCCACTAGTGACATTTGCATGTGTGTTATTTTCCTAAACCACATTGATCCACTAGTGACATTGCATGTGTTTTATTTTCCTAAACCACATTGATCCACTGGTGACATTGCATGTGTGTTGTTTTCCTAAACCACATGGATCCACAGGTGTCATTGCATGTGTGTTCATTTCCATAACCACATTGATCCACCAGAGTCATTGCATGTGTGTTCTTTTCCTAAACCACATGGATCCACTGGTGACATTGCATGTGTGTTCTTTTCCTGAACCACATTGATACACTAGAGTGATTGCGTGTGTGTTCTTTTCCTAAACCAGATTGATCCACTAGAGTCATTGCATGTGTGTTCTTTTCCTGAACGACATGGATCCACTAGATTCATTGCATCTATGTTATTTTCCTGAACCACATGGATCCACTAGTGTCATTGCATGTGTTTTCTTTTCATAAACCACATTGATCCACTGGTTACATTGCATGTGTGTTCTTTTCCTAAACCACATTTATCCACTAGTGACATTTGCATGTGTGTTATTTTCCTAAACCACATTGATCCACTGGTGACATTGCATGTGTGTTCCTATCCTAAACCACATTGATCTACTAGTGACATTCCAGGTGTGTTCTCTTTCGAAACCACATGGACCCACTAGGGTCATTGCATGTGTGTTCTTTTCCTGAACCACACTGATCCACCAGAGTCATTGCATGTGTGTTGTTTTCCTAAACCACATGGATCCACTTGGGACATTGCATGTGTGTTCTTTCTGAACCACATTGATCCACTAGAGTCATTGCATGTGTGTTCTTTTCCTAAATCACATGGATCTACTAGAGTCATTGCATGTGTGTTCTTTTCCTAAACCACATGGATCCACCGATGATACTACATGTGTGTTATTTTCCTAAACCACATTGATCCACCGGTGTCACTACATATGTGTTATTTTCCTTAACCACATGGATCCACTAGATTCATTCCATCTATGTTATTTTCCTAAAACACATGGATCCTCTGGTGTCATTGCGTGTGTTTTTTTCCTGAACCACATTGAGCCACTAGAAACATTGCGTGTGTGTTCTTTTTCTAAACCACATGGATCCACTAGTGACATTGCATGTGTGTTCTTTTCCTAAACCACATGGATCCACTAGTGACATTTCATGTGTGTTCTTTTCCTGAACCACATTGATCTAGTAGAGTCATTGCATGTGTGTTCTTTTCCTAAACCACATGGATCCACTAGAGTCATTGAATGTGTGTTATTTTCCTAAACCACATTGATCCACTGGTGTCATTGCATGTGTTCTCTTTTGCTAACCCACATGGATCAACTAGAGTCATTGCATGTGTGTTCTTTTCCTAAAGCACATTGATCCACTAGGGTCATTGAATGTGCGTTCTTTTCCTAAACCACAAGGGCTCACTAGTGATATTGCATGTGTGTTCTTTTCCTAAACCACATTGATCCACTTGTGTCATTGCATATGTGTTCTTTTCCTGAACCACATGTATCCACTAGATTCATTGCATCTATGTTATTTTCCTGAACCACATGGATCCACTGGTGTCATTGCATGTGTGTTCTTTTCCTAAACCACATTAATCCACTGGTGTCATTGCATATGTGCTATTTTCCTAAACCACATTGATCCACTGGTGACACTGCATGTGTGTTCTTTCCCTAAACCACATTGATCCACTCGAGTCATTGCATGTGTGTTATTTTCCTAAACCACATGGATCCAGTGGCGACATTTCATGTGTGTTATTTTGCTGAACCAAATTTATCCTGTAGAGTCATTGCATGTTTGTTCTTTTCCTAAACCACATGGATCCACTAGAGTCATTGAATGTGTGTTATTTTCCTAAACCACATTGATTTACTGGTGTCATTGCATGTGTGTTCTTTTCCTAACCCACATGGATCAACTAGAGTCATTGCATGTGTGTTCTTTTCCTAAAGCACATTGATCCACTAGAGTCATTGAATGTGTGTTCTTTTCCTAAACCACATCGGTCCACTAGTCATTGCATGTGTGTTCTTTTTCTAAACCACATTGATCCACTGGTGACATTTTCATGTGTGTTCTTTTCCTAAACCACATTGATCCACTGGTGTTATTGCATGTGTGTTCTTTTCCTAACCCACATGGACCCACTAGTGTAATTGCATATGTGTTCTTGTCCTCAAACACATTGATCCACTAGATTCATTGAATATGTGTTATTTTCCTAAACCATATTGATCCACTAGAGTCATTGTATGTGTGTTCTTTTCCTAAACCACATTTATCCACTAGTGACATTTGCATGTGTGTTATTTTCCTAAACCACATTGATCCACTAGTGACATTGCATGTGTTTTATTTTCCTAAACCACATTGATCCACTGGTGACATTGCATGTGTGTTGTTTTCCTAAACCACATGGATCCACAGGTGTCATTGCATGTGTGTTCATTTCCATAACCACATTGATCCACCAGAGTCATTGCATGTGTGTTCTTTTCCTAAACCACATGGATCCACTGGTGACATTGCATGTGTGTTCTTTTCCTGAACCACATTGATACACTAGAGTGATTGTGTGTGTGTTCTTTTCCTAAACCAGATTGATCCACTAGAGTCATTGCATGTGTGTTCTTTTCCTGAACGACATGGATCCACTAGATTCATTGCATCTATGTTATTTTCCTGAACCACATGGATCCACTAGTGTCATTGCATGTGTTTTCTTTTCATAAACCACATTGATCCACTGGTTACATTGCATGTGTGTTCTTTTCCTAAACCACATTTATCCACTAGTGACATTTGCATGTGTGTTATTTTCCTAAACCACATTGATCCACTGGTGACATTGCATGTGTGTTCCTATCCTAAACCACATTGATCTACTAGTGACATTCCAGGTGTGTTCTCTTTCGAAACCACATGGACCCACTAGGGTCATTGCATGTGTGTTCTTTTCCTGAACCACACTGATCCACCAGAGTCATTGCATGTGTGTTGTTTTCCTAAACCACATGGATCCACTTGGGACATTGCATGTGTGTTCTTTTCCTGAACCACATTGATCCACTAGAGTCATTGCATGTGTGTTCTTTTCCTAAATCACATGGATCTACTAGAGTCATTGCATGTGTGTTCTTTTCCTAAACCACATGGATCCACCGATGATACTACATGTGTGTTATTTTCCTAAACCACATTGATCCACCGGTGTCACTACATATGTGTTATTTTCCTTAACCACATGGATCCACTAGATTCATTCCATCTATGTTATTTTCCTAAAACACATGGATCCTCTGGTGTCATTGCGTGTGTTTTTTTCCTGAACCACATTGAGCCACTAGAAACATTGCGTGTGTGTTCTTTTTCTAAACCACATGGATCCACTAGTGACATTGCATGTGTGTTCTTTTCCTAAACCACATGGATCCACTAGTGACATTTCATGTGTGTTCTTTTCCTGAACCACATTGATCTAGTAGAGTCATTGCATGTGTGTTCTTTTCCTAAACCACATGGATCCACTAGAGTCATTGAATGTGTGTTATTTTCCTAAACCACATTGATCCACTGGTGTCATTGCATGTGTTCTCTTTTGCTAACCCACATGGATCAACTAGAGTCATTGCATGTGTGTTCTTTTCCTAAAGCACATTGATCCACTAGGGTCATTGAATGTATGTTCTTTGCCTAAACCACATCGATCCACTAGTAATTGCATGTGTGTGCTTTTCCTAAACCACATTGATCCACTGGTGACATTGCAATGTGGTTTAGGAAAAGAACACAGATGCAATGACTCCAGTGGATCCATGTGGTTCAGGAAAAGAAGACACATGCAATGACTCTAGTGGATCCATGTGGTTTAAGAAAAACACACACATGGAATGAATCTAGTGCATCCATGTGGTTGAGGAAAAGAACACACATGCAATGTCACTAGTGGATCCATGTGGTTTAGGAAAAGAACACACATGCAATGACTCTAGTGGATCCATGTGGTTTAGAAAAAGAACACACATGCAATGTCTCTAGTAGATCAATGTGGTTTAGGAAAAGAACATAGATGCAATGACACCAGAGGATCCATGTGGTCCAGGAAAATAACATAGATGCAATGAATCTAGTGGATCCATGTGGTTCAGGAAAAGAACAAACATGCAATGACACCAACACCAACGGATCAATATGGTTTAGGAAAATTACACACATGCAATATCACAAGTGGATCCATGTGGTTTAGGAAAAGAACACACACGCAATGACTCTAGTGGATCCATGTGATTTAGAAAAATAACACACATGCAATGACTCTAGTGGATCAATGTGGTACAGAAAAAGGACACATATGAAATGTCACCAGTGGATACATGTGGTTTAGGAAAAGACCACACATGCAATGACTATAGTGGATCAATGTGGTTCAGGAAAAGAACACACATGCAATGGCACTAGTGTATCCATGTGGTTTAGGAAAAGGAAACACACGCAATGACTCTAGTGGATCCATGTGATTTAGGAAAATAACTCACATGTAATGATTCTAGTGGATCAATGTGGTACAGGAAAAGGACACGTATGAAATGTCACCAGTGGATACATGTGGTTTAGGAAAAGAACACGCATGCAATGACTCTAGTGGATCAATGTGGTTTAGGGAAACAACACACATGCAATGGCACCAGTGTATCCATGTGGTTTAGGAAAAGAACACACATGCAATATCACCAGTGGATCACTTTGGTTTTGGAAAAGAGCACACATGCAATGTCACTAGTGGATCAATGTGGTTTATGGAAAGAACACACATGCAATGACTCTAGTGGATCAATGTGGTTTAGGAAAAGAACAAACATAAAATTACTCTAGTGGATATATCTGTTTTAGGAAAAGAACACACATGCAATGACTCTAGTGGATCTATGTGAGTTAGGAAAAGAACATATGTGCAATAACACGAGTGGATCAATGTGGTTTAGGAAAAGAACACACATGCCATGACTCAAGTGCATCGAGGTGGTTTAGAAAAGAACACACATGCAATGACACCAATGGATCCATGTGGTTTAGGAAAAGAACACACATGCAATGACTCTATTGGATGAATGTGGTTTAGGAAAAGAACACACTTGCAATGTCACCAGTGGATCAATGTGGTTTAGTAAAATAACACACATGCATTGACTCTAGTGGATCCATGAGGTTCAGGAAAAGAACACACATGCAATGAATCTAGTGGATCCATGTTGTTTAGGAAACAAACCCACATGCAATTACACTAGTGGATTCATTTGGTTTAGGAAAAGAACACACATGAAATGTCACTAGTGGATCCATGTGGTTTAGGAAAAGGACACAAATGCAATGCCACTATTGGATTAATGTGGTTTAGCAAAATATCACACATCCAAGTGTCACCAGTGGATCAATGTGGTTTAGGAAAAGAACACACATGTAATGAATCTAGTGGATCAATATGGTTTAGGAAAAGAACACACATCCAATGACACTAGTGGATCAATGTGTTTTAGGAAAAGACACACCCATGCAATGTCACGAGTGGATCATGTGGTTTAGGAAAAGAACAAACGTGCAATGACTCTAGTGTATCAATGTGGTTTAGGTAAAGAAAACACATGCAATGACACTAGTGGATCAATGTAGTTTAGGAAAAGAACACAAATTCAATGACTCTAGTGGATCCATATAGTATAGGAAAAGAACACACATGCCATGACTCTAGTGGATCCACGTGGTTTAGGAAAAGAACACATATGCAATGACTCTAGTGGATCAATGTGGTTTAGGAAAACAACACGCATGCAATGTCACTAGTGGAGCAATATGGTTTAGGAAAAGAACACACATGCAATGACTCCACTGCATCCATGTGGTTCAGGAAAATAAGACACATGCAATGACTCTAGTGGATCCATGTGGTTTAGGAAAAGAACACACATGGAATGAATCTAGTTCATCCATGTGGTTTAGGAAAAGAACACACATGCAATGTCACTAGTGGATCAATGTGGTTTAGGAAAAGAACACACATGCAATGACTCTAGTGGATCCATGTGGTTTAGGAAAAGAACACACATGAAATGTCTCTAGTGGATCAATGTGATTTAGGAAAAGATCACGGATGCAATGAAACCAGAGGAACCATGTGGTTCAGGAAAATAACATAGATGCAATGAATATAGTGGATCCATGTGGATTAGGAAAATAACACACATGCAATGACACCAATGGATCAATGTGGTTTAGGAAAATAACAGACATGCAATATCACAAGTGGATCCATGTGGTTTAGGAAAAGAACACACATGCAATGACTCTATTGGATCCATGTGATTTAGGAAAAAACACACATGCAATGACTCTAGTGGATCAATGTGGTACAGAAAAAGCACAGATATGAAATGTCACTAGTGGATACATGTGGTTTAGGAAAAGAACACACATGCAATAACTCTAGTGGATCAATGTGGTTCAGGAAAAGAACACACATGCAATGACCAGTGGATCAATGTGGTTTAGGAAAAGAAAACAAATTCAATGACTCTAGTGGATCCATATAGTATAGGAAAAGAAGAAACATGCAATGACTCTAGTGGATCCATGTGGTTTATGAAAAGAACACTCATGCAATGACTCTAGTGGATCAATGTGGATTAGGAAAACAACACACATGCAATGTCACTAGTGGATCAATGTGGTTTAGGAAAAGAACACACATGCAATGACACCAGTCGATCAATGTGGTTTAGGAAAATAGCACAAATTCATTGACTCTAGTGTATCCGTGTAGTATAGGAAACGAACACGCATGCACTGATTCTATTGGATCCATGTGGTATAGGAAAAGAACACACATGAAATGACTCTACTGGATCAATGTGGTTTAGGAAAACAACACACATGCAATGTAACTATTGGAGCAATGTGGTTTAGAAAAGAACACACATGCACTGACTCCAGTGGATCCATGTGGTTTAGGAAAAGAAGACACATGCAATGACTCTAGTGGATCCATGTGATTTAGGAAAAGAACACACATGGAATGAATCTAGTGCATCCATGTGGTCGACGAAAAGAACACACATGCAATGTCACTAGTGGATCCATGTGGTTTAGGAAAATAATACACATGTAATGACTCTAGTGGATCCATGTGGTTTAGGAAAAGAACACACATGCAATGTCTCTAGTAGATCAATGTGGTTTAGGAAAAGAACATAGATGCAATGACACTAGAGGATCCATGTGGTCCTGGAAAATAACATAGATGCAATGAATCTAGTGGATCCATGTGGTTTAGGAAAAGAACACACATGCAATGACACCAACGGATCAATGTGGTTTAGGAAAATAACACACATGCAATATCACAAGTGGATCCATGTGGTTTAGGAAAAGAACACACACGCAATGACTCTAGTGGATCCATGTGATTTAGGAAAATAACACACATGCAATGACTCTAGTGGATCAATGTGGTACAGAAAAAGGACACATATGAAATGTCACGAGTGGATACATGTGGTTTAGGAAAAGAACACACATGCAATGACTATATTGGATCAATGTGGTTCAGGAAAAGAACACACATGCAATGGCACCAGTGTATCCATGTGGTTTAGGAAAAGAACACACATGCAATGTCACCAGTTGATCACTTTGGTTTTGGAAAAGAACACACATGCAATGTCACTAGTGGATCAATGTGGTTTATGAAAAGAACACACATGCAATGACTCTAGTGGAGCAATGTGGCTTAGGAAAAGAACAAACATAAAATGACTCTAGTGGATAGATCTGTTTTAGGAGAAGAACACACATGCAATGACTCCAGTGGATCTATGCGGGTTAGGAAAAGAACATACGTGCAATAAAAGGAGTGGATCAATGTGGTTTAGGAAAAGAACACACATGCAATGACTCAAGTGGATCGATGTGGTTTAAGAAAAGAACACACATGCAATGACACCAATGGATCCATGTGGTTTAGGAAAAGAACACACATGCCATGACTCTATTGGATGAATGTGGTTTAGGAAAAGAACACACTTGCAATATCACTAGTGGATCAATGTGGTTTAGTAAAATAACACACATGCAATGACTCTAGTGGATCCATGTGGTTCAGGAAAAGAACACACATGCAATGGATCTACTGGATCCATGTTGTTTAGGAAACGAACACACATGCAATGACACTAGTGGATTCATGTGGTTTAGGAAAAGAACACATTTGCAATGACTCTAGCGAATGCATGTGGTTTAGGAAAAACACACATGCAATGCCACTATTGGATTAATGTGGTTTAGTAAAATAACACACATCCAAATGTCACCAGTGGATCAATGTGGTTTAGGAAAAGAAAACACATGTAATGAATCTAGTGGATCAATATGGTTTAGGAAAAGAACACACATCCAATGACACTAGTGGATTAATGTGTTTTACGAAAAGAACACACATGTAGTGACTCCAGTGGATCCATGTGGTTTAGGAAAATAACACACATGCAATGACACCATTGGATCAATGTGGTTTAGGAAAATAACACACATGCAATGACTCTAGTGGTTCCATGTGGTTTAGGAAAAGAACACACATGCAATGACTCTAGTGGATCAATGTGGTTCAGGAAAAGACACACACATGCAATGTCACCAGTGGATCCATATGGTTTAGGAAAGGAACAAACTTGCAATGACTCTAGTGGATCAATGTGGTTTAGGAAAACAACACAGATGCAATGCCACCAGTGGATCCATTTCGTTTAGGAAAAAAGAACACACATGCAATGACTCTAGTGGATCCACGTGGTTTAGGAAAAGAACACATATGCAATGACTCTAGTGGATCAATATGGTTTAGGAAAACAACACGCATGCAATGTCACTAGTGGAGCAATGTGGTTTAGGAAAAGAACACACATGCAATACTCCAGTGGATCCATGTGGTTCAAGAAAATAAGACACATGCAATGACTCTAGTGGATCCATGTGGTTTAGGAAAAGAACACACATGGAATGAATCTAGTTCATCCATGTGGTTTAGGAAAAGAACACACATGCAATGTCACTAGTGTATCTATGTGGTTTAGGAAAAGAACACACAAGCAATGACTGTAGTGGATCCATGTGGTTTAGGAAAAGAACATACATGAAATGTCTCTAGTGGATCAATGTGATTTAGGAAAAGAACACAGATGCAATGACACCAGAGGAACCATGTGGTTCAGGAAAATAACATAGATGTAATGAATCTAGTGGATCCATGTTGTTTAGGAAAATAACACACATGCAATGACACCAACGGATCAATGTGGTTTAGGAAAATAACACACATGCAATATCACAAGTGGATCCATGTGGTTTAGGAAAAGAACACACATGCAATGACTCTATTGGATCCATGTGATTTAGGAAAATAACACACATGCAATGACTCTAGTGGATCAATGTGGTACAGAAAAAGCACAAATATGAAATGTCACTAGTGGATCCATGTGGTTTAGGAAAATAACACACATGCAATGACTCTAGTGGTTCCATGTGGTTTAGGAAAAGGACACACATGCAATGACTGTAGTGGATCAATGTGGTTCAGGAAAAGACACACACATGCAATGTCACCAGTGGATCCATATGGTTTAGGAAAAGAACAAACTTGCAATGACTCTAGTGGATCAATGTGGTTTAGGAAAAGGACACACATGCAATGCCACCAGTGGATCCATTTCGTTTAGGAAAAAAGAACACACATGCAATGTCACTACTGGATCCATGTGGTTTAGGAAAAGAACACACATGCAATCTCACTTGTGGATCAATGTGGTTTAGGAAAAGAGCACACATGCAAATGTCACCAGTGGATAAATGTGGTTTAGGAAAACAACACACATGCAATGAATCTAGTGGATCGATATGGTTTAGGAAAAGAACACACATGCAATGACTCTAGTGGATTAATGTGGTTCGGGAAAAGAACACACATGCAATGACTCTAGTGGATCAGTGTGGGTGAGGAAAAGAACACATGTGTAATAACACTAGTGGTTTAGGAAAAGAACACACAGGCAATGACTGAAGTGGATCAATGTGGTTTAGGAAAAGAACACACATGCAATGACACCGGTGGATCCATGTGGTTCAGGAAAAGAACACACATGCAATGACTCGATTGGATCAATGTGGTTTAGGAAAAGAACACACATGCAATGTCACTAGTGGATCAATGTGGTTTAGGAAAATACACATATGCAATGACTCTAGTGGATCCATGTGGTTTATGACAAGAACACACATGCAATGACTCTAGTGGATCCATGTGGTTTAGGAAAAAACACATGCAATGACACCAGTGGATCCATGTGATTTAGGAAACGAACACATATGCAATGTCACTAGTGGATCCATGTGGTTTAGGAAAAGGACACATACAATGCCACTAGTGGATCAATGTGGTTTAGCAAAAGAACACACATCCAAATGTCACTAGTGGATCAATGTGGTTTAGGAAAATAACACACATGTAATGACTCTAGTGAAAGAACACACCTGCAATGACACTAGTGGATCAATATGGTTTAGGATAAGAACAATCATAAAATGACTCTAGTGGATCCATGTGGTTTAGGAAAAGAACACACATGAAATGTCACCAGTGGATCAATTTGGTTTAGGAAAAGTAAACACATGCAATGTCACTAGTGGATGAATGTGGTTTAGGAAAGAACACACATGCAAATGTCACTAGTGGATAAATGTGGTTTAGGAAAAGAACACACATGCAATGACTCTAGTGGATCAATGTGATTTAGGAAAAGAACACACATTCAATGACTCTAGCGGATCAATGTGTTTTAGGGAAATAACACAGATGCAAATTACTCCCGTGGATCCATGTGTGTTAGGAAAAGAACACACATGCAATGTCTCTAGTGGATGAATGTGGTTTAGGAAAATAATACACATGCAATGTCACTAGTGGATCCATGCGGTTAAGGAAAAGAACACACATGCAATGACTCTAGTGGATCCATGTGGTTCAGGAAAAGAACACACATGCAATGTCTCTAGTGCATCACTGTGGTTTAGGAAAAGAACACACATGCAATGACACTTGAGGATCCATGTGGTTCAGGAAAATAACATAGGTGCAATGAATCTAGTGGATCAATGTGGTTCAGGAAAAGAACACACATGCAATGATACCAGCGGATCAATGTGGTTTAGGAAAAGAACACACATGCAATATCACAAGTCGATCCATGTGGTTTAGGAAAAGAATACACATGCAATGACTCTAGTGGATCCATGTGGTTTAGGAAAAGAACACACATGTAATGACTCTAGTGGATCAATGTGGTTCAGAAAAAGTACAGACATGCAATGTCACTAGTGGATCCATGTGGTTTAGGAAAAGTCACACATGCAATGACTCTAGTGGATCAATCTGGTTCAGGAAAAGACACACATGCAATGGCATAAGTGGATCCATGTGGTTTAGGAAAAGAACACACATGCAATGTCACTACTGGATAATTGTGGTTTAGGAAAAGAACACACATGCAATGTCACCAGTGGATCAATGTGGTTTAGGAAAAGAAAACACGTGCAATGTCACCAGTGGATCAATGTGGTTTAGGAAAAGAATACACATGAAAATGTCACCAGTGGATCAATGTGGTTTAGGAAAAGAACACACATGCAATGACCCTGGTGGATCCATGTGGTTTAGGAAAATAACACACATGCAATGACTCTAGTGGATCAATGTGGTTCAGGAAAAGAACACACATGAAATGTCACCAGTGCATCCATGTGGTTTTGGAAAAGAACACACATGCAATGACTCTAGTGGATCCATGTGGTTTAGGAAAAGAACACACATGCAATGTCACCAGTGGATTAGTGTGGTTTAGGAAAAGAACACATGCAAATGTCACCAGTGGATCAATGTGGTTTATGAAAAGAACACACATGCAATGACTCTAGTGGATCTATGTGGGTTAGGAAAAGAACGCACGTGCAATAACACCAGTGGATCAATGTGGTTTAGGAAAAGAACACACATGCAATGACTCAAGTGGATCGATGTGGTTTAGGAAAAGAGAACTCATGCAATGACACTAGTGGATCCATGTGGTTTAGGAAAAGAACACACATGCAATGAATCTAGTGGGTCAATGTGGTTCAGGAAAAGAACACACATGCAATGACACCAGTGGATCCATGTGGTTTAGGAAAAGAACACACATGGAATGTCACTAGTGGATTAATGTGGTTTAGTCAAAGAACACATGCAAATGTCATGGGTGGAACAATGTGGTTTAAGAAAAGAACACACATGCAAGGACTCTAGTGGATCAATGTGGTTTAGGAACAGAACAATCATAAAATGACTCTAGTGGATCAATGTGTTTAAGGAAAAGAACACACATGCAATGACTCCAGTGGATCTATGTGGGTTAGCAAAAGAACGCACGTGCAATAACATAAGCGGATCAATGTGGTTTAGGAAAAGAACACACATGCAATGACTCAAGTGGATCGATGTGGTTTAGGAAAAGAACACTCATCCAATAACACTAGTGGATCCATGTGGTTTAGGAAAAGTACACACATGCAATGACTCTATTAGATCAATGTAGTTTAGGAAAAGAACACACATGAATGTCACTAGTGGAACAATGTGGTTTAGTAAAATAACACACATGTAATGACTCTACTGGATCCATGTGGTTTAGGAAAAAAACATGCAATGAAACCAGTGGATCCATGTGGTTTAGGAAAAGAACACACATGCAATGTCACTAGTGCATCCATGTGGTTTAGTAAAAGGACACACATGCAATGCCACTAGTGGAACAATGTGGTTTAGAAAAATAACACACATCCAAATGTCACGAGTGGATAAATGTGGTTTAGGAAAAGAACACACATGAAATGACTCTAGTAGATCAATATGGTTTAGGAAAAGAATACACATCCAATGACACTAGTTGATCAATGTGTTTTAGGAAAAGAACACACATGCAATGACTCAAGTGGATCCATGTGGTTTAGGAAAAGAGCACACATGCAATGACACCAGTGGATAAATGTGGTTTAGGAAAAGAACACACATGCAATGACTCTAGTGGATCCATGTGGTTTAGGAAAAGAACACACATGCAATGACTCTAGTGGATCAATGTGGTTCAGGAAAAGACACACACATGCAATGTCGCTAGTCGATCCATGTGGTTTAGGAAAAGAGCAAACATGCAATAACTCTAGTGGATCAATGTGGTTTAGGAAAAAAACAAATGCAATGTCACTAGTGGATCCATTTCATTTAGGAAAAGAACACACATGAAATGTCACCAGTCAATGTGGTTTAGGAAAAGAGCACACATGCAAATGTCATGAGTGGATAAATGTGGTTTAGGAAAAGAACACACATGCAATGACTCTAGTGGATCGGTGTGGTTTAGGAAAAGAACATACATTCAATGACTCTAGTGGATCAATGTGTTTTAGGAAAAGAACACACATGTAACGACTCTAGTGGATCCATGTGGGTTAGGAAAAGAATATACATGCAATGACTCTAGTTGACCAATGTGGTTAAGGAAAATAACACACATGCAATGACTCTAGTGGATCCATGTGGTTTAGGAAAAGAACACACATGCAATGACTCTAGTGGATCAATGTGGTTTAGGAAAAGAACACACATGCAATGGCACAAGTGGATCCATGTGGTTTAGGAAAAGAACACACATGCAAGGTCACTAGTGGATCAATGTGGTTTAGGAAAAGAACACACATGCAATGTCACCAGTGGATTAATATGGTTTTGGAAAATGATACGTTGCAAACGTATCTATAATTTTTTATGTTCCATGCTTGTTTTATATCTACTTTCTTATGTTTGGTCCACACTTTGGAGTATTTTTATACACTTTCTGGGACTAACCTATTAACAAGATGCCATAGTGCTAGTTGCATGTTTTCTGCTGTTTTTGGTTCCAAAAAAGCCAGAAAATGAATATTCTCGGAATTAGACGGGACAAAAGCCAAAGTCAATATTTCACCGAGGGGAACATGAAGCCAGAAGACGAGACGGAGAAGGGCCTCAAGGGGGCCACACCCCCTGGCCACGCGGCCTGGCCTGGCTCACGCTTGGGGGGTGCAGCCGCCTCGGGCACCCCCTCGGCCTCCCCTTTCACTTATAAGAAGCCTCCGATGCAGAAACCCTAAGTACCCGATCAAAATTCCACGAAAGAGTTTGTAGCCGCCGCCATCTCCATCCCTAGATCGAGAGGGATCTGAAGCTCTTCCCGGCACCCTGCCGGAGGGGAGAGATCACCCTGGAGGCCTCCTTCATCACCATGCCTGCCTCCGATGTTATGCGTGAGTAGTTCATCCTTGGACTACGGGTCCATGTAGTAGCTAGATGGTTGGTTCTTCTCCTTTGTTCTACCATGTTTAGATCTTGTGAGCTCCATTCATGATCAAGATCATCTATTTGTAATCATACATGTTGTGTTTGCAGGGATCCGATGGATATTGAGATGCTATTTCAGATTGATTATTGATTCTATCATGTCTTTGTTATTTGTGATCTTGCATGCTTTCCGTTGTTAGTAGCTATCTTGGCCGAGGAGATGCTAGCAACTCCAAGAGGGAGTATTTATGCTCCATAGTGGGTTCATGCCTCTAGGAATCTAGGGAAGTGAAAGAATTCTCTAAGGTACTAGATGTGTTGTTGCTACTAGGGAGAAAACGGTAATCCTTTGTTCATAGAATAATCGTATTGTTTACTTTACACACTTTGCTTAATGCAATTATCTATTGCTTGCAACTTAATACTAGAGGGGGTTCGGATGATAACCTAAAGGTGGATTATTAGTCATAGATGCAGTTGGATTATGGTCTATGTATAATGTTGTAATGCACAATCAAATCTCATAGGAGTCAAGATGATTAGTATATGCATGTATGCTTTCTCGATGTTTGTCAATTGCCCCGATGTAATTTGTTCACCCAACATGTCATCTATCTTAAGGAGGATCACCACTACTGAACTATGGACCCCGGTCCATTATTTTACCATCAATATACAATCTACTATTTACTGTTTTCTATTTACTTTTTGCAAGAAATTACTATCTTCCACACAATACGTTTAATGCTTTGTTTTCAGCAAAACCGGTGAGATTGACAACCTCACCGTAAGTTGGGGGCAAAGTTCTGTGGTTGTCTTGTGCAGCATTCCAAGTTGGAAACAACACCTTGGAGGTGTTTCCTTGCTCCTACTAGTTCGCTAACCTTGGTTTCATAACCGAGGGAAAACTTGTTGTTGTGCTCATCATACCTTCCTCTTGGGGTTCCCCAACAAGCTCTACATATTGAGCAAGCAAGACTTTTTCTGGCGCCATTGCTGGGGAGTCAAGGACATCTTCACAAGGGGAGTCCCTCATAACCAATCTCTTTACTTTGTTGTTTTTGTTTTGCTTAGTTTATTTCTGCTTTGTTTGCTAGTTTCTTTATCAAAAAAACAAAAAATAGTTGTACTGGTTTGCTTCTTTTTACCAAAAACACAAAAACATTTAGTTTTTCTGTAAGTTTTCACCTCATTCTTAGACCACCATGTTGATCCCTAAGTTCACCCTGAAAGACCTTTCAATAGGTAGTGGCTCTATAATTGGGAAAGATAATATTGAAGAATTTTTTAATTATGCTAGCAAGCATGAGGATATTGCGGATAGATCCCTTGCAGAACTTGCTCCAAATTATGAAATTTCTGCAACTTCTTTAGTTCACATGTTGGAAACTAGGTTTGTTAACCTTAACCCCATAATGCAAGTAATGTTTCTTAAAGTTAAAGAAATTAAGGACCCTGCAAAGAGAGATTTTATTCTGCAAACCTTGCTTAAAGAATTCTATGATGTTGCTAAGGAAGCTCGTTTTAATATGATAGGCTCATGTGTAGATGTTATTGGTACACGAGAAAAGATGGACAAAACTGAACCTAATGGGGAGGAAATTAAGATACTAATACCTTTTAAACCTTTAGGAATGTATGAAGCCTTAAAAAAGAATTTTGATTGGATTGTTCCTGAAAACCCATTTGATGATAATAGTGAACCCAAGAGCATTGATAAAGGATCCTCTAGAACTTATTTGGATGAGATACCTTGCCTTGTTGAAGATATTTCTGGTATTGCTCTTAATGCTTCTTCATTTGAGAATACTTGATTCTTTTCTTGCTTCTTATGCCTAGCTCAAAGGCGTTAAAGAAAAGCACTTATTGGGAGATAACCCAAATTTTGTTAGGAGCCTTTTGTTGAGTCTTGGAAGTTATTACTTCTGTAATAACTGATCCTTATAATTTTTGTGTGGTTTTTGTGCCAAGAGTAACCTCTAATGAGAGAGAAGTAATGCTTGGGCAAGTTGCTGTCCCGGAACAAATTTTTGTGCTTCGCTGTAAAAATTCTTGAACAATCTCTGTATGTCGGTTTGAGCTTTAATTTTTTGTCCTTCTACCCCAGGTTATTATCCAACTTTCATTAGTTGAACACTTTTCGATTTGAGCACCAGAAGGTCTTCGAACAAATTGGTTTCTACCTGTTGGTCTGTTTTGATAGATTTCTGCCATTATTTGCATTTGCCTCTTAATCTCTTTCTCTTTGAGTTCTCTTTGATCATTTGAACTTTTTAAAGGAAGTGCTACAGTATATTGTGTTTTAATGGAAGACTTGTATTGAAAATGAACCAAAAGACTTATTAGCTTGAGTACACTAATGTTGCTAATGAAGATTGTGTGAAGTTTTGTATGAAAGAAATTTTAAAGTGTAGGGAAGAGTAATGGAATAAGATGAAGAATGGACAAAAGCTCAAGCTTGGGGATGCCACCCCGTGTCACCCCAAGAAATATTCAAGAGGTACAAGCATCAAAGCTTGGGGATGCCCAAGGCATCCCCTTCTTCATCAATAAAAATTTCAGGTTTCTTCCAAACACTTCATTTTTATTGTTTCATGCATAGTTGTGTTGTTCTTGGAGCGTCTTCGTTTTGTTCTTAGTTTTCATTTGCTTAATTTGCTTAGTTTGATTGAATAAATTGGTTGGACCCCCTCATTCATACATTAGTTATCAAATAAGATTGGTTTGGATTGGAAAAGAGTAGGAAAAGTTCATGCTTAAGTGGTATAAAAGGAGTTTGTTTTTGACTATGACTTAGACTTTATCATGTCATGCTTGATATTGTTTTGGCTTTATGCTTAGTGATTTTTGTTGTAGCATGACATGTTATAAACAATTGAGATTGCTTAATGTGCCTTGAAAGAATCATGCGTTGTTTTAGGATATTAAAGCATAGTATTGTGGTATTCTCCTTTAATGCTTTATTTGGGTTGACTTGGAGCATGCTTACACCATGTTAAGACTATCCCAAGTCACCATAGCCTCTATGATCATTTAGTTTTCGACTTGTAATATCATTTTATGCTTTAATTAAGAATGTTTTGTCGCTTTGCATGATTATGGCCATTATTGCTCTCTTAGTTGGTCGCTCCCAGTCTTTTGCTAGCCTCCATATCAAGTATGAGTTCCACTCATGCATCCAACTCCAAATAAAACCAAGTTATTCAAAAGAGTCCACCATACATACCTATTAGCATTTGTTATTCCAAGTATATTCATGTTTTTATCTACCTTCCGAATTAAACTTGTTATGTGAAAATTAGTGATTAAAGCTCTCACGAACTTGATGGCACACTTTACTTTTCTTGCCCCTAATAAACTTGAACCATTGTGTCATCTATGTTGTATATGCTTGCACTTATACATTGGGGATTAGCAGAACCATGCTGTCATGGGGAACGCTTTCAACATTGCACTTGTACATTGTACCCAGTTGATATCATGCTCTTTTGTTTATGGATATCGTCGGTGTGAAATGAAAGGGGATCTTGTAAGTCCATGGAGTTATGTATGTGTGTTAGAGAAACGCCTGGGCCGCTAGCCTAAGCCATGCCTAATCATGGTAGAAACTTGCAGCATCACCATAGTGAGCAATCTATGAATAATTCTTCTTATAAAAAAAGAGATAGAGATTGAGAAAAAGAAAAAAAAAGATGATAAAAGAGGAAAGAGAGAAAAAACACCATTTTCCCATGGTAAATAAGAAGATTGCTGAGATGCTCATTGCCTTCTTTCCTTGTCATTTTTATTATGGGATAGCTCTTGTATCATGTGCAAGGGGTACCCCGTTGGCGGTTCTCTATGATACACATATACTTACTATGACAAGAACTTACCGGTTACTAAACTTGAGTAGCATGAGGAGCGGCCCTCGTATATTCAAGGGACATGAGATTGCCACCTTATAATTTGTCAAGTATATACTCCATAGCTTGTTCACTTTAACCTTAATCACTTCAAGATGCTTATGATAGGGGCAATGAGAGCTGAAAGCTAATAAGTACCATAATTTTTGGAAGCTCTTTATGAGACTTGAATTCCTGCTTCCTTATATGAAGGCCTTTCTTTTACTTTTATGTTGAGTCTCCATCTTCTATCTTTATGCACCTATTGAGAGAGCATAGTGGCCATTCTTAGTTTAATGTGCATTGTCCCAAGACTTGTTGATTGATTCATAACTTTGATATTGCATGTTCTTAAACTATTTATATCTAATCACCCTTATGAACGTTGAAGGTGTCCTATGCATTTATGTTTTGCTACACTATGAGGGACAAGCTGAATACCATTCTTATTATGTTTTCTATATGTGAAACAAACAAACGTCTTTCAAAGATTTTTTATTCATGAATCTTTTGTTTGTACCTTTTCATGTTACAACATAGTTGCTATGTCTTATTGTTAGAACTATATCTTTCATGCTATGTTAAAGTACTATGATCCTAACTATCAATGTTTTACAAATACTTTGATCAAGATTATGATGGTGCATGTCACCTCAAAAATTATTCTTTTCTTTTTTCTCACTTACCTACTCGAGGACGAGCAGGAGTTAAGCTTGGGGATGTTGATACGTTGCAAACGTATCTATAATTTTTGATGTTCCATGCTTGTTTTATATCTACTTTCTTATGTTTTGTCCATACTTTGGAGTATTTTTATACACTTTATGGGACTAGCCTATTAACAACATGCCACAGTGCCAGTTGCCTGTTTTCTGCTATTTTTGGTTCCAGAAAAGCCAGAAAATGAATATTCCCGGAATTGGACCGGACAAAAGCCAAAGTCAATATTTCACCGGGGGAACACAGAGCCAGAAGACGAGACGGAGAAGGGCCTCGAAGGGGCCACACCCCTGGCCTGGCCTGGCCCATGCCTGGGGGGTTGCAGCCGCCTCAGGCAGCCCCTCAGCCTCCCCTTTCACCTATAAGAAGCCTCCGATGCAGAAAACCTAAGTACCCAATCAAAATTCCACGAAAGAGTCTGTAGCCACCGCCATCTCCATCCCTAGATCGGGAGGGATCTGAAGCTCTTCCCGGCACCCTGCCGGAGGGGAGAGATCACCTTTGAGGCCTTCTTCATCACCATGCCTGCCTCCGGTGTGATGCGTGAGTAGTTCATCCTTGGACTACGGGTCTATGTTGTAGCTAGATGGTTGGTTCTTCTCCTTTGTGCTACCATGTTTAGATCTTGTGAGCTCTGTTAATGATCAAGATCATCTATTTGTAATCATACATGTTGTGTTTGCGGGGATCCGGTGGATATTGAGATGCTATTTCAGATTGATTAATGATTCTATCATGTCTTTGTTATTTGTGATATTGCATGCTTTCTGTTGTTAGTATCTATCTTGGCCGAGTAGATGCTAGCAACTCCAAGAGGGAGTATTTATGCTCGATAGTGGGTTCATGCCTCTAGGAATCTAGGGAAGTGACAGAAATCTCTAAGGTACTAGATGTGATATTGCTACTAGGGAGAAAACAACAATCCTTTGTTCATAGAACAATCGTATTGTTTACATTACACACTTTGCTTAATGCAATTATCTGTTGCTTGCAACTTAATACTGGAGGGGGTTTGGATGATAACCTGAAGGTGGATTAGTAGTCATAGATGTAGTTGGATTACGGTCTATGTATAATGTTGCAATGCCCAATCAAATCTCATAGGAGTCAAGATGATTAGTATATGCATGTATGCTTTCTCGATGTTTGTCAATTTCCCCACTATAATTTGTTCACCCAACATGTCATCTATCTTAAGGAGAATCACTACTAGTGAACTATGGACCCCGGACCATTCTTTTACCATCAATCTACAATCTACTATTTACTGTTTTCTGTTTACTTTCGGTAAGCAATTACTATCTTCCACACAATACGTTTAATCCTTTGTTTTCAGCAAAACCGGTGAGACAGACAACCTCACTGTAAGTTGGGGGAAAAGGTCTGTGGTTGTGTTGTGCCGGATTCCAAGTTGGAAACAACACCATGGAGGTGTTTCCTTGCTCCTACTTGTTCGATATCCTTGGTTTCATAACTGAGTGAAAACTTGTTGATGTGCTCATCATACCTTCCTCTTGGGGTTCCCAAACGAGCTCTACATATTGAGCAAGCAGAAAAGAACACATGCAAGTGTCACTAGTGGATCAATGTGGTTTAGGCAAAGAACACACATGCAATGACTCTAGTGTATCAATGTGGTTGACGAAAAGAACAATCATAAAATGACTCTAGTGGATCAATGTGTTTTAGGAAACGAACACACATGCAATGACTCTAGTGGATCTATGTGGGTTAGGAAAAGAACACACATGCAATAACACCAGTGAATCAATATGGTTCCGAAAAAGAACACACATGAAATGACTCAAGTGGATCGATGTGGTTTAGGAAAAGAACACTCATGCAATGACACCGGTGGATACATTTGGTTTAGGAAAACAACACACATGCAATGTCACCAGTGGATCAATGTGGTTTAGAAAAAGAACACACATGCAACATCACTAGTGGATCAATGTGGTTTAGTAAAATAACACAAATGCAATGACTCTACTGGATCCATGTGGTTCAAGACAGGAACACACATGCAATGGCTCTAGTGGATCCACGTGGTTTATGAACACATGCAATGACACCAGTAGATCCATGTGGTTTCGGAAAAGAACACACATGCAATGTCACAAGTGGATCCATGTGGTTTAGGAAAAGGACACACATGCAATTCCACTAGTGGATCAATGTGGTTTAGCAAAAGAACACACATCCAAATGTCACTAGTGGATCAATGTGGTTTAGGAAATGAACACACATGAATGACTTTAGTGGATCAATATGGTTTAGGAAAAGAATACACATCCAATGCCACTAGTGGATCAATGTGATTTAGGAAAAGAACACACATGCAATGACTCAAGTGGATCCATGTGGTTTAGGAAAAGAGCACACATGCAATGACACCAGTGGATCAATGTGGTTTAGGAAAAGAACACACATGCAATGACTCTAGTGGATCCATGTGGTTTAGGAAAAGAACACACACGCAATGACTATAATGGATCAATGTGGTTCAGGAAAAGACACACACATGCAATGTCGTGAGTGGATCCATGTTGTTTAGGAAAAGAGCAAACGGATAATGACTCTAGATGATCAATGTGGTTTAGGGAAAGAACACACATGCAATGTCACTTTTGGATCCATTTCGTTCAGGAAAAGAACACACATGCAATGTCAACTGTCAATGTGGTTTAGGAAAAGAGCACACATGCAAATGTCATGAGTGGATAAATGTGGTTTTGGAAAAGAACACACTTGCAATGACTCTCGTGGATACATGTGGTTTAGGAAGAGAACACGCATTCATTAACTCTAGTGGATCAATGTGTTTTAGGAAAAGAACACACATGTAATGACTCTAGTGGATCCATGTGGGTTAGGAAAAGAACACACATGCAATGGCTCTAGTGGATCAATGTGGTTAAGGAAAATAACACACATGAATGACTCTAGTGGATCCATGTGGTTTAGGAAAAGAACACACATGCAATGACTCTAGTGGATCAATGTGGTTCAGGAAAAGAACCCACATGAAATGTCACCACCAGATCCATGTGGTTTAGGAAAAGAACACACAAGCAATGACTCTAGTGGATCAATGTGGTTCAGGAAAAGAACACACATGCAATGACACTAGTGAATCCATGTGGTTTAGGAAAATAACACACATGCAATGTCACCAGTGGTTCAATGTAGTTTAGGAAAAGAACACACATGCAATGTCACCAGTGGATCAATGTGGTTTAGGAAAATAACACACATGCAACTGTCACATGTGAAACAATGAGGTTTAGGAAAAGAACACACATGCAATGTCACAAGTGGATCAATGTGGTTGAGGAAAAGAACACACATGCAATGCCACAAGTGGATCAATGTGGTTTAGGAAAATAACACACATGCAAATGTCACCAGTGGATCAATGTGGTTTAGGAAAAGAACACAATGCAATGACTCAAGTGGATCAATGTAGTTTAGGAAAAGAACACAAATGCAATGACTCTAGTGGATCCATGTGGTTTAGGAAAATAACACACATGCAATGACTCTAGTGGATCAATGTGGTTCAGGAAAAGAACACACATGCAATGTCCCAAGTGGATCCATGTGGTTTTGGAAAAGAACAATCATGCAATGACTCTAGTGGATCAATGTGGTTTAGGAAAAGAACACACATGCAATGACACGACAAATCCATAACTTTATGAACTGAATCATGCATCATATAAATATGAAGTATACATCAATGTTTATGGGAGTAAAACATGAATAAAAACTTAATAAAATGGTTTTTCTTATATCCCACACCTCACCCATGACATGCTATGCTATGCTATGTAAATTGTGCATCATTCCATCACGGCATACTTGTTTGCTTGTTGCATATGATTTATATGATTGTGCTATGTATTTATTTCGGCCCCTTGTGTGTTTAGGTTTTATCCGAATAGATGCTGAGCAAGAAGAGTATCTGGAGCCTCAGGAGTATTACCCCGATCCTTCTTATTCCACAACTAGACTGCCAGGCAAGAAATTCCCCATGCTTGCTTACATATAGTATCTATTCTTCTATCTTACTCTTGCATCATTGAGTCACGTTTCCATTAAATTGAATCCCAAGTATTGCATAGCCTTTAATTTTAAACCCCACCGAAGCTTGTTCCTCCATCCCATGAGCCATTACTACAGGAGTTGTTTGAGCCATGCGAGTCGTAGAATTGCATGTGTAGGGTTGTGCGAGTCCTTGGATAATGAGGTACATAAACAACTTAATATGAGTAGAGAACTAATGAAAGAGGCATTGGTGAGCATTATCTGTTATTTGGTTCTTTAATCTCACTTGTGTCCCGTAGGACCCCGAGTACTTGATTCCTGTTCCTTGACTATTCGCACTATCCACATACGGGAGACCCTATGAATCCCCCTTTGCTTGAGCTTGATTCGCACTTTATTTCTTGGAGCCACAAACTAGTTTGGGGCTTTATTACTATCTTGTACTTATGCCTTGCTTTACTACTTTATTTATGATTATGTGTGGAGCACATGTACTGTTTAAGAATGCGGAATGTTTACGCGGTATCGACAAGCATACTCACATTTTCGGGTTCCCAGTCGTTTACAGCCATTGTCGCAAACCATGGGTCCGTCTCGGAGCCGACCAACTTCGTTGTGGGTAGCTTATTGGGGTGGTCCTATGAAATGATTTATGAATCTTGTGAATGCATTATCGTGAGGCCTCGTTGCGTTTTATTTGGTTCTTCCCAAGGTTTATCGTGTGTGTGTTGCTATTTGTGCAACCCTGTAGAGTAAATCTTTTTGAAAGCCGTGTCCGTGGTTATGGACAACTTGGAGCACAGTTTCTCGATCATAGACAAGCATAACTATAGTACCGCCTTTAATTTGACTAAGACATGAATAGCAATTAGTGCAACACACATGGACTGGTTAATAAAATTGCCAATGGATGGGATGTTCTTCCGCCTTCTCGTCAGTAAGCAAGAAGGAGGGAGAGTGAGGTTAATTATGTTACTTATATAACTGTTGATATTAATTAACGAGCATCTGTCCATCCCTGGTTGGGAAGATGTGTAGCGTGTCTCTATAGCACTTTATAGATATTATCTCTCACTGCAATTGCGTCACCCCAGGTTGTTCCCTTTAGATGCATTAAGACTTGCTGAGTACCCCTAGGGTCTCACACAATAAATATTTGGTTTAGGTGGACATGTATACTCTTAGGAAGGCTACTAGGTTGAGGAGACCAATGATGGTGGCAACGACCGTCAGGTGTAGAGATTCCGGGGATGGAGATCCGTCAGATCTGTGGGTGGGATGTGCGTATTTCATAGGCATCTTATGCTGATTTTTTGCTTAATCCGTACTCGTATCTTGTTTATTCGCTTCCGCTTGATACTCTAATGTGTGATGTATGAGGAGATATCCTCAACTATTATATCTATCTAGGATATTTGGATCTTGCTGTATGGCGTTGACTATCTCTGTTTCTATTGTTTCTAGATGGTGTGACTCTGATGTCTATTGTAAGTCACAGACATACATGCTCATTTGTGTATGTCGTGGTCGTGTTACCTATCGCTTACGCTACTCGCTCTTGTCCCGATGTTCTTGAAAGTGGATAAGGGGTAGGCCGATACCGTGTCGTGTTCCGCTTCGACGGGGCTACACGTGGGTGGCCTTGGGCCTCCGCAGTAGAATCCCTTGTCCACTTTTGGTTCGTCCAGTCTTGAACTTAGAGCGTAATGTCCGAGGTATTACAATTAGTATCAGAGCCATTCCGCCCTTCAGGGTCTTAGCCAGGATGGTCGTTGTCAATCTAGAAAATATTTTGGTAGCTATGTATACTAGGGAAAACTAAACGTGAGAGTAGGATTGCTTCCATTTACTTCTTACCCACCCACCCACCCTTTTCTAGTAAGGAAGTGTAACGTTTGTCTATTCTTATCTAAAATTCAAACTAGGATTCACGTGTTTGGGGTTTCCATAGTACCATAGAATGTGTGTAATTCTTTGTCTATCTGTTGCATCCAACCTTGTTGTCGCAATCTGCCTTTGGTTATCAATTGTTGGTACATTCCATACCGATAGGCTTATTGTGAATCGACGCGATCTGTCCAACTCTTTGTAAACTGATGCGATATGTCTTACTCTTTGTTAACCGATGCAATCTTGTTAAGGGTGTTCTTCCTTCCTGCATGCTTTCACAGAATGGGTAATTGCTAATCTCTATCTGTTAAGTGGTTTTTCGCATCTAGTTGGTATTTTAATGTCGAAAAATGCGGAAATTTTTCTTTGATACATATGTGTTTTCACACTCCTTTTTAGTCGTGTGGGATATGCTATATATATCCTATTTTATCGGCATGTCCATGCTAACTTAATCTTTGCTATTGGCGCATAATCCTGAAGTTTTACTTCATCTTCAATCCTTTTGTAGCTAAATACATAATGTGTGTCTATCCGATGCTTGTGATTGTAATTTGGTTCGCGGTATAGCTATATGACGCTTATCATGAGTGGAATATGGTCAATGCTATCAATCTAAATCCTCCAAATGATGGCGGTTATCTCTTGTTATTTGAGTTATACCGTGATCATATCTTTATCATATTCAAGTATCCTTGGCAATTTGGAGGTTTCTTAAGGCACTATGGTGAATTATCATCTGTTGTCATGCTTCATATCTTGTTAAACTCCATATACACAAAGGTTCTCTTTGATACGAGAGAATTCATCTTTGCATATCTAATAGCTTTGCGTAAATGTATGAGCTATCATCGCTTCTTTAAACAAGATGTCTTCTCTTTTTCAATCGGTGAACCGATCAATAAGGTGAACAAGTCGGTATCTTTTCTATTCCATAGGGCCAGATAATCTATTCTCCCAATTTATTTATTTCAACACAAATCCTTGCTCTTTATGTGATCTTCAAAAAGCATCGATCTCAGAAAGTGTTTTGAACATTATTCGTTCTCCCGCTTCATGAACTTGGTATTCTTGGAATATCTCATTAAATTCATGGTGGTATATCTTTGCGATATGCATGCCAATTATAAATAAATGGAAGAAAATGAAGAACATCTTCTTTTCATTCTCTCAAGCTTCGGGAACACCACATCTGTGCAAAGTTCGCAGAGTGTAAATCTTGAGTTTCTAAAGTCACCTATCTCGACCACGTCCTTCTGCTAAAGAAATTGCTATAAATCTGAAATCTTCAAGTCAATTGTTAATTCCATCCTCCACCTTCAACCAAATCCGGAGCTTTTCCTTGTTTGACAAATTATCATCGTCATTCCGCTGAAGTTTCCTCAAGACTATTATATCTCTCGGATCTTCTCAAGAAGGACAAGAATTATGTTGGTCTTCCGCACATCAAGAAACCTTTTGAAACCCTACCTCTTTATCTTCTATGCTCAATTTGCCGGATGCCACGAAGATTTTCTAGATCTTTCGTAATTCTTCTATTCCAGGTTCTTGTTGCTATCCATAATCTGTCTGGTGAATCCTTCATCTATTTTCCATGGTATTCCTTCATATCTTTTCTGATGGCTTGGAACTTCCAACACGACGAAAACATCATCATATCTATCTACTTTGGATCCAATGAAGTGTTTGTATCATCTCCTTGTTTTCTTATGAATATTCATGAATTCTGCTTGTCAAGATCTTCAGTCTAAATTTCCAAGAGTTGGGTTGCACCATTTTCCTATTCATGTGCGGAGTAATGCTTTGGGTGTAGAATGGAGTCATGACCATACCACTACTCTTATCATTCTCTCTTGTACACTGAATTGGTGGATTAATGCGATTCACTCATTCCACGGAAGTTAAAAGTGACCTTTATCCTTTGAGACTTTTACTTCCGTACTTGTGTTCCGGAGGGTTCTCTCGAAGAACATAATCAATAAACTCTTATTGGTGGTTTCGTCTATTTCAAGATGGAGCAAAATCTTCAATGATTTGGTGGAAGCAAATGCAAAATCTTCTTGGTTCCTATTCATTCCACCGGAGTTCAACATAGTCATACAAGAGGGATGGAAGTTATCTGTTACTCAGGTTGTCAATCCTTTTTCTTTTGGTAAAGCCAATTATGGTCGATGACATCAATCACAAAATCTATTGCAATAACCTCATGGTTAAGGGAAGCAATAAGCATCTCTACAATAACCTCTAGATCTCCAACATTCAATTTATTCTCAAAATTCCACCATAAACGCGCATCACCTCCTTCTCTTGAAGATACATCCGTGCATCTCTGTTGTGCGATCCTTTGGTCCTTATCGGCACAAGAAGAATCTAATCCGAGAATTTTAAACCCAAATCCTTTCCGTGGTATCAAGGAACTCTGTTGTTTGAAGGAAATCACGTTTTTTGAACTACATTCCTTAAATCTAAGGAGGAAACAATGCTATTTTCATAGTGGTTGATAACTTCTCCAAGTCATTCTTTTCTTTCGGCGAGACAAAGAATCATTCTCACGAGCAGCTTTTGATCTTGAATCCTAACAATGTGTCGTTTCTTTCTCCTCTATAGACTGTCTTTCATAATTCTTTCTAGAAGTAATTCTACTCTTTTATCGTGTTTCTCAAGAGCACCGGAGCTATGTTCATCCTATCTTTCTCGTCTCACAATAATCCTCCAGGTTCTTCAAGTCCTTTGTTTCTAAGAAGCAAAACGCAAGACTCGCAACAAGTCTATCAAGTTTTGCAAGGTGTAGTGATCGCACCATTCCATTGATTAATTAACTTGGGAACATGAGGATCACCTTCGTTTCGAACACCCGCCTCTCCTTGTGTCTTTTTTTTTCCTAGGAATCTCGAGGCGAGATTCTTCTTTAGTGGGGGAGAGTTGTAGCATCCCAATTGTCTAACAATTGCAATGCTAGTTGCCTAGTCTATATATATTGCTACTTCCTACATATCATTATTGCATTGTATTATATCATGCTCATGTCATCATGCCACATTGCATTTGAGCATCATATAAAACTCTTTTCATTTGGCTCTTCCTCTCATCATGCATTTGACTATTAAATGTATTTGCCTCTTGATATAATGTATTTGCTTCTTGATGAATTGCTTAATGCCCAAGTTGAATTGGGGGCATATCTCTTATAATTCCAACACCTTCTTTGTCACCTCTTGGTTTATTCACAAATTCCACCATCCAAGTATATGTGAGCCCTTGCTATTCCTTTGGCATTTAAATTCTAGCTCACATGTATTGGTTATGGATCCCTCCATTTGGTACATGCTTCCAATCATGAATTCTGCTTGTTTTCACAAGATGAGTTAAGGAAGCCACATGGCTACCTTTGCATGGCCATCTTTTCTCCTTGTCTGGTTTCACTTTAATTTATGGTTTTGCTTGAATGTATATTTGTCAATGTGTGGTATTAATAGTGGGATACACACACTAAATTGACCATGGTCATATTCATGCATGCCCTAAATTTTGTGAGGCCATATGAGTGGAATAAGTGTCTTGCATATGAAGGGAAGCTTCAATAAATCTATGGGAGGGTCTACTCAATTCACATATATGTGTTTCACTCCAAGTGCACCTAATAAAATCCTAGTGTTTTCACAACTAGAAAACTAGTGCATTATGGATGCATGGGCCATGCACACATGCACACATGCTCTCCTGCTCATTCTTTATCTATTCGTTTTTGCTTTAAATTTTGGAGGGTTTTGAATTCAAACCAAACTTATTCCTTTGAATTGATTATAAGAAACCAACTAACCTGAATCATTCTCCTACACTACTTCTACACCTAATTCTACCTGTGTCCACACACACAGAGCTACCTTTAGAAGCCACCTGAACCAAACCTTGGTCCAGCCCAAGCTACACCATCGATCAAGCTCAGCCCCAGTTTGCCAGTTCGCACACACGCCGCCTGGTCATTTTTTTCCAGCACCCGAACCTGCCTTGATCGTGTCCCCTGCCTCGCTTCCTTGGTCCGGCTCGACCAAGACTAGAGGTTGTTTCTCTTCCCTCGCTCACGTGCTCTCTCTGCTCTCTACCGACGACAGGGCGCCATCGTCGCACACGCCTCTCGTGTCCTCTCTCGCTTTCCCCTCTCTGATCCTCTCTCCTTGGTTAAAACAGCCGCGCTGACAACCTCATCCTCACCCAACTACTCTCACCAGCAAATCAAGATCTGGGAGATATCCTCCTCTCCTTCCTCCTCACCAAGATTGGCTATGGCCACTCCATGCCTCCCTCAAACCCCTAGCCATGGCCTCCTCTATTCTTCTTCATTCTGGTGATCAATAAGCATGGCCAGGAGCCCCAGGACCTTATGCTGCCTCTTCTACCTCGAGCTGAACCCGTGTACCTCGCTGGAGAACGCCAGAGCAGGAGAAGACGGCCGAGCCGAGGAACTCCTGCAGCATCATGGGCACGAGCCTCCCCCGCAAATCTCGGCCTTCTCGAGCTAAACTGACTGCACCGGTTGGTCGCTGGTGAGCTTCTCCTTGCCCCAGACCTTCCCATACCTTCTGTAATGCTCTGCATAGACACTGCCACTGTTATATGTTGATCCAAATTCTACAAAGTAGAGGCCAACTTCTGACGGAGCGGAGCGAGGCCCATCGCCGGAGGCTTAGGCCGATGACGGTACGGATCGTTGATGACCTAGGTTACCACCATTATATATACTTCTTGTAAGCCGCCGGCTGGGATAAGTTGCATCTGTGAAATCCTCGGAGTTGTGTAAACACTCTCCGTTATAGTGAAGTTTTGCTGGCTGGCGCCCGTGGTTTATCCCCTCTCTTTGTTGGAGAGGGTTTTCCACGTTAAATCTGTGTCCCCCTTGCTGCGATTTTATTTTCATTCTTCGTTATTTACTTGTTGCAAAGCTAACAAGTGGTATCAGAGCCCCAGGTTCTAATCTAGGGTTTGCGACATGTCGTCATTGAAGTTCGATCTACCGCAGTTGGACTACTCCACAAGATTCTGCTTGTGGCAGGTGAAGATGCGGGCGATTCTCGCCCAAACTTCAGATCTGGATGATGCGCTGGATGGATTAGGGGAAAAGGATGCTAAGAGCTGGTCTGACGAAGAGAAGCGGAAGGACCGTAAGGCTTTGTCTATGATTCAACTTCATCTGTCCAATAAAATTTTGCAGGAAGTCTTGACAGAGAAATTTGCCGCTGCCCTTTGGGGGAAACTGAAATCGATCTGCATGTCAAAGGATCTAACCAGTAAGATGCATGTGAAGATGAAGTTGTTCTCGCATAGATTGCAGGAAGGTGGATCGGTAATGAATCACTTATCTCTTTTCAGAGAGATTATTTCTGATTTGCAATCTATGGAAGTAAAATATGATGATGAGGATCTAGCCCTATTACTCTTATGCTTGCTGCCTAGTTCTTATACTCACTTTCGTGATACAATGTTGTTGAGCTGTGATAAAATAACCCTTGATGAAGTGCAAGATGCCCTCAAACAGAGGGAAAAGATGAAATATATGGTGCAGGAAGATGGGGCGTCTTCCAAGGCTGAAGCTCTGTAGGTTCGTGGTAGGACCGAGCAGAGATTTAGCAACCATGGCAACCGAGATAAGAGCAAAGACGACAGAAGTCGTTCAAAGTCCAAGGGAAAGGACAAGTTCTACAGGTATTGTAAGAAATCTAATCATGTTATTGATGATTGTTGGAAGCTGCAGAATAAGGAGAAAAGGAACGGTACTTACCAACCGAAAGATAAGGATCAAGGTAATGGTAAGGCTGTTGTTGTTTCTGGTCATAGTTCTGACGGTGAATGTCTAGCCGTTTTTGCTGCTTGTGCTTCTCGTGATGATGAATGGATACTTGATACGGCATGTTCGTTTCATATTTGCTGTAACAAAAATTGGTTCAGTTCATATGAGTCTGTGCAGACTGGAGATTTTTTACGTGTGGGGAATGACAACCCATGCCATATTGTCGGAGTTGGATCGGTTAAGATCAATACACATGATGGCGTGACGCGTACGTTGGACGAGGTGAAGCACATACCAAGCATGGCCAGAAATCTGATCTCCCTGAGTACCATGGACGTTGATGGATACAACTATGCCGGTGGGCGTAGGTTGTTGAAGGTATCAAAAGGTTCTCTTATTCACATGATAGGTGATATGAATTCTGCTAAGTTATATGTTCTTAGAGGTAGCACTTTGCCTGGTATTGCTGCTGTTACTTCTAATGATTCTGATGATTGTGGTAAAACAAATCGGTGGCATATGCGTCTTGGGCATATGAGCGAACATGGCATGGCAGAGTTGGTTAAGAGAGAGCTGATTGATGGTTGCAACTTGGGTAAGTTTGAGTTCTGTGAGCACTGCGTTTTTGGTAAGCACAAAAGAGTTAAATTCAATGCTTCCGTTCATACCACCAAAGGCATATTAGATTATGTGCATGCTGATGTTTGAGGACCTTCCCGTAAGACATCTATTGGTGGTGCTAATTACATGCTTACTATTATTGATGACTACTCAATAAAGGTGTGCCATATTTCCTGAAACATAAATCTGACGTTTTTGATGCTTTTAAGAAGTGGAAAGTTATGGTAGAAAAGCAAACTGAAAAGAAGGTAAAGGTACCACGTACGGACAATGGTATGGAATTCTGTTCTACTGAGTTTGAGGAGTTTTGCAGTTATGATGGTATGATCAGGCACCACACCATCCCTTACACTCCTCAGCAGAATGGCGTGGCTCGTTGTATGTTGTCCAATGCAGGTATGCATAGACGTTTTTGGTCTGAAGCATCCAATAGAGCGTGCTACCTTATCAACAGGTCACCTTCTATTCCACTTGAGAAGAAAACTCCCATTGAGGTATGGTCAGGTTCGCCTGACGATTATTCATAGTTGAGAGTTTTTGGTTGTTGATAATGGAAAGTTAGAGCCTAGAGCTATCAAGTGCATATTCTTTGGTTATGGCTCAGGAGTTAAGGCATATAAACTATGGAGTCCTGAAACTAAAAAGATTTTGTTGAGTAGGAATGTTGTTTTCAATGAATCTGTTATGTATCATGACAGCTTGCCATCAGATCCCTCTCCTGTTGCTATTGGAGAGGAGGGAGTTCGTGTGCAGGTGGAGCACCTGCAGAAATCTGTTGATAATAATGTTGGCGTTGATGATACTCATGAGGAAAATATTGATGATGATGTTGTTCAGCACTCACCTACTGTTTTGCAGCAGCCACAGGAATCTATTGCTGCTGATAGACCGAGGCGTAACATAGTTCCACCTCGTCGTTTGATTGAAGAGTGTAATCTTGCTCATTATGCTTTGAGTTGTGGTGAACAGGTGGAGCATGATACTGAACCTGCTACATACAATGAGGCTATTGCATCCGTTGACCGCGAGAAGTGGGTCTCTGCTATGTAAGAAGAGATGCAATCGCTTGATAAGAATGGCACATGGGAAGTTGTGCGCTTGCCTAAACATAAGAAGGCCGTCCGCTGTAAGTGGATATACAAGAGAAAGGAAGGTTTGTCTCCTAATAAGCCTCCAAGGTTTAATGCAAGGTTAGTAGCAAAAGGTTTCAGCCAGATTCCAGGTATTGACTATAATGATGTTTTCTCTCCGGTTGTGAAGCATAGCTCTATTCGTACTTTCTTTGGTATTGTTTCTATGCATGATCTTGAGCTTGCGCAGCTAGATGTAAAGACTGTTTTTCTGCATGGTGAACTAGAGGGGGAGATTTACATGGACCAACCTGAAGGGTTCATAGTTCTTGGAAAAGAGGATTTTGTGTGCAAATTGAAGAGGTCGCTTTATGGTTTGAAGCAATCTCCAAGACAGTGGTACAAAAGGTTTGATTCATTTATGATCTCACAAGGTTTTAAGAGGTCTTAGTTTGATAGCTGTGTTTACATAAAGTTTGTTGATGGATCACCTATTTACTTGCTGTTATATGTTGATGATATGTTAATTGCTGCCAAGAGCATGAAAGAAATGACTACTTTGAAGGCACACCTAAGTAGTGAATTTGAGATGAAAGATCTTGGTGCTGCTAAGAAAATCCAAGGTATGGAAATTAAACGGGACAGAAAATCTAGGTTGTTGTTTCTTAGTCAGCAAAGTTATGTTGAGAAAGTTCTTCAACGTTTTAATATGCATGATGCAAAGTTAGTTAGTACTCCTGTTGCTCCTCACTTTAAATTGTCAGCATTGCAATGTCCAATTCTGATGAAGATATTGAGTACATGTCTCGAATTCCTTATTCTAGTGCTGTTGGTTCCTTGATGTATGCCATGGTTTGCTCTCGCCGTGATTTATCATATGCTATGAGTTTGGTGAGTTGTTACATGGCTAATCCTGGTAAAGAACATTGGAAAGTTGTCCAGTGGATTTTCAGGTACCTCCGTGGCACATCCAACCCTTGCTTGAAGTTTGGCAAGACTGATGAGGGACTCGCAGGCTATGTGGATTCAGATTTTGCTGCCGACTTGGAGAAGAGGAGGTCCCTCACAGATTATGTGTTCACGGTAGGTGGATGTGCCGTGAGTTGGAAGGCAACGCTGCAACCAGTTGTTGCTCTATCTACAACCGAAGCAGAATATATGGCTGTTGCTGAAGCTTGCAAAGAGTCTGTTTGGTTGAAAGGTTTGTATGCTGAGCTTTGTCAGGATGATTCTTGCATTAACCTGTTCTGTGACAGTCAAAGTGCTATTTACCTTACTAAGGATCAGATGTTCCATGAGAGAACAAAGCACATTGATATCAAGTACCATTATGTTCGTGATGTTGTTACACAAGGTACACTGAAGGTATGCAAGATAAGCACTCATGATAATCCTGCTGATATGATGAAAAAGCCTGTTCCTATTGCTAAGTTTGAGCTATGCTCAAGCTTAGTTGGTATAACTACTTAGCCCAAGTGGCTATTGGCGCCGAAAGTGTTTTATTTGTTTGTTCAGGAAGATGATTATTGTTGATACTACAAGAAGGAATTTGTCTTAAGGTGGAGTTTGTTATATGTTGATCCAAATTCTACAAAGTAGAGGCCAACTTCTGACGGAGCGAAGCGAGGCCCGTCGTCGGAGGCTTAGGCCGATGCGGAGCAGAGTCTGAAGTTGGCCCACTCCATGCCCAACAGGAACGCCTGTGGGGGGTGCGAGGGGCAACAGCCCCCCGCGGTACGGATCGTTTGATGACCTAGGTTACCACCGTTATATATACTTCTTGTAAGCTGCCGGCTGGGATAATTTGCATCTGTGAAATCCCCGGCATTGTGTAAACACTCTCCGTTATAGTGAAGTTTCGCTGGCTAGCGTCCGTGGTTTTTCCCCTCTCTTTATTGGAGAGGGTTTTCCACGTTAAATATGTGTCCCCCTTGCTACGATTTTATTTTCGTTCTTCGTTATTTACTTGTCGCAAAGCTAGCAGCCACTATGCCCACGCCGCTCACGGCGTCCGCTGAAAACACGAGCGCGCGCAGCAACAGCCGTTGTTGTCTCTGTTCCCGTTGATGCTACTCTCTCCACCGTCCATATCTGGTCGCGTTCTTTGCACCAAATTCATCTCCATGGATTCCTCTTTCGAACGAGCTAGAGCACGCGCGTTTTGGTGCAGTAGATCAATTGGAATCATGTCTAAAAGTTTCAAATCGAGTCGTTCCTGTTAATGTTCAGTCGACCATGAGATCACATCAACTTCTCCCCAAGCTCGCTTAACCTACAGCGTGCACCGGTAAGTGATCTTCAGGCACCTGTGTTCATGGTAGTGCCCTCTTTCCATAGAGCCTCCCCACACCCGGTTTCGAGAAGAAACGACTCCAGAATCCTCGCCCAAAGTCGAGTCGATCTTGCTGTCAAGATTCAGTCTCATGAATTTAGTTTCATGTGTATTAGCGTCCCAGATGCTACCTAATCTAGAAGCAGGCCTCAATCCTAAAAGAAAACCACTCCCAGCCCATTGGTTGTGCACACGTGATTAATCAGCCTACTACCAAGAGGTTTGGGGTTCGACCCACTTGGCGCCGCTTTTTCCATTTTTTTATAAAATTTCAGATATTGTTTAACCTAAATAAATTTATATCTTTTTATATAATTTGAATTTGACAAAATTTCTAAAATGAAAAGTGTTTCAAATTTAAATATGAATTCAACTACAAATTCAAATTTGACCTGGGTCAACCCTATCTAGTCAAACCTATGACTTTTGATCCCTTTATTAATTACTTGCACTTAATAATGGTTTTAAATTCATAATTTCAAATAATACAAATGATATATGTTTTTGGATCAGAAAAATGTGAGGAATTCAAATAGGCCATCCAAAATAATTTTTGAGGAAATTAAAATTTTGAAATTATTTAAATGTCAATAAATGCCTTTTCTTAATAAATCCGTAGCTCCAAATTCAACAAATAATATGTCTAAATCGATCAGTGCGGCGAGCCCATTCTATATATGCATTCCATGTTATGAATTGAAGCATGCATTATATAAATATTAAGTATACAGCAATATTATGGGAGTAAAATATGACTAAAAACTTAATAAAATGTTTTGTTCTTGTACCCCACACCTCACCCATGCCATGCTATGCTATGCCATGTAAATTGTGCATCATTCCATCATGGAATACTTGTTTGCTTGTTGCATCTGATTTATATAATTGTGCTATTATTTATTTTGGCCCCTTGTGTGTTTGGTTTTTATCTGAATAGACGCTGAGCAAGAAGAGTATCGGGAGCCTTAGGAGTATTACCTGGATCCTTCTTATTCGACAACTGGACTGCCAAGCAAGCAATTCCCCATGCTTGCATACATATAGTACCTATGCTTCTATCTTACTCTTGCATCATTGAGTCGCTTTTGCATTAAATTGAATCCCAAGTATTGCATAACCTTTAATTTTAAACCCCACCGAACCTTGTTCCTCCATCCCATGAGCTATTACTACAGGAGTTGTTTGAGCCATGCGAGTCGTAGAATTGCATGTGTAGGGTTTGTGCGAGTCCTTGGATAATGAGGTACATAAACAACTTAATATGAGTAGAGAAATAATTAAAGAGGCATCGGTGAGCATTATATGTTATTTGGTTCTTTAAGCTCACTTGTGTCCTGTAGGACCCCGAGTACTTGATTCTTGTTCCTTGACTATTCGCACTATCCACATACGGGAGACCCTGTGAATCCTCCTTTGCTTGAGCTTGATTCGCACTTTATTTGTTGGGGTCACAAACTAGTTTGGGGCTTTATTACTATCTTATACTTATGCCATGCTTTACTGCTTTATTTAAGATTGTGCGTGGAGCACCTGTACTGTTTAAGAATGCGGAATGTTTACGCGATATCAACAAGCCCAGTCACATTTTTGGGTTCCTAGTCGTTTACAGCCATTCTCGCAAACCCTGGGTCCGTCTCAGAGCCGACCAACTTCGTTGCGGGTAGCTTATTGGGGTGGCCCCCTGAAATGATTTATGAATCCTGTGAATGCTTGTTGTGAGGCCTCTTTGCGTTTTATTTGGTGCTTCCCGAGGTTGATCGTGTGTGTGTTGCTATTTGTGCACCCCTGTGGGGTAAATCTTTTTGAAAGCCGTGTCCGCGGTTATGGATGACTTCGAGCACAGTTTCTCGATCATAGACACGCATAACTAAAGTACCGCCTTTAATTTGACTAAGACATGACTAGTAATTAGTGAAATACACGTGGAATGGTTAATAAAATTGCCAATGGATGGGATGTTCTTCTGCCTTCTCGTCAGTAAGCGAGAAGCAGGGCGAGCAAGGTTAATTATGTTACTCATATAACTGTTGATATTAATTAACGAGCGTCCGTCCATCTCTGGTTGGATGGATGTGTAGAGTGTCTCTATAACACTTTATAGATATTAACTTTCGCTACAATTGCGTCACCCCAGGTTGTTCCCTTTAGATACATTAAGACTTGCTAAGTACCCCTAGGGTCTCACACTATAAATATTTGGTTTAGGTGGACAGGTATACTCTCAGGAAGGCTACTAGATCGAAGAGATCGATGATGGTGGCAATGATCGTCAGGTGTAGAGATTCCGGGGATGGAGATCTGTGAGATCTGTGGGCTAGATGTGCTTATTTCATAGGCATCTTATGCCGATTTGCTTCTTAATCCGTACTCGGATCTTGTTTATCCGCTTCCGCTTGATACTCTCATGTGTGATGTATGAGGAGATATCCTCAACTATTATATCTATCTAGGATATTTGGATCTTGCCGTATGGTGTTGCATATCCCTATTTCTATTGTTACTAGATGGTGTGACTCTAATGTCTATTGTAAGTCGCAGACATACATGCTCATTTGTGTATGTCGTGGCCGCGTTACCTGTTGCTTACGCCGCTTGCTCTTGTCCCGATGTTCTTGAAAGTGGATAATGGGTAGGCCGGTACCGTGTCGTTCTCCGCTTCGACGGGGCTACACGTGGGTGGCCTTGGACCTCCGCAGTAGAATCCCTTGTCCACTTTTGGTTCATCCAGGCTTGAACTCAGAGCATAATGTCCGAGGTATTATAGAACACACACGCAATGACACCAAAGGATCCATGTGGTTTAGGAAAATAACATAGATCCAATGAATCTTGTGGATCCATGTGGTTCAGGAAACGAACACACATGCAATGACTCCAGTGGATCAATGTGGTTTAGGAAAAGAACACACATGCAATGTCAATAGTGGATCCATGTGGTTTAGGAAAAGAATACACATGCAATGACACCAGTGGATCCATGTGGTTTAGGAAAAGAATACACATGCAATGTTACTAGTGGATCAATGTGGTTTAGGAAAAGAACACACATGCAAATGTCACTAGTGGATCAATGTGGTTTAGGAAAAGAACACACATGCATTTACTCTAGTGGACAATGTGGTTCAGGAAAAGAAAACACATGCAATGACACTAGTGGATCCATGTGGTTTAGGAAAAGAACACAGATGCAATGTGAACAGTGGATCAACGTGGTTTAGGAAAAGAACACAATGCAATGTCACCATTGGATCAATGTGTTTCAGGAAAAGAACACAAATGCAACGACTCTAGTGGATCAATGTGGTTTAGGAAAATAACACACATTCAATGACTCTTGTGGATCAGTGTGTTTTAGAAAAAGAACAAACATGCAATGACTCAAGTGGATCCATATGGATAAGAAAAGAACACACATGCAATGACACTAGTGGATCCATGTGGTTTAGGAAAAGAACACATATGCTATGTCACGAGTGGATCCATGTGGTTTAGGAAAAGAACACACATGCAATGTCACCTGGGGATCCATGTGGTTAAGGAAAAGAATACACACATGCAATATCTCTAGTGGACCAATGTGGTTTAGGAAAAGAACACACATGCAATCACACCAGAGGATCCATGTGGTTGAGGAAAATAACATAGATGTAATGAATCTAGTGGATCCATGTGATTTAGGAAACGAACACGCATGCAATGACACCAGTGGATCAATGTGGTTTAGGAAAAGAACATACATGCAATATCACTAGTGGATCCATGTGGTTTAGGAAAAGAACACACACGCAATGACTCTAGTGGATCCATGTGGTTTAGGAAAAGAACACACATGCAATAACTCTACTGGATCAATGTGGTTTAGGAAAACAACACACATGCAATGTCACCAGTGGATCCATGTGATTTAGGAAAAGAACACAAGTGCAATGACACCAGTGTATCCATGTGCGTTAGGAAAAGAATACAAATGCAATGTTACCAGTGGATCAATGTGGTTTAGGAAAAGAACATAAATGCAAATGTCACTAGTGGATCAATGTGGTTTAGGAAAATAACACACATGCAACGAATCTAGTGGATCAATGTGGTTTAGGAAAAGAACACACATCCAATGACTCTTCAATGTGTTTTAGGAAAAGAACACATAGGAAATGACTATAGTGGATCCATGTGGGTTCAGGGAAAGAACACACATGCAATGACACCAATGGATCAATGTGGTTTAGGAAAATAACACACATGCAAAGACTCTAGTGGATCCATGTGGTTTAGGAAAAGAACACACATGCAATGACTCTAGTGGATCCATGTGGTTTAGGAAAAGAACACACATGCAATAACTCTAGTGGATCCATGTGGTTTAGGAAAAGAACACACATGCAATGACACGAGTGGATCCATGTTGTTTAGGAAAAGAACACACATGCAATGACACCAGTGGATCCATGTGGTTTAGGAAAAGAAAACACATGCAATTTGACCAGTGGATCCATGTGGTTTAGGAAAAGAACACACATGCAATGTCACCTGTGGATCCATATGGTTAAGGAAAAGAACACACATGTAATGTATCTAGTGGATCAATGTGGTTTAGGAAAAGAACACACACGCAATGACACTAGAGGATCCATGTGGTTGAGGAAAATAACGTAGATGCAATGAATCTATAGGATCCATGTGATTCTGGAAACGAACACACATGCAATGACACCAGTGGATCAATGTGGTTTAGGAAAAGAACACACATGCAATATCACCAGTGGATCCATGTGGTTTAAGAAAAGAACACACATTGAATGACTCTAGTGGATCCATGTGGTTTAGGAAAAGAACACACATGCAATGACTCTAGTGGATCAATGTGGTTCATGAAAATAACACACATGCAATGTCACTAGTGGATCCATGTGGTTTAGGAAAAGAACACACATGCAATGACACTAGTAGATCCGTGTGGTTTAGGAAAAGAATACACATGCAATGTTACCAGTGGATCAATGTGGTTTAGGAGAAGAACACACATGCAAATGTCACCAGTGGATCAATGTGGTTTAGGAAAAGAACACACATGCAATGAATCTAGTGGATCAATGTGGTTTAGGAAAATAAAACACATTCAATGACTCTTCAATGTGTTTAGGAAAAGAACACATAGGCAATGACTCTAGTGGATCCATGTGGGTTAGGAAAAGAACACACATGCAATGACACTAGTGGATCAATGTGGTTTAGGAAAATAACACACATGCAATGACTCTAGTGGATCCACGTGGTTTAGGAAAAGAACACACATGCAATGACACCAGTGGATCCATGTGGTTTAGGAAAAGAACACACATGCAATGACACTAGTGGATCCACGTGGATTAGGAAAAGAACACACATGCAATGACACTAGTGTATCTATGTGGTTTAGGAAAAGAACACACATGCAATGTCACCTGTGGATCCATGTGATTAAGGAAAAGAACACACACATGCAATATCTCTAGTGGATCAATGTGGTTTAGGAAAAGAACGCACACGTAATGACACCAGAGGATTCTTGTGGTTAAGGAAAATAACATAGATGCAATGAATCTAGTGGATCCATGTGATTCAAGAAACGAACACACATGCAGTGACACCAGTGGATCAATATGATTTAGGAAAAAGAACATACATGCAATATCACCCGTGGATCCATGTGGTTTAGGAAAAGAACACACACGTAATGACTCCAGTGGATCCATGTTGTTTAGGAAAATAACACACACGCAATGACTCTACTCGATCAATGTGGTTCAGGAAAAGAATACACATGCAATGTCACTAGTGGATCCATGTGGTTTAGGAAAAAAACACACATGCAATGACACTAGTGGATCCATGTGGTTTAGGAAAAGAATTCACATGAAATGTTACCAGTGGATCAATGTGGTTTAGGAAAAGAACACAAATGCAAATGTCACTAGTGGATCAATGTGGTTTAGGAAAAGAACACACATGCAATGAATCTAGTGGATCAATGTGGTTTAGGAAAGAACACACATTCAATGACTCTTCAATGTGTTTTAGGAAAATAACACATAGGAAATGACTACAGTGGATCCATGTGGGTTAGGAAAAGAACACACATGCAATGACACCAATGGATCAATGTAGTTTAGGAAAATAACACACATGCAATGACTCTAGAGGATCCATGTGGTTTAGGAAAAGAACACACATGCAATGACTCTAGTGGATCAATGTGGTTCGGAAAAAAGCACACATGCAATGACTCTAGTGAATCCATGTGGTTTAGGAAAAGAACACACATGCAATGACTCTAGTGGATCCATGTGGTTTAGGAAAAGAATACACATGCAATGACAAGAGTGGATCAATGTTGTTTAGGAAAAGAACACACATGCAATGACACCAGTGGATCCATGTGGTTTAGGAAAAGAAAACACATGCAATTTCACCAGTGGATACATGTGGTTTAGGAAAAGAACACACATGCAATGTCACCTGTGGATCCATGTGGTTAAGGAAAAGAACACACATGCAATGTATCTAGCGGATCAATGTGGTTTAGGAAAAGAACACACACGCAATGACACTAGAGGATCCATGTGGTTGAGGAAAATAACATATATGCAATGAATCTAGTGTATCCATGTGATTCAGGAAACGAACACACATGCAATGACAGTAGTGGATCAATGTGATTTAGGAAAAGTGCACACATGCAAAATCACCAGTGGATCCATTCGGTTTAGGAAAAGAACACACATGCAATGAATCTAGTGGATCCATGTGGTTTAGGAAAAGAACACACATGCAATGACTCTAGTGGATCAATGTGGTTTAGGAAAAGAACACACATGCAATGTAACCAGTGGATCCATGTGGTTTGGGAAAAGAACACACATGCAATGACACTAGTGGATCCATGTGGTTTAGTAAAAGAATACACATGCAATGTTACCAGTGGATCAATGTGGTTTAGGAAAAGAACACACATGCAAATGTCACCAGTGGATCAATGTGGTTTAGGAAAAGAACACACATGCAATGAATCTAGTGGAGCAATGTAGTTTAGGAAAAGAAAAAACACATTCAATGACTTTTCAATGTGTTTTAGGAAAAGAACACATAGGCAATGACTCTATTGGATCCATGTGGGTTAGGAAAAGAACACAAATGCAATGACACTAGTGGATCAATGTGGTTTAGGAAAATAACACACATGCAATGACTCTAGTGGATCCATGTGGTTTAGGAAAAGAACACTGATACATCCATTTTGCATCAATATTCTATATCATAATTTACTATTATTCATTGATATATTTCATATTAAGAGATGATACTTATGCTATGTCATCTATTTTTGCATGGTTGATGACTTTTGGAGGATGGACCGCTGTAGTCAGGATTTTGATGGAAAAGGCGATGTTTGGAGGCAAAATTCGCGAAGATCAGAAAATTCGGGAAAATACATGGAAAATCCTATTTTTTCGAGAAGACGAAGGATGCCAAAAGGGGGAGCGGAGTTGGGCCATAGGGGGCCCACACCACCCCTGGCGCGGGCCACCCCTGGTCGTGCCACCCGGTGGTGTGGCTACCGTGGCCCACTCCTGGCTCTCCCCTTTGGCGTATTTTATCCCCTTGAAACCCTAAGCCTGGGGGAGTGACCACATAAAGATTCTGCCGCCTCTGCGGGGTAGAAAACTACACAGAGAGAAAGAGCTCTCTGGCAGGCAGAAATATGCCAGGGAAATTCCTTCCCGAAGAGGGGAGATCATCGCCATCAACACCACCATCAAGCTGGACTTCATCGGAATCATCATCACCATCATCTCCATCATCATATCCACCAGCACCATCATCACCACTCCATACTGCTGTAACAATTGGGTTGAATCTTGCATAGTTCTTAGGGGAAACTTTCCCGGTATTGATTACTTGTTATAGTTGATGCTATTGAGTGGAACCATTGGATTATTGTTATGTTCAGATTGTTACTTATCATCTTTGGTCTTGATCCATATGATGTCTTGTGAGTAGTTCATTTATTTCTTGAGAACATGGGAGAAGTCATGTTGTTAGTAGTGGAATTGTGTTGAGAAAGATTCAATAGTTTGTTATTTAAGTTGTGGTGTTATTCTTCTAGTGGTGTCATGTGAATGTCAACTACATGACACTTCACCTTTATGGGCCTAGGGGAATGCATTGTGTATTTGGCTACTAATCGTAGGGGTTGCCAGAGTGATAGAAACCTGAACCCCTGTTAGGAAACCTTTGCACAAGGGATGTTAGGATCTCAAAGTTTAAAGCTGTGGTTAGGTTTCTATCTTCATTACTTTCTTCTACTTGCGGATTCTTGCAAGGGGTATAATCACAAGTATGTATTAGTCCTAAGAAGTTCGATACATTAGCACAGGTTCACCCACACAACACTTATAAAACTAAAGAAGATTAATCAACTATATGAAGCGAAAGCACTTGATGATATTCCCATGTGTCCTCGAGAACGTTTGGTAATCTTAAGTAATACAACTGGCTTGTCCTTTACTAAAGAAAGGTTTGGGCCACTTGCTGCATCTATTATTATTGTCTTTTATTTACTCGCACTTTATTTATCTGCATTATCAAAAAACCCTAAAAATCCGTTTGCTAAGTATTTATAGAGAATTCCTGCTCCAAGCCACTCATTAACACCTTATTCTCCTTGTTGGCTCTTACTTATCGAAAATACTGCGATACACCCCTATACTTGTGGGTCATCAAGACTATTTTCTGGCGCCGTTGCCGGGGAGTGAAGCGCTATTGGAGAGTGGAACTGGTAAGGGAAACTTCTACTGTGAGTATTGTTTATTTATGTTAGTTACTTTATTCCAATATGGATAATTCACTTAGTTTCTTATTTCGTAATGATACTACCACTGCTGAGGTAGTAGATGAACCACCACCTGCTGAGAATGATACTTTTAAGATACCTAAAAGAATTGTTGATCGTGTTATGGATAACTACTATCTTGGAGATGGAACTGTCCATCCCGGTGACCATTTGCTCTTTATACACGAATTATGCGGGTTGTTAAAGTGTGCAGGTATTACAACAGATCAAGTCAAGAAAAAGTTATTCTCATTATCACTTAAAGGAAGAGCTAAGGAATGGTATAAGCTGCTGAAGAATGGTCAAGCTCTTGAATGGGAGGAAGTTGTACCTCTCTTTTATTCTAAATTTTATCCTCCTAGTGAGATTCATAAAGATTGGAATCAAATATACAACGTTTGGCCTCTTGATGGAGAGAGTACAGCTCAAGCTTGGGGGAGATTGAAGTTACTAATGCTCAAATGTCCTATTCATGAGCTCCCCAACAATATTATCATTAATAACTTTTATGCAAGGCTTTCTCTTCATGGTAAGGATCTATTGGATGCTTCTTGTGCTAGATCATTTACACGCATGGAAGAAGAAGCTAAATGGGATTTTCTAGACCGTATTCAAGACAACGCTGAAGCATGGGAGAATGATAAAGGAAGAAAGTCAGGTATAAATTATGATTATGAATGCATTGAATCTTTTATTGGAACTGATGACTTTCGTAATATTAGAAATTCTTATGGTATTGACTCTCAAGCTATTGCGAGTTATTTTAAAGCTTTTGCCTCTTATATTGAAATTCCTAAAAAGAAGTGGAATAAGTATCATGCACCTTATAAAGACATTGCTAATAGTGTTTCTGCGAGAAATACTGAAGTTTATACTACTAATCATGTTTTACCTGAACCTTACATTGAAAAAATGCCTTTCCTAGTTAAGATAAAGGAACATTCTATGATAGCTAGTATGGTTAATGAAAGTTCAAATAAAGCTGTTGAACCTGATGAACAAGTGGATGATGAACCTGTAATAGCAAATGTGAAAGACTTTGTCACTAAATATGTAGAAGAGGGACACACTATCCTTTGTCAGGAGACTTCTAATATTGTTTCACAAAGTAGTGTTATGAGAGCTAGTATCCTTGTGTTTTCTGTTAGAATAAGTGATCTTTGCTACAACGGTTCATGTGATAGTTACATCGTTAAATTTATGCATGATACTGAAAGTTATTATAAGAGAGGGAAAATAGTTCTTATGCATATCAATAATATCAAGTTTCCTTGCTTTGTGTTGAAAGTCTTTATGTTACATTTGTGTTGCCTTCCTATGCTAGCAGCCTCTAGTTTCAACAATTTATTTTCTTACAAAATTACCTTGCATAGGAAGTGTGTTAGACTTAAACATGTGTATTTTTGCTTCTTGATGCTCTCTTTCACTTCAATTCATATTCTTATGTGATCATCATTGAAACTATCATGCCCATCTTAATGGCTATAAAGAAAGAGCTTTTTGGGAGACAACCCAATATTTTTGCTTTCGGTTTGTTTTTGCTTATTTGAGTCATGGAAGTTATTGCTTCTGCAATAACCTCTTCTTATCCTTTTGTTGGGTTTTGTGTCAAGATCAACCTCTAATGAGAGAGAAGTAAGATTTGGGGAAGTTGCTGTCCCGAAACAGATTTTTGTGCTTCACTATAAAAAATCGTGAAATATCCTAGAACGTCGTACTGATCTCTAATGTTTTGTGTGCATGCCCCAGGTTATTATTTAACTTTTGTTAGTTTTGTACTTTTTGATTTGAGTAACAGAAGATTTTCGAAAAAATGATCTTTATCTGCTGGTCTGTTTTCACAGATTTGTACCACTCTTGCATTTGCCTCTTAAATCGATTTCCTTTTTGAATTCCTTTTGGGATTTCGGAAGGAGATGTTTTAGTAGCTTATGTTTTGATGGATTTCAGTTGAAATTGAACTTAAAAGGTTTATTACCTCTCTTAAACTAATTTTGCTAATGAGAATTGTGTGAAGTTTTGTGTGAAAGAAATTTCCAAGTTGTAGGAGAAAGTGGTGTAATGAGATAGTGAAAGGTTAAATGACTTAAGCAATATGTGTATGAAGATGAAGATATTGATATTATTAAAGCGGTGACTCCAGAAGAATTTATTAAACACCAAGTTCAGAGATCTGCAGAGTCCGTTTTTGAATGGGTAACAGTTCTGGTAAGAAAAGGTCCACGAAAAATATGTCCAGTTATATTTTTGTAGTTCTTATCCAACAAGAAAAGCAACAAAGAGAAAGAGGGACGGAAACGGAGCCAGGGTGGCTCACACCACCCTATGGCGCGCCCCCTGGCCGCGCCACCAGGTGGTGTTGCCTCCCCGGAGTCCGTCTCCGACCCGTTTTCTCCCAGTACTTTCCTTTTGTTGTAAAAATTCATAATATATAATCCCCCAGATCCCCCGAGGTTCATATATCATGTTTTCGTTTCTATCTATTTTTGCTAGGAACTATTCTTGAAGTTTAGAAGCACAATGGTCTCTGCTAACGATAAGGGAAAGGAGCCTATGGAGGAAGATCTCCAAGACTCTGAGTAGGAGGAGGAGATCGATAGTGAAGTTGAACAGGAGGCAAAGGAAGACAAACATCCGCACACCAGCACCACCATTGCAAGCATTGGTGTGGTGGCAAACCCTGCCAGGTTCAAAAGGACTGCACTGATGTCCACTAGAGGGAAGACTCTACGTCATTGCTTGGCTTCACGGTCACCTTCTCCACGCACCAAGAATCCTTTCCATGCCCTTGTCCATGAGCATCAATTCTAGAATATGCCAAAGGAGAAACTACCCTCCAATTGGGATATGCCCCGTTCTAACCATGCAGGAAAAGAAGACTTCAAGGAGGAAGAGTGGGGAAATAATCGTACGAGCTGGGATTCACAACCCGCCATGATCATGAACCGCATTGAGAACAACTCGGAGTTGATTCGTACTCTCACCTTCGAGATTGAGGACTTGAGGAAATTGATTGAAAAGTTCATCGAGAGAACACCACCACCACCAAAGGAGTAATTCATCATCAGGTTTTGGCATCCCCTTGGTTTGTTCCAAGCTTGGGGGAGTGCCGTGGTATCACATCACTATCTTCTATATTTTTACCTTTTTAGTAGAGTCATATCATGAATATAGAAGTTATCATGTAGGATGGTTTTCATTATGGAAGTGCCCCCCCTCTCGTTAGATATCTATGTATCCCTTTGTGCGAGTTGCCGTTATGGAATATTAATGAGAAGTTCTATCATTTACTCTTTTGCATATCTTATATTAGTTTTCAATTTCTGTTATATGATTGATATTGTTGTTAGTATTAGTATCACTTTGGGATCATTGAGTTAATTTAGTTGGTTTTGGCAAACCTAGCTCGGTCAGTGGCAACACTATTATGAGAATTGAATGAAAAAGATAAAAGTACTCTTAAAGAATACAATTTCATCATATTTCTTCCTTGATTTTCTCATAAGCTTAGTATTCTCTAGTTAAGATCTTTTGTGCTTCCAAGGAAGATTGCATGTTTGTTTTTATCACTTGTATGTTTGTTTGTTTCCTTCAACTCTTATGCTTGCTACCCAACCTTGCTAGCCAAAAACCTGTACTAAGAGGGCATTCTTCTCGTGCATCCAATCCTTAAACCAAAAAATATTCATTTGTGTACACCATACCTACCTATTAGCACTATTGCTATTCCAAGTAAATTCATGTTTTTATCTACCTTCTGAATTAAACTTGTTATGTGAAAATTAGTGATTAAAGCTCTCACGAACTTGATGGCACACTTACTTTTCTTGCCCCTAATAAACTTGAACCATTGTGTCATCTAAGTTGTATATGCTTGCACTTATATGTTGGGAATTAGCCGAACCATGCTGTCATGGGGAACGCTTTCAACATTGCACTTGTACATTGTACTAGTTAATATCATTCTCTTTTCTTTATGGATGTCGTCGGTGTGAAATGAAAGGGGAGCTTGTAACTCCATGGAGTTATGCATGTGTGTTAGAGAAACACCTGGGCCGTTGGTCTAATACATGCCTAATCATGGTGGAAACCTGCAGCGTAACCATAATAAGCAATCGATGAAGCATTCTTCTTATAAAAAAAGAGATATAGGTTGAGAAAAAGAAAAAAAAGATGAGAAAAGAGGAAAGAGAGAAAAAACACCATTTTCCCATGGTAAATAAGAAGATTGCTGAGAAGCTCATTGTCTGCTTGCCTTGTCATTTTGATATGGGGATTCTTCCGTATCATCGGGCAAGGGGTACCCCATTGGTGGCTCTCTGTGATACACATGTACTTACTATGACAAGAACTTACCAGTAACTAAACTTGAGTAGCATGAGGAGCGGCCCACGTATTGAAGGGACATGAGATTTCCAACTTATACTTTGTCAAGAATATACTCCATAGTTTGTTCACTTTAACCTTAACCACCTAAAGATGCTTATGATAGGGGCAATGAGAGCTGAAAGCTAATAAGTACCATAATTTTTGGAAGCTCTTTATGAAAATTGAAATCCCTGCTTCCCTCTACGAAGGGCTTATCTTTTACTTTTTAGTTGAGTCAGTAAACCTATTCCTTTCTATCTCAGCAAGTATTTTGAGTTGTTGTGTTTCATTCATTCATATGATGATTTATTCAATCATGTTTCTTATGTTCCTTGTTTTGCACATTTCTCTTATATTAGTGATTATTACTTTGAAATCTATCAATGAAAACCCATTATGTTTGAACTCTTGCAGATTGTTAACTATTCTTTGACCAAGAGCAAAGTTTGCCATTACCAATTATGATTTAATTTATGTGTCTTTATTGTGTTTCCTTTACTTATTGCAAATTAAGTTATATAATAGTGAGTTGTCTTCTATTATGATTTGTGTATTGATGAATGTGATGCTTCTTGTCCGTATTCTTTTATCGACTCTTCACTCCATAAACCTGAGGTCATGTTTATTGAGCTCAGTTTTCGCTTGAGGACAAGCGAAGTCTAAGCTTGGGGGAGTTGATACGTCCATTTTGCAGCACTATTATATATCATAATTTACTGTTATTCATTGACATATTTCATAGATGATACTTATGTTATTTCATCTATTTTTGCATGGTTGATGAATTTTGGAGGATGGACCGCTGCAGTCAAAATTCGGATGGAAAAGGCGCTGTTTGGAGGCGAAATTTGCGAAGATCAGAAAATCCGGGAAAATACATGGAAAATCCTATTTTTCCAGAAGACGAAGGATTCCAGAAGGGGGAGCGGAGTTGGGCCACAGGGGGCCCACACCACCCCCTAGCACGGGCCACCCCTAGCCGCGCCACCAGGTGGTGTGGCCACACTGGCCCACTCCTGGCTCTCCCCTTTGGTGTATATTATCCCACGAAACCCTAAGACTAGGGGAGAAACCACAGAAAGATTCCGCCACCTCTGCGGGGTGTAAAACTACAGAGAGAGAAAGATCTCTCCGGTAGGCAAAAACTCTGCCAGGGAAATTCCTTCCCGGAGAGGGGAGATCGTCGCCATCAATGCCACCATCAAGCTGGACTTCATCGGGATCATCATCACCATCATCTCCATCATCATCTCCACCATCACCATCATCACCACTCCATACCGCTGTAACAATTGGGTTGAATCTTGCATAGTTCTTAGGGGAAACTTTCCTGGTATTGATTACTTGTTGTAGTTAATGTTATTGAGTGGAACCATTGGATTATTGTTATGTTCAGATTGTTACTTATCATTATATTATCTCTGATCTTGATCCATATGATGTCTTGTGAGTAGTTCGTTTAGTTCTTGACGACATGGGAGAAGTCATGTTGATAGTAGTGGAATTGTGTTGAGAAAGATTCAATAGTTTGTTATTTAAGTTGTGGTGTTATTCTTCTAGTGGTGTCATGTGAACTCAAATACATAACACTTCACCTTTATGGGCCCAGGGGAATGCATTGTGTATTTGGCTACTAATCGTAGGGGTTACCAGAGTGATAGAAACCTGAACCCCTGTTAGGAAACCTTTGCACAAGGGATGTTAGGATCTCAGAGTTTAAAGCTGTGGTTAGGTTTCTATCTTAATTACTTTCTTCTACTTGTGGATTCTTGCAAGGGGTATAATCACAAGTATGTATTAGTCCTAGGAAGTTCGGTACATTAGCACAGGTTCACCCACACAACACTTATCAAACTAAAGAAGATTAATCAACTATATGAAGCGAAAGCACTTGACGATATTCCCATGTGTCCTCGAGAATGTTCGGTAATCTGAAGTAATACAACCGGCTTGTCCTTTGCTAAAGAAAGGATTGGGCCACTTGCTACATCTATTATTATTGTCTTTTATTTACTCGCACTTTATTCATTTGCATTATCAAAAAACCCTAAAAATCTTTTTGCTAAGTATTTACAAAGAATTCCTGCTCCAAGCCACTCGTCAACACCTTCTGCTCCTTGTTGGGTTCGACATTCTTACTTATCAAAAATACTGCGATACACCCCCTATACTTGCGGGTCATCAAACACACATGCAATGACTCTAGTGGATAATTGTGGGTTAGGAAAAGAGCACACATGCAATGACTCTAGTGGATCCATGTGGTTTAGGAAAAGAACACACATGCAATGACTCTAGTGGATCCATGTGGTTTAGGAAAACAACACACATGCAATGACACTAGTGGATCCATGTGGTTTAGGAAAAGAACACACATGCAATGACACTAGTGGATCCATGTGCTTTAGGAAAAGAACACACATGCAATGTCAACAGTGGATCCATGTGGTTTAGGAAAAGAACACACATGCAACGTCACTCGTGGATCCATGTGGTTTAGGAAAAGAAAACACATGCAATGTCTCTCATGGATCAATGTTGATTAGGAAAAGAACACACACGCAATGACACTAGAGGATCCATGTGGTTGAGGAAAATAACATAGATGCAATGAATGTAGTGGATCCATGTGATTCAGGAAATGAACACACGTGCAATTACACCAGTGGATAAATGTGGTTTATGAAAATAACACACATGCAATGACTCTAGTGGATCCATGTGGTTTAGGAAAAGAACACACATGCAATGACTCAAGTGGATCCGTGTGGTTTAGGAAAAGAACACACATGCAATGACTCTGGTGGATCCATGTGGTTTAGGAAAAGAACACACATGCAATGACTCAAGTGGATCCGTGTGGTTTAGGAAAAGAACACACATGAAATGACTTTGGTGGATCCATGTGGTTTAGGAAAAGAACACACATGCGATGACTCTAGTGGATCCATGTGGTTTAGGAAAAGAACACACACGCAATGACAACTGTGGATCAATGTGGTTTACAAAAAGAACACACCTGCAATTTCACAAGTGGATCCATGTGGTTTACAAAACTAACACACATGCAATGTCACAAGTGGATTCAGGTGGTTTACAAAAATAACACACATGCAATGTCTCTAGTGGTTTAGGAAAAGAGCACACACGCAATGGCACCAGAGGATCCATGTGGTTAAGGAAAATAACATAGATGCAATGAATCTAGTGGATCCATGTGATTCAGGAAACGAAAACACATGCAATGACACCAGTGGATCAATGTGGTTTAGGAAAAGAACACACATGCAATATCACCAGTGGATCCATGTGGTTTAGTAAAAGAACACACATGCAATGACTCTAGTGGATCCATGTGGTTTAGGAAAAGAACACACATGCAATGACTCTAGTGGATCAATGTGGTTCAGGAAAAGAACACACTTGCAATGTCACTAGTGGATCCATGTGGTTTAGGAAAATAACACACATGCAATGACACCAATGGATCCATGTGTTTAGGAAAAGAATACACATGCAGTGTTACTAGTGGATCAATGTGGTTTAGGAAAAGAACACACCTAAAAATGTCACAAGTGGATCAATGTGGTTTAGGAAAAGAACACACATGCAATGAATCTAGTGGATCAATGTGGTTTAGGAAAAGAAAACGCATTCAATGACTCTTCAATGTGTTTTAGGAAAAGAACACATAGGCAATGACTCTAGTGGATCCATGTGGCTTAGGAATAGAACAAACATGCAATGACACTAGTGGATCAATGTGGTTTAGGAAAATAACACACATGCAATGACTCTAGTGGATCCATGTGGTTTAGGAAAATAACACACATGCAATGACTCTAGTGGATCAATGTGGTTTATGAAAAGAGCACACATGCAATGACTCTAGTGGATCCATGTGGTTTAGGAAAAGAACACACATGCAATGACTCTAGTGGATCCATGTGGTTTAGGAAAAGAACACACATGCAATGACACTAGTGGATGCATGTGGTTTAGGAAAAGAACACACATGCAATGACACTAGTGGATCCATTTGAATTAGTAAAAGAACACACATGCAATGTCACCAGTGGATCCATGTGGTTTAGGAAAAGAACACACATGCAATGTCACCCGTGGATCCATGTGGTTTAGGAAAAGAACACACATGTAATGTCTCTAGTGGATCAATGTGGATTAGGAAAAGAACACAGACGCAATGACACTAGAGGATCCATGTGGTTAAGGAAAATAACATAGATGCAATGAATCTAGTGGATCCATGTTGTCGTTGTATTGGGAACAACAGTACCTAAGAAGGTTAGATAGAGGTGTGGGGACTAGCATGGAATCTCTCGACGGCGTCCGCATGCGGGATTGGATACGAGCAAGTGCAGCGAGACACAAGAAGTACCCAGGTTAGGAGCCCTCGTGGTGAGGTAAAACTCCTACTCCTGCCGATCTTACTATGAGCGATATACGGGCTACATGTGCTCCTCAAGCTATATTCTCTAGCTACTGTCATAAATGCACACAGACCAACCCTTTCTACTGCAGCCTTGTCTCTCCTTATATATGCAGAGAGGCAACGGTCTCACTGGCCAGTCCGGCTGGCGGACCCCCTAGGTGGGTCCCAACCGGCTGGTCATCTACAATATCTGGTACAACTATGTCCCATCAGAGTATGAGCAGTATGGTTGTCGTGGGCATAGTGAACGCCGTGCGAGCCTGTCGTCGGCATCGGGCCACTGTTCCCGCGTCATCCCCGCACATTGCTCTGTCCTCCTAATTGGTTCCGGCTATGCTGCTGTAGCCGGTTGCTTCTTCCCACTCCGGCTACCATGGGGTAGCCGGCTTGACTTGTCTTGTCCGGCTGCGCTCAGCCAGCCGGGCATGATCCGACTGTCGTAGTTCTTGTCTGGTTGGGGTATCCGGAGGTCATCCCCCCGACATTAGCCCACGAGCGCGTGTAGACTTCGCCCTTAGGTGAAATGTGCGCGTGCTCCCTCTTCGTTTTGAATTTCTGGCTGGCTACGCCTGGCGGTTGCGCTACCAGTGACGTTAGTGCTGATGCCGGCCACGCGTGCACGCGCCATCATTACTCTGCGGCAGGCAGCGAAATGTCCCGTCACACGTCGCCTCGGGAAACTGCTGCCTGGCTCTTCGTTTCTCGCTCCGGTATCTTTTGCACTCCTCGCTTCTGCACACGGGATTTGGAGCGGCGGTTGGGGTGGGTCGCGCTTCGATGGGCGCCGCGTGGCACTGCGAACGGTTGCCCTTCCGGGCCTTTAAAGGGGCACTCGGGGGAGGGCGGTTTCTCCCTTCGCTTCCTCCTACTCCCAGTTGCCTTCCTCTTCTCTCTTGCGCTCCTGCCTTTCGCGCTTCGCCACCGTCACTGTTGTAGCCCGCCACGCCGCCCGTTTGACATCATCAGCGGTACGGGCCACCGTCACTCATCCGTCGCAGCGCCTCCCAGTGAACCAGCAATGGCCACCGAGCGCGGAGCATGGTGCGGCTCCTCTGTCACGGAGGAGCACATCCAGAAGTACCGCGCCACCCGTGTCCTGCCGTCGGAGGAGGAAGTGGAGGTGCGGCTCGTGTCGGCGGGGGAGGTGTCGCCGTAGCCGACGGAGCGGGAGCGGGTGATCTTCCTCTTGCACCTGGCCCACGGGTTCGCGCTGCCGGTGCACCCGTTCTTCCTCACCTTCCTTGCCTTCTTCGACCTCCACCTCCACCATCTGGGCGCCAACGCCATCGGGATGCTGACGCACTTCGCAGCCTTCTGCGAATGCTACCTCGGGATCCAACCGGATCTCGGGCTCTTTTGCCGGGTCTTCCGAGTCCGGCCGCAGGTCCAGTTCACGAAGGGGCCGCTGGTCGTCTGTGGCGGCGCCTAGATCTACTCCCGCATGCAGACTGGCTACCCCAAGTTCCGGCTGCACGACACGGTACGGCTGTGGCAGCAGTCGTACTTCTATGTCTGCAAACTCACCACCGTGGACCAGATTAATCTTCCGGCGTTCCAGGACATGGAGTCCAGCCGGTAGCAGTGGGACTTGAAGGTCTACATCAAGAAGGCGGAGTCGGATGCGATGTTGCAACGCATGCGCTCCATCGTCACCACCCGTCTAACCGGCCTGGACATCACCCTTAGCTGGATGTCCAGGCTGATAATGCCGCTGCAGCAGCGAGCGCACAAGATGTGCTTCTACTCCGGCCGGCTAGACCCGACCTGGCTATCTCGCCGCGATACCCGCTACCATAATCTGAAGGAGTGGGTGTGTACCATCACCAAGGAGCGGCTGCCGGAAGGCTGGACCTTCGGGCTGGCCCCTTATAGCCGTGACAACCGCGCTCCCCGGGTAGGTCTTTCTAGCCGGAATTCTCTTTGTATTTCTTGCCCTTTTTTTATCTGGCTAATCTTTTGTCCTTTGCAGATCTTCCACTGCATCCTTCGTGAGGAGGGCGATGCCCCTCTTTAGACATTCACGCCTGACTTGCCCGAGCTGCGCGCTCACCGGTCTGGCGAGGAGTCTGACGGGGATGGGGATGTCTTCCCTAGCCGGAACGACAAGCCGGCCGCCGATCCCCATGCTGAGGTCGACGAGGAGGAAGAGGTCGCGCCTTCCCACGAGCCGTCAAGGCGCCGCGTGGCGGATGGTGACTCCAGCCGGTCTGGTGCTGGTGGGAGTGGCCCTAGCCGTTCCAGCGCCAGCCGGCCCGATGTGGAGGAGCCGACCCCCAAGAGGAGCCGGACCGACGCCCTTCCACCGAGCCGCCTTGGCCGGAAGAAAGGGCTGCCCCCGGTGGTACAGGGGTAAGTTCTTCTCCGAGTGCCTTTATTGTCTTCTGCTCCTTTTGCTTTTTCTTGTTTGTCTTTAGCTCATTTGACTTTTTCTCTTTTCTTTTCCTTTTGCCGCTTCAGCACGCTGGTCTCCTTCGGGGCCGCGAGCCTGGCGCGGGCGCCGAATAGGTCGCTGCCCCGTGCGTCGCCTGTGGCTGCCTCCGTCCCTCCTTCTTCCGAGGCGCCACCCCCGCCACCGCCTCGAGCTGAACCGGCTGTGCCAGCCGGAGCATGGGGTCCTCAGCCGGCTACTATGGTCCAGCCGAAAACGGTTGTGGCCACCTCGCAGGACGGCCCTTCCACGGGGACGCGAGGGGCGGCCACCGGCAAAGAACTCGTGGTTGTCAGCGACGACAACTCCGAGGACGAGCCGGGGGAGGAATGGAAGACGGTGGTGGTTACCGCGAAGGAGTCGCTGGCCGCCAATCCCATGGATGACGACGCCTCCTCCGCCACCTCGTTGACGGATCTCGCTGCCACCTTCGAGCTGGCGATGAAGGAGATCCGGCTCTGTGTGCGCTCAGCAGGAGATCGATCACTTGAAGAAGGCGAACGACCGACTGAGCAAGTCCAACTCCACGCGTGGCTGCAGAACAAGGATTGGCATGCCAAGGTGGATGCTCTGGAGGCCACCGTCAAGGAGCGCGATGCCTCGCTCGCCAGCCAGACTGAAGCCTTCAACCTTCTCGAGGCCCAGAACAAGGACCAAGAGAAGGAAATCAAGCGGCTGACGACGAAGGAAAAGGCCCTGGTGGAAGAGCTGATGCAAGTCGGGCACACAGCCAAGGGTAAGTTCCCTTTTCCGACTCCTCTCGTCTTTCCGGATCCGGTAGCCAGATCTGACTTTCTTTTTTCTGATAGCTTTTTATCCCGCCATAGACCCGTTGGCCTACAACCAGCTACAGGAGAACTGGCCGGGAGCACAGCAGACAGCCCAGGAGCTCGTCGTCCTTCTTGGCGAGGAGGCTGCCAAGCTTCGCCAGGTGGCGCAAGCCATCTTCTCCTTCCTATGGCCAGACGCTCTGATTCCGGAGACGATGGCGCAGCTAGCCGCAAAGGTGGGGGAGGTGCCGGCTGCCATCGACCGGCTGCGAGACGTGGCGGCACGAGCCGGAGCGGAGATGGCCTTGGCCCTCATGCTCTTGTGGTACAAGGACGCCCGTGTCGAGAAGATCGACGGGGGTTTCTGCACCGGCGCCGACCTTGCCGCCATTCGCCAGGCCCATACAGAGCTCCTGGCCTCTGCCATCAAGATTGCTGACTATGTGGACCCTGACGAGGTGCTCACCGACTCGGAGTCTGTCGGCACTCCGGATGCGGAAGTCTCGCCGCGACCGGCTGGGGACGACGCCAGAACTGGATCGAACGCCGCGCCTCCTCCGCTTCCCGAGACCGTCGCCAGCCAGGGCGCTCCGCACGGCAAGGGCCCCGCTGCTTAGCCATAACCCCGGGATGCCAGGTGTATTTGTTTATCCTGTTTGGCTTGGAACTTGTTTGTCTGTACCGGCTGCTTCTAGTGCCGGGTAAACTCATGGGAGCTTCGTCTCCCCTTTCCGCTTAATGTCAGTCTGAACTAATTTGGCTTGCCATCGACTTGTGTTTAACTTTGTCCGGCTGACTTCGCTCGGCTGAATGCCTTTAGCCAGGGGAACTGCAATTCTAGTGGGGGTGCGCCAGCGCACCCACTGGGTGTATCCCCCGAGATTCGGAGTAGCTGGCACAGCCAGGTACTTCGAATCTTCTTTCTTTCCTTAAGTCTTGTAGCTTCATCCGACTAGACACCTCTTAGTCGGTTACTTCCGCTGGCTGAACGCTGCGGTAGAACTAACATTCCAGTGAAGCGCCAGCCTCCAGATTGCTCAGCGTGACTAGGTACTTCAAATCTTCTTATTTCTTCTGCTCCTGTCCTTGCCCTCAGCTAGGCTCCGAATATCCGGCTAAACGCCCTTAGCCGGCCGGGAAACTACGAGATTCCACTAGGGGCACGTGAGCGCACCCAGTGGGTGTAGCCCCCGAGATTCGGAGCGCTTGATGAAGGCAAGGACTTCAAATCTTCTTCTTCTTTTCTTCCTGGATTCCGACTCGAAGTAGTCGTGCAAAGCATACACGCATACATACATTCTCACCTGTTAATAGGTTATTCTCCTAACTGTAGCCGGGAGGCGAGTTTTTTTTGAAAACTAGCTCGTGCCTTTCTAGACATTTAGTCATTTTCCCGTGCGCTCTGTTGTTTTCGCTCCATCCTTGCCGGGCAGCCGGGTTGCGGTCTGTAGCCGGAATCGAAGGGAGCTGACAGTACATTGTGCACGGTACTAACGACTTAGCAGCCGAATTGTGTTAAGCTAGTTGCGAGGCCGGGATGCCCGATCTGTCGCATCTCCTCCCTATTTTTCATGTGGGATGCCTCGGGCTTTTCCTCTTGCTAGCCGGACAGCCGGGTTGCGGTCTGTAGCTGAGACGGAGAGTGGGGCTCTGACATCGTCGCACATTACTTAGTCGGTTTGTCGATTTTAGCAGGTCGGGCCAGCCGGCAAGCCCTCGGGTAAGGGTTGCTGGAGCCGGAAAATCTGAACCAGAAAATAGATACATACACATTTCTAGCAAGGACCCCCCAGCATCTCGTGGTGGTCCGCATTTTCATTCATAGGGTTTGCGGGATACATACACTGTCTGGTGACTAGGTGTAAAACGGGCACAGCAAGGCCGCGTTCCAGGGATGCTCGGTCTCCTCATTTGACTTGTCCATCTTGTTCTTGCGTGGCTGTTGCGTGTCGATGGGGTAGTAGGAGTCATTGGGCAGCGCCCGACTGATGATGAAGGGACCCTCCCAGGGTGGCGATAGCTTGTGCATGCCCTTCGTGTCCTGCACCAGCCGGAGGACCAGGTCGCCCTCGCGGAACGCGACAGGACGGATCTGGCCTGAATGGTAGTGCATAGTCATTGCTGGTACAAGGCCGATCTGGACAATGCCAGTTCGCGGGCCTCCTCGAGGAGGTCCACACTGTCTTCTCACGCCTCCTAGTTGGCCTTTTCATCGTAGAGGAGCTTCCGTGGAGAGTCGAACTCGATGTCCGCGGAGAGGACGGCTTTCGATCTGTAGACCAGGAAGAACGGGGTGTAGCCGGTTGATCTGTTCGGCATGGTGTGGAGGCTCCATAGCACAGCCGGAAGCTCCTCGATCCAGCATCTGTGCGACCACTCCAAAGGCACGATGAGGCGTGGTTTGATGCCGACTATCACTAAGCCGTTAGCCCGTTCGACTTACCTGTTGGACTGTGGGTGCGCGATGGAAGCAAGGTCTAGCCGGATGCCCTTGTTGCTGCAGAACCGGGCGAAGGCCCCCTTGGAGAAGTTCGTGCCGTTATCGGTGATGATGCTGTTGGGTAGCCGAACCAGTGGATGATGTCAGTGAAGAAGGTGACGACTGTCGCCCGTCCAGCTTTCGGATGGGCTTGGCCTCGATCCATTTTGTAAATTTGTCCACCGCCACCAGCAGATGGGTCATACCCGCGCGCGACCGCCTCAAGGGACCGACCATGTCAAAGCCCCAAACAGTGAAGGGCCAGGTGATCGGTATGGTCTTGAGCACCAAAGTCGGCATATGCCTGAGCTGCCCGAAGCGTTGGCACCCATTGCACGCGCGGACTAGCTGTTCGGCGTCCTCGAGGGCGGTGGGCCAATAGAAACCATGGAGAAACGCCTTGACGATTATCGCCCTTGAGGAAGCGTGGTGCCGCTTTTCGCCACAGTGGATGTCCTCGAGCAGCGGTGCTTTGTGTCCATGTCGACACACCTTTGGAAGATGCCGGATACGCTGCGCTTGTACAATTCTTTCTTGATGATGGTGTACGTGTGCGCACGACACCGGATTTGCCTGGCCTCCACCTCATCATCCGGAAGTTCCCCGTTGGCAATGTAGTTCATGAAGGGTTGTGCCCAAGATGGTATTTCCCGGATGGCGAGGATGCTTCCGCTCTCCGGTTGATGGTCGTCGGGGGGGTGCTCCGGATGGGGTACCTGGGACGGCAGTCGCTGAGCTGCTCGATGAGTCGGCAGCCCTCGGGTCTTGGGAGCTGGAGGGTACTGACTTGCCGGAGTTGGTGCAGACCTTCTTCTTTGGAGGTTCCGCTGGCTCTGCATCTGCCGTGACATCAACCGGGGAGTTCCCTGCCCATATGATGGAATCCGACTCGGGGGACGGGTTGATGGAGGGCTTGCACAGGTGCTCCAAGGAGACCCCGGGTGGGATCGCCTGCCTGGTGGATCCGATTCGTGCGAGCGAATCGGCTGCCTCGTTGTTGACACGAGGGATGTGATGAAATTCACATCCGTCCAAGCAAGCGCTAAGCTTCTGTATGTGGAACCGGTAGAGAGCCATGTTCGTATCGCGGGCGTCCCGCTCTCCGGATATCTATTGCACCACCAGGTCCGAATCACCGAAGCAAAGGATCCGGTTGACAGCGATCTCTCTGGATAGCCGTGGGCCATGCACCAGTGCCTCATATTCGGCTACATTGTTGGAGGCCTTGAGGTGGATCTACAGGACGTACTCCAGCCAGTCTCCCTTGGGCGAGGTGAGCACAATGCCGGCTCCCAAGCCCCCGAGCATCTTCGACCCGTCGAAGTGCATCGTCCAGTGGTCCGAATCCGGAACCGGTGGGAGGTATTGGGTCTCGGCCCAGTCGACGAGGAAGTCCGCTAGCGCCTGCGACTTGATCGTGAGCCGGGGCTCATACTGGATGGAGTAGGCGGAAAGCTCGATGCCCCACTTGGCGACTCGGCCGACGTCCTTGTTGCCGATGATTTCCAAAAGGGGTGCAGTGCAAACGACCTTAATCGGATGCTCCTAGAAGTAGTGCTTGAGCTTCTTGCATGCCAGGTACACGCCATAACACATCTTCTAGTAGTGGGGGTAGTTCTCCTTGGAGAGGGAGAGGACCTCACTAAGGTAGTAGACAGGCCGCTGAACCGGCCAAGCCTTGCCTTCCTCGGGGCTCTCCACCACCAGGACAATGCTGACGACCCGGCTGATGGCTGCTATATAGAGCAACATCGGCTCCTTTGTAACTACCTCGGTGAATTCCGCTCTTAGTTACAAGCCTGGATGAGCGGAAATGGTTAAAATAGTACGGTGGGGCCCAAATGCCACTCACAGGTAGACCTTTCGGCCGTCCTAACCATTTCCAAACATCGGGACAAGAACGAGCGGCGTAATCGGCAGGCGAAGGGATCAACTACATACACAAATAAGTATGTATGCAAGCCACCATACAACAGTCCTCAGAGCCATTCCATCTAAAAGAAATAGAAATATTGCAACGCCATACGGCAAGATCCAAATATCCTAGATAGATATAATAGTTTCGGATATCTCCTCATACATCAAACATCAGAGTATCGGTGAGCGGAAAACAAGATCCGAGTACGGATAAGAAGCAAATCGGCATAAGATGCCCCATAAATAAACACATCCCGCCCACAGATCTCACGGATCCCCGTTCCCGGAATCTCTACACTGAGTGATCGTTGCCAACATCGTCCGTTTCTTCCACCCAGTATCCATCTTGCGAGTTCACCTGTTCATCTGAATCAAACAATTTATCGTGTGAGACCCTAGGGGTACTCAGCAAGTCTTTATGCCTCTAAAGGGGACACAACCTGGGGTGACGCAATTGCAGCAAAAGATAATACCTAACAATTCTATGGATACTCGCTAATCATCCGCCTAACCATAGATAGACGGATGTCCGTGAATTAATAAAAACAGTTATAATAGTAATATTAACAGATCCATCCTCCTCCTCGCTTACCAACAAGGAAGCGGACGAACAGCCCCCCATCCATTGGCAGTTTTATTATCCATTCCATGAGTGTTGCACTATTTACTAGTCAGGTACTTAGTCAAATTAAAAGCGGTACTTTAGTTATACTTGTCTATGATCGAGAAACTGTGCTCCAAGTCGTCCATAACCGCGGACACGGCTTTTAGAAAGATTTACCTGAGGTGCACAAATAACAACACACTCGATCAACCTTGGAAAAACCAAATCAAAACCCAACGAGGCATTCACGACAAAGCGATCACAGGATTCAGAAATATTTCAGGGGGCCACCCCACTAAGCTACCATAAAGAAGTTGGCGGCTCAAAGCGGACCCAGGTTTGTGTGGGCGTATCAGAATTTGGGAACCGAAAGTGTGACTAGGCTTGTCGATACATGACAGCGATGTCACGATCCTAAGCAGACAGGTGCTCCACGCACAATCGTAAATAAAGTAGTAAAGCATGACATAAGTACAGGATAGTAATAAAGCCCCAAACTACTTTGTGGCCCCAAGAAATAAGAATGAATCAAGCTCTGGCTCAGGGGGGTTCATAAGCCTCCCGGATGTGGATAGCGCGAATATTCAAGGAACAGGAATCAAGTACTCGGGGTCCTACGGGACACAAGTGAGCATGAAAAACCAAATAGCAGATATTGCTCACCGGTGCCACTTTCATTAGTTATCCCATTACTACTCAGGTTAAGTTGTTTAGGTACCTCGTTATCCATCAGACACTCACATACCCTACACATGCTGTTCTATGACCCGCATGGCTCAAACAACTCCTGTAGTACTGGCTCATGGGATGGAGGAACAAGCTTCGGTGGGGTTGAAATGTAAAGGCTATGCAATACTTGGGATTCAGTTTAATGCAATCGCGACTCAATGATGCAAGAATAAGATAGAGGCAATAGGTACTATATGTATGCAAGCATGTGGTAGTGCTTGCCTGGCAGCTCAGTTGAAGCGAGGGACGGATCTGGGTAGTGCTCCTGGGTTTCTTGATATATCCCCTGCTCAACGTCTATTCGAAGAAGAACCAAACAAACAAGGGCCAACATAAATAAAGTGCACAAGCATATGAATTAAAATGCGACAAGCAAACAATCATGCCATGATTAATGATGCACAATTTGCATGGCAATAATGTAGCATGGCATGGGTGAGGTGTGGAGTACAAGAATAAAGCATTTTATGGCGTTTTAGTCACCTTTTATCCTCAAATAAGTTGCTGTATACTTTATATTTATATGATGCGTACTGCAAATCAGAACATGGAATGCATAAACAGAAAGGTCTCGTCGAGTTGATCATTTTAGACATATCATATGTCAAATTCGGAGTTATAAGACAAAAGTTATTAATAAATTAAGGCAAAGGGGCATTTTATTGTAATTTTAATCAACTCGAAAATTAAAGTGTTCAAACATTATTTTGAATAGCATATTTGAAATCCTCATATTTTTCTGATTCAAAAACATATATCATATGTTGAATTTGGAATTATATTTTAAAAGATATTTGAAAACAGATTTGAATTTAAAACAAATTTGAAAAGTTTAAATTAAATCCGAAAAACAGAAAACCTTTTGTCACTCAGCCCAGACCTAGCCACAGACAGTGACAAGTGGGCCAACTGCTGACTGGGCGACACAGCGTGCAGAACAGGTTTTTCTCACCGCGGCTACCCTAGACCAAGAGGCTGACAGGTGGGGCCGGCAGCCTGAGGTCCAGCCTGTGACAGCCTGATGGCGACACGTGGTGGATCCGGGGGAGTGCGGGTTGAGGTTCTGGACTCTGGGGTACCTTTTTGCAAAAAGGCTGGGAGGATGACATGTGGGACTGGCTGGACCGCGGGTTTAGCCGAAATAAAACGAGGGGGTTAAGCGCAAAAAGGGGCCACGCCACTGTGGATCTTCTCTGCGATCTGACGACCGATCGGTGTCCGCGACGCGTGAGCCTTGTGTGAGAATCGAACCAGGCGCGGACGCGTGCGCGAGGCTGAGTGACCAGCTGGCTGGTTCTGGATGGTGACAGAGGAGCGGCAGGCGGCTAGATAAGGTGCTACAGCGAGGCGAAGCCAGCGCGATGGCCAGGCAGAGTGCTCGATGAAACAACCGTGAGCTAGGCGGTCTGGCGGCGGGCGTGTCGTGGAGAAGGAGGTGCTCACCGGGCTCGTGGTGGAGTTGGATCGGGCAGGGCGAGAGGGACCGTCGGCACGACGCAGACTCCCGGAGCTAGGGTTTCGTCGAGGCGGGCAGTCTGGCGGGCTTGGCGCTTCTCCTCCTGTTGGCGGAGTACAGGCGGCGGAGGTGGTCCTCGGACTCCTCGATCACCTCCACGACGAGCTTGACGGCCGAGCAGCGGGGCGGCGACATCTTTGGCAATGGCGTCGGCTGTTAGTGGTCGGAGGTAAGAGGGAAGAAGGAGGCGGCTCGAGGGCGGATCTGGGCCTGCACGAGAAGAGAGGGAGGGTGGAGATAAAGGCGAGGGAGAGCGGGGTGCCGTGGGGGAGTGGGTTAGGGATAAAGGTGGCTTCGGCCACCTTTTCCTCCTCTCCTTCACGTGCGCGAGCTGGGGCTCGGCATGGGCATGCACGGGAGCATGCAGGTGGGCCAAGGGAGGCAAGGCAGGCGGACTCAGGCTGGTGGGGTCGCACGGCAGGGAGGGAGGAATAGGGAGGCTCGGTTAGAGCTAGGGTTAGAGGGGGAGGGTAGATAGCTAGGTTAGGATGGAGAGGCTCGGGTTAGGGTTTTTGGTTAGGGTTGGGGTGGAAGGTAGCTAGGTGGGGCCTGCATGGCATAGAGGAAGGGAGAGAGGCCGAGAGAGAGGGTCGGGTAGCTAGGGTTAGCTAGAGAGGGGTGGCTTGGTTAAGGTTTAGGTTTAGAGGGGAGGGATTAGAGAGAGGGTGTGGACGAAGGATGCATGGTCAGGACTAGATCAAGTGTGGAGGAAAAGATGGAGATGGAAAGGATCTTACATGACCATGCATGGCATACACATGCGAGAAAAGCTTGATGAGCACTAGGCAAAAAGAAATAAACCAAACAAGGTGAAAGATTTGAGAGAGAAGGGAGAACTCCAAGAGATATACACCACTCAAAAATTCATATAAAATCCCAAAGGACTACGATGTGGTGGTGCTTCCATGGCCCATGCAAAATAATTAATGCCATGTTTATTCTTGTGAAAACAATAATATTAACATGGCATTATTCTTATGCATTCCCAAGAGTGGAATAAAAGCCAAGCAAAAGAATTTGTAGAAGTAGATCCATCCTATCTCCCATGAGCTAGATTAAATACCAAGAGAAAATAAAATACAAGCTCATGGATAATGGGATGGTGGAATTATAAGGTGGTGAAAGAAAGGGTGGTGGAGTGGAATAAAAGATATGCCCCCAACTCAACTTGGGAATTTAAACAATATATCATTAACCAAATACAATATCAAGAGGCAAATACAATTAATGATGCATATGAGAGGAGATCCAAGTTGAAAAGGGTTTTATATGATGCTCAAATGAAAGGTGGCATGATGACATGAGCATGATATAATTATGATGCAACAATTATATATAGGAAGTAGCCATTATCTTACTAGACCAAGTAGCATTACAATTGTTAGACAATTGGGATGCTACAACTCTCCCCCACTAAACAGGAATCTCGCCCCGAGATTCTAGGAAGAAGAAGAAGACTCAAAGAGGGTAGGATACTTGACACGGAGCTCGTCTTCACGTTCCCAAGTGGCTTCATCAACAGAATGGTGCGACCACTGCACCTTGCAGAACTTGATGGACTTGTTGCGAGTCCTTCTTTCTACGACTTCAAGGATTTTTGTGGGGTGTTCTTGATAAGACAGGTCTTCTTGGAGATTGATAAGCTCATGGTCCACGGTCCTGCCGGGATCCTTGAAGCACTTCTTGAGTTGAGAGATGTGGAAAACATCATGGACCTTGAGTTTTTCCAGGAGCTCAAGAGCATAAGCAACTTCTCCTCTTCTTCCACGAATTTTGAATGGACCGATGTATCTAGGAGCCAGCTTTCCTTTGATACCAAAGCGGTGCGTGCCTCTCATGGGAGTGACACGAAGGTAAACGAGATCACCAGGGACATACTCCATGTCCGTGTGCTTTCTGTCATAATTGCTCTTCTGGCGACTTTGAGCAATCTTCAGATTTTCAAGAATGATGTGAACCTTCTCCTCCGCTTGAGTTACAATGTCGGGGCCAAACAATATTCTTTCTCCTGCACCCGACCAACCAATAAGAGTTATGCATTTGCGACCATAGAGAGCCTCAAATGGTGCCATCTTTAGACTTTTCTGGAAGCTATTGTTGTAAGAGAATTCAGCATAAGGAAGACATTCTTCCCACTTCATGCCGAAAGAGATGCCGCAAGCACGAAGCATATCTTCCAGAATCTGATTGATCCTTTCAACTTGTCCTTGCGACTGAGGATGGTAAGTTGTGCTAAAGTTCAATTTTGTTCCCAAAGCATTTTGGAAACTTTCCCAGAACTTGGAAGTGAAGATGCTTCCACGGTCTGAACTGATCTCAAGAGGAACCCCATACAGAGAGACAATTCTGTTGATATAGAGCTCAGCCAACTGAATTGCAGAAATTGTTTCCTTGACGGGAAAGAAGTGAGCCACTTTAGAAAGCCTGTCAATGACAACAAAGATTGCATTGTTGCCCTTCTGCGACCTTGGAAAACCAGTGATGAAGTCCATCTCTACTTTCTCCCATTTCCATTCCGGGGGTTTCAATGGCTGTAGAAGACCGAAAGGTTTCTGATGGACAGCTTTAACTCTGCGGCAGACATCACACTCTGAGACATACTTGGCACAATATCGTTTCAATCCCGGCCACCAATATTGTGTTTTCAAGTCCATGTACATCTTTGTGCTGCCAGGGTGGATAGAAAGAACAGAATCATGCGCCTCCTTGAGAACTTGCTCTCTCAAACCCCGGTAGTTCGGAACAAACATCCGGTGTTCAAAGAAAAGCGTGCCTTGGTCATCGACGTGGAAGGACTCATACTTCGGAAGCTGAAGGTTGGAGATGATCTTTTTGGTGTACGGATCACCAAGTTGAATGGAGCGAACCTTTTCTTCCAAGAGAGGGGTTGCTAGAAGGTTCAGAAGATACCCTTGATCCACAATTTCAAGGTTGAGCTGACGGAATTCCTCGCACAAGAGCGGCTGTTGTTCTTCCAGCATGAGGTTGCTGACATAAGCTTTGCGGCTGAGAGCATCGGCCATGACATTAGCTTTGCCTAGAGTAGTTGATGGTCAAATCGAAATCATTGATTGCTTCAATCCACCTCCTCGATGAAGGTTGAGATCAGGCTGGTGAAGATATACTTAGACTCTTGTGATCGGAAAGATTTCTAGCGGTTGCCGCAAGTAATGCCTCCATACTTTCAAAGCAAAGACAAGCTGCTGCGAGTTCGAGGTCATGTGTAGGATAGTTGATCTCATGCATCTTCAAGCGTCGAGATGCATAAGCAAAATATTGTTTTTCTTGCATAAGGACCGCACCCAATCCTTGCAAAGATGCGTCACAGAATATCTGGAAGGGCTTGGATGTATCTGGAGGAACCAAGACTGGTGTGGAAGTGAGCTTCTCTTTGAGTGTTTCAAAGCTTGCTTGACATGCAGGAGTCCAAAGGTATTTCTTGCCTTTCTTGAGGAGATCGGTAAGAGGCTTCGCTATCTTCGAAAAGTTACGAGCAGCGGCAGCAATAACTAGCCAAACCAAGGAAGCTCGGACTTCTTTGACATTTACAGGAGGAAGCCGGTCAACAATTGTCTTTACAGTTTCGGGTTGTGGCAATGCCCTTGGCGAGATAGCGTGACCAAGATAGGTGACTTGAGGCAGCCAAAACTCACATTTGGAGAACTTTGCATACAGGCGGTTCTCACGAAGTTTGTTTAGGACACACCGAAGGTGTTCTTCATGTTCTTCCTTTGACTTAGAATAGACTAGGATGTCATCCAGATAGACCACAAGACTTATCAAGATACTCCATGAAAACCGAGTTCATAAGCCTTGAGAAGGTGGCAGGTGCGTTGGTGAGACCGAAAGACATGACCGTGTACTCATACAGGCCATAGCGGGTGGTGAAAGCTGTTTTAGGAACATCTTCCTTGCGAATCTTGATTTGATGATAACCACTTCTCAAGTCAAGCTTAGAGAATAACACATCTCAAACTAGATGATCGAAGAGATCATTAATCCGCGGAAGGGGATATTTATTCTTGATGGTTTTAGCATTGAGAGCCCGATAGTCAACACAAAGTCTATCAGTCTTGTCTCGCTTCTTCACAAAGATGGTTGGGCTACCCCAAGAAGAAGTACTATGTTGAATGAAACCCAACTTCTCTTGTTCATCAAGCTGACGTTTGAGTTCAGCCAACTCAGCAGGACCCATTTTATAAGGCCGCTTGGAGATAGGAGCCGTTCCAGGTTCAAGCTCAATTACAAACTCAACCTCACGATCCGGAGGCATACCTGGCAACTCTTCAGGAAAGACATCTGGGAACTCACAGACCACCGGAACACTCTGAATAGCTTCCATAGCATCAGCATTCAGAGCCGCCAAAGAGAAAAGCTGAATAGCAGGAGTCAGACTTGGAGAATAGACTATATGGCCTTCAGGAATTTTTAGAGAAACCGAGCGTTGAGCACAATCAATCACAGCTACATTTGCTGTCAACCAATCCATGCCCAAGATAACATCAATGTCAGAATTGCCCAGAATAATTAAGGACGCCGAGAACGAAGAGCCACCAATCTCAATTTGATTGCCATGGCTGATATGAGCAGCCCTCATGTTTGAGCCAGGAGATTGTACCACCAGACGATGCAATAAGGGAACCATATCCATATCATGCTCATGAGCAAACTTATGCGACACAAAAGAATGCGAAGCACTAGAATCAAACAAAACTCATGCAGGGACTGAGTTAACGGGAAGCATACCCATCACAACTCCAGGTGCATGCTCAGCTTGAGCGGCGTTGACACAGTTGGCACGAGCAGCGATGAACCGGGCTTGGTGTTGATGTTGAGAGCCGAGGTGGTGGTGCACGAACCATAGGAGAGCTTGCCGCGGTCTTGGAGGTGGTGGAGGAAGAGCTTTGTTGTTCATAGGATAGTTCGGTGTTGATGCCAGTGTTTCCACAAGTGTAACAAGCACCGGTGGACGTGGAGCAACGTAGCGAGGACTCCGCCAGCGCTCGAGGTAGTGGTGGTTGTAGCCCCTGGAAGCAGCAGTGAGGAAGTTTGGTGGCCTTGCCGCGTAGCTTGAAGGTCTTGGTGGAGCCGGGAGCGACGGTGGGGTGTTAGGAACCCGGACACGACGCTTAGAAGGAGTTGACATAGGTGAAGAGCTTGCTGCATCGCGGTGGTGTTTCTTTGACTCCTCAAACACTTGCCTACTTGCTTCTTCCTGCAGAGCTGTATGTTGGAGTTCCAGAAAAGACACCGGCCTTGCATGTGTGATTGCATATTTAATCGATGCATTGAGCCCTTGTCTGAACCTCTTTTGCTTCTTCTTGTCATCAGAGATCTCATCGCCACCATAACGAGAAAGGTTCATGAAGTTTCTGATGTAGGTATTGACATTGTCTTTGCCCTGCTTGAGGTTGAGAAACACTTCCTTCATCCTCTCCATGACAATTTCTGACAGATACTGCTCTTTGAAAGCTCCAGTGAACTGTCCCCAAGTAGGCTGAAAACCAGTGCAGTTTGCCTTAAGGTAATTCTCCCACCACAGAGCTGCATCTCCCTTCAGAAGGTGAGTGGCACATTTTACCCATTCTTGCTCAGGAACATCAGCAGTCACCAGTAACCTTGACATCTCACGCAACCAATCATCGGCATCAAGTGGTTGATCGGACACATCAAATTGACGTGGGTTGAACTTCAGGAAGCTTTTGATGCCTCCTCGCTTGGGAGGTGGAGGTAGCGGAACAAACTCATTCCTCCTGACACTTTCTTCAAAACGCTGCTGGTTCTGCTGCATTGCTGCCATGGCATTGGCGATGCTTGACAACGACCCCGATTCAGGTTGTATGTCCTCCTCGAGCAGTGGTGGTGCCATCCTGTGATTGATATAAAACACAAGTCAGTACTATAATGGAGAATAATAATAATCCAAAATAGTACCAAGATGGAATTAACCAAGATTAAAGGATACAATTTACTAAGATGATATTAAAATATCAACAAAGTTCAAAGCACCTAGAAGATATTAATCATATCGCACACGACTGAAAAGGAGTGTGGAAGCACGGATGTATCAAAGAAAATTTTTCCGCATTTTCGGCATTAAAATACCAATAGATGCGCAAAATCACTTAAAGAATCAAGATTAGTGACTCTACCAATTCAATATACAAGAGCGAATGATAAAAGTAGTGGTATGGTCGCGACTCCATCCCGCACTCAAATCATTACTCCGCACATGAATAAGTAGAACACGTATCCCAACACCTTCTTCTCAAGATGAACCTAAAGATTAGTAACTACGGAAACGAACACCCCAAACAAGATAACGTCGGATAACAAAGAGTAAGACAGATCGCAGCGGTATACAACGAATCAGATAGATCGCGTCGGTTTGCAAAAGCCTGTCGGTATGGAATGTACCAACAGTTGATAACCAAAGGCAGATTGATAACAAATTGGATGCAACAGATAGACAAGGAATTACACACACACACACACACACTTTCTATGGTACTACTGAGCCGAACACGTGAATCCTAGTTTGAATTTTAAGAAGAGGATTGAAAGCGTTACACTTCCTTACCGAGAAAGGGTGGGTGGGTGGTTAAGAAAAAAATGGAAGCAGTCCTACTCTCACGTTTTGTTTTCCCTAGTATACATAGCTACCAAAGATATTTGCTAGGCGACAACGACCATTTGGCTGAGACCACGAAGGCGGGATGGCTCGATACCAATTGTAACTACCTCGGTGAATTACGCTCTTAGTTACAAGCACGGATGAGCGGAAATGGTTAAAATAATGCAATTGGGGCCCAAATGCCACTCACAGGTGAACCTTTCGGCCGTCTAACCATTTCCAAACATCGGGACAAGAACGAAGCGGCGTAATCGAAGGATCAACTACATACACAAATGAGTATGTATGCAAGCCACCATACAACAGTCCTCGAGCCATTCCATCTAAAAGAAATAGAAATATTGCAGCATACGGCAAGATCCAAATATCCTAGATAGATATAATAGTTTCGGATATCTCCTCATACATCAAACATCAGTATCGGTGAGCGGAAAACAAGATCCGATGCGGATAAGAAGCAAATCGGCATAAGATGCCCCAAAAATAAACACATCCAGCCGCCACAGATCTCACGGATCCCTTTCCGGAATCTCTACACGAGTGATCGTTGCCAACATCGTCTCCTCCACCCAGTATCCATCTTGCGAGTTCACCTGTTCATCTGAATCAAACAATTTATCGTGTGAGACCCTAGGGGTACTCAGCAAGTCTTTATGCTTCTAAAGGGGACACAACCTGAGGTGACGCAATTGCAGCAAAAGATAATACCTAACAATTCTATGGATACTCGCTAACCATCCGCCTAACCATAGATAGACGGATGTCCGTGAATTAATAACAACAGTTATAACAGTAATATTAACAGATCCATCCTCCTCTCGCTACCAACGAGGAAGCGGACGAACAACCCCATCCGTTGGCGGTTTATTATCCATTCCATGAGTGTTGCACTATTTACTAGTCGTACTTAGTCAAATTAAAAGCGGTACTTTAGTTATACTTGTCTATGATCGAGCTGTGCTCCAAGTCGTCCATAACCGCGGACACGGCTTTCAGAAAGATTTACCCTGCAAGGGTGCACAAATAGCAACACACACTCGATCAACCTCGGAAAAACCAAATCAAAACCCAACGAGGCATTCACGACAAAGCGATCACAGGATTCAGAAATATTTCAGGGGGCCACCCCATTAAGCTACCATAGCGAAGTTGGCGGCTCGAAAATGGACCCAAGGTTTGTGTGGACGGTATGTAAACGAGGAACCGAAAGTGTGGTTGGGCTTGTCGATACAAATAAAACGTGTCACGATCCTAAGCATCTGGTGCTCCACGCACAATCGTAAATAAAGCGATAAAGCATGGCATAAGTACATGATAGTAATAAAGCCCCAAACTACTTTGTGGCCCCAAGAAATAAGAATGAATCAAGCTCGCTCGTGGGGTTCATAAGCCTCCCGGATGTGGATAGCGCGAATATTCAAGGAACAGGAATCAAGTACTCGGGGTCCTACGGGACACAAGTGAGCATGAAAAACCAAATAGCAGATATTGCTCACCGGTGCCACTTTCATTAGTTATCCCATTACTACTCAGGTTAAGTTGTTTAGGTACCTCGTTATCCATCAGACACTCACATACCCTACACATGCTATTCTACGACCCGCATGGCTCAAACAACTCCTGTAGTACTGGCTCATGGGATGGAGGAACAAGCTTCGGTGGGGTTGAAATGTAAAGGCTATGCAATACTTGGGATTCAGTTTAATGCAATCGCGACTCAATGATGCAAGAATAAGATAGAGGCAATAGGTACTATATGTATGCAAGCATGTGGTAGTGCTTGCCTGGCAGCTCAGTTGAAGCGAGGGACGGATCTGGGTAGTGCTCCTGGGTTTCTTGATATATCCCCTGCTCAGCGTCTATTCGAAGAAGAACCAAACAAACAAGGGCCAACATAAATAAAGTGCACAAGCATATGAATTAAAATGCGACAAGCAAACAATCATGCCATGATGAATGATGCACAATTTGCATGGCAATAATGTAGCATGGCATGGGTGAGGTGTGGAGTACAAGAATAAAGCATTTTATGGCGTTTTAGTCACCTTTTATCCTCAAATAAGTTGCTGTATACTTTATATTTATATGATGCATGCTGCAAATCAGAACATGGAATGCATAAACAGAAAGGTCTCGTCGAGCTGATCATTTTAGACATATCATATGTCAAATTCGGAGTTATAAAACAAAAGTTATTAATACATTAAGGCAAAGGGGCATTTTATTGTAATTTTAATCAACTCGAAAATTAAAGTGTTCAAACATTATTTTGAATAGCATATTTGAAATCCTCATATTTTTCTGATTCAAAAACATATATCATATGTTGAATTTGGAATTATATTTTAAAAGATATTTGAAAACAGATTTGAATTTGAATTTAAAACAAATTTGAAAAGTTTAAATTAAATCCGAAAAACAGAAAACCTTTTGTCACTGAGCCCAGACCTAGCCACAGACAGTGACAAGTGGGCCAATTCTTGGTAGGCGACACAGCGCAGAACAGGTTTTTCTCGGTGCTGTCCTAGACCAAGAGGTCGACAGGTGGGGCGACCTCATGGTCCTGCCTTGTGACCAATGAGGCGACACGTGGTGGATCCGGGGGAGTGCGGGTTGAGGTTCTGGACTCTGGGGTACCTTTTTGCAAAAAGGCTAGGAGGCTGACATGTGGGACTGGCTGGACCGCGGGTTTAGCCGAAATAAAACGAGGGGGTTAAGCGCAAAAAGGGGCCACACCACTGTGGATCTTCTCTGCGATCTGACGACCGATCGGTGTCCGTACTTGAGCGCAGTGCTGGAGAATCGAACCAGGCGCGGGCATGCTGTGGCTGAGGTGACCAGCTGGTTCTGGGATGGTGATGAGGAGGCGACAGGCGGCTAGATAAGGTGCTACGCGACGCGGAGCGAGCCAACGCAGCGGCGACGGCTTGCAGAGTGCTCGGCAAAACAACAGCGGAGAGCTAGAGCGGTACGGTGAGGCGGAGCGTGTCAGGGAGAAGGAGGTGCTCACCGCGGGCTCGGCGGTGGAGTTGGATCAGGCCGGAGCGCAGAGGACCGTCAACGACGCAGACGCTCCGGCGGGCTAGGGTTTTCGTCGGGCGGAGCCGGTCCTGGCGGGCTTGGCGCTTCTCCTCCTCGCTGGCGGGTACAGGGCGAAGCAGAGGGTGGTCCTCGGACTCCTCGATCACCTCCACGACGAGCTTGACGGCCGGAACGACGAGGATGACGACGTCTTTGTGGCAAGGGCGTCGGTTGTTGGTGGTCGGTAAGAGGGAAGAAGGAGGCGGCTCTGGGGCGGATCTGGGGACAGTACGAAAGAGAGGGAGGGTGGAGATAAAGGCGAGGGAGAGCAGGGTGCCGTGGGGGAGTGGGTTAGGGATAAAGGTGGCTTCGGCCACCTTTTCCTCCTCTCCTTCACGTGCGCGAGCTGGGGCTCGGCATGGGCAGGCACGGGAGCATACAGGTGGGCCAGGGGAGGCAAGGCAGGCAGACTCGGGCTGGTGGGGTCGCACGTTAGGGAGGGAGGAAGAGGGAGGCTCGGTTAGAGCTAGGGTTATAGGGGGAGGGTAGATAGCTAGGTTAGGATGGAGAGGCTCGGGTTAGGGTTTTTGGTTAGGGTTGGGGTGGAAGGTAGCTAGGTGGGGCCTGCATGGCATAGAGGAAGGGAGAGAGGCCGAGAGAGAGGGTCGGGTAGCTAGGGTTAGCTAGAGAGGGGTGGCTTGGTTAAGGTTTAGGTTTAGAGGGGAGGGATTAGAGAGAGGGTGTGGACGAAGGATGCATGGTCAGGACTAGATCAAGTGTGGAGGAAAAGATGGAGATGGAAAGGATCTTACATGACCATGCATGGCATACACATGCGAGAAAAGCTTGATGAGCACTAGGCAAAAAGAAATAAACCAAACAAGGTGAAAGATTTGAGAGAGAAGGGAGAACTCCAAGAGATATACACCACTCAAAAATTCATATAAAATCCCAAAGGACTAGAATGTGGTGGTGCTTGCATGGCCCATGCAAAATAATTAATGCCATGTTTATTCTTGTGAAAACAATAATATTAACATGGCATTATTCTTATGCATTCCCAAGAGTGGAATAAAAGCCAAGCAAAAGAATTTGTAGAAGTAGATCCATCCTATCTCCCATGAGCTAGATTAAATACCAAGAGAAAATAAAATACAAGCTCATGGATAATGGGATGGTGGAATTATAAGGTGGTGAAAGAAAGGGTGGTGGAGTGGAATAAAAGATATGCCCCCAACTCAACTTGGGCATTTAAACAATATATCAATAACCAAATACAATATCAAGAGGCAAATACAATTAATGATGCATATGGGAGGAGATCAAAATTGAAAAGTGTTTTATATGATGCTCAAATGCAAGGTGGCATGATGACATGAGCATGATATAATTATGATGCAACAATTATATATAGGAAGTAGCCATTATTTTACTAGACCAAGTAGCATTACAATTGTTAGACAATTGGGATGCTACATCCTTGTTAGCCGGAGTGGCTAGAACCGGCGCTGTGGATAGCATGCGCTTGAGGTCATGAAAGGCGGCATCAGCTTGCGAGGTCCAGGAGAACTTGTCCATCTTCTTCATCATCTGGTACAACGCGAGTGCCTTCTCCCCCAACCGGCTGACGAAGAGGCTAAGGGAGGCTAGGCATCCAGTGAACTTATGGACTCCAAGCAGGCTCCTGGGCGGCTGCATCCTCTCGATGCCACGATCTTTTTCGGATTCGGCTCGATCCCTCGTTGCGATACGAGGAAACCGAGTAGTTGGCCAGATGGGACTCCAAATACGCATTTCTCCAGGTTCAGCTTCATCTGGTATTGCTGGAGGTTGCCAAATGTCTCTCCTAGGTCTCCGAGGAGGGTGCGTTTCTCCTTGGTCTTGATGACCAGATCGTCCACATAAGCGTGCATGTTTCGGCCGATCTGCGAGTGCAAGCACTTCTGCATGCAGCGCTGATAGGTAGCGCCTGCATTCTTCAGACCGATGAACGATGTTTTTATCTGGTCAGCCGGGTTTAGCCGGATCTGATTGTAACCGAAATAACAATCTAAAAAATACAACAAATTGCAGCCGGCCGTGGAATCGATGACTTGATCGATACGGGGCAATGCGAATGGGTCTTTTGGGCACGCCTTGTTTAGGCTGGTGTAGTCGATACACATGTGCCAGGTCTTGTTTTTCTTCAACACCAAGACTGGGTTCGCCAGCCAGTCCGGGTGGTACACTTCCATGATGAACCCGGCTGCAAGGAGCCAGGTGATCTCGTCACCGATAATCTTCCTCTTCTCCTCTACGAACCGGCGCAGAGGTTGCTTGACCGGCTTGGCATCCGGCCCTACGTGAAGTGAGTGGTCAGCAAACTCCCTCGGTACACCTGGCATGTCCTTGGGTGACCATGCAAAGATGTCCCGATTCTCACGAAGGAAGTCGACGAGCACGCCTTCCTATTTGTTGTCCAAGTTGGCACCAATGGTGACAAACTTGGTCAGGTCGGAGGGGTCGAGCAGGATCATCTTTGTTTCTTTTGCCGGCTGGAAAGCCCCTTCTCCGGCCGGCTTGCTGCTAGCCGGCATATCTTGCTGGGTCATGGCCGCGTTGCGCATGATCACGCGCTTCTCTTCGGCTATGATGAGGGACTCTACCAGTTTGGAACCGGCTGAGGCGCACTCCATCGACCGCCTGAAGCAGCCGGCGACGATGATCACGCCGTTTGGTCCCGGCATCTTTGTCTTGAGGTATGCGTAGTGGGGGACGGACATGAATTTGGCGAGGGCGGGGCGCGCGAGGAGAGTGTGGTAGGAGCTTGTCAGGTTTACCACCTCGAACCAGATCGGCTCGCGGCGGAAGTTTTCCTCAGTCCCGAAGATGACGTCCAGCTGGATTTTACCCAACGGGGCACAAGCCGGGCCTGGCAGTACACCGTGGAACGTTGTGGTAGTTAGGCGCAGGTCGCATTCGCGAATGCCCAGCTTCTCCAGCGAAGACTGGTAGAGGAGGTTGAGGTTGTTGCCTCCGTCGATGAGGACGCGTGAGAAACGGCAAATGCGCTCGTTGGAGACGATGAGGGGGTCGAGCACCATGGCGTAGCCCCCAAGAGTCGGTAGCTGCTCCGGCTGGTCTTCTCGACTCCAGGTGATGGGGGTTTCCGACCAGTTCAGGTACTAGGGGACCAGAGTGACGATGGCGTTGACCTCCTTGGAGCGTCGCCTACAGCTGTGCTTGTCGTCCAGCTCCGTCTCGAAGATGTGGTAGGCATCGTGCGGCTGGGGGTAGCCATTGTTGTTGTTGCCTCTATTACCGCTGTTACCATCATTGCCGACTCCCCTAGCCGGTGGTGGTGGTCCACCAGGAGGGGGTAGGGGGCGACACTGCTGGTTGCCCTAGTCTTTTAGCTGGCGGGTCCAGCTGTAGTTCCGGGTGGTGTGCGTAGCCGGTTTGAAGGGACCGCTATGCCACTTCCATGGGCCGTCAAACAACTGGTCGAAGGTGAGCCGTGGCTTCTGCCTTCTTGCATCGTTAGCCGGTGCGTCGGGCGCGCCCTCCACAGCATTGACCTGCCGCACGTGGTAGCGGGGCTTCTGCTGTCCGGCCTGGCGGTCCCCATGGAACCGGTTGTCGTTGCTGTGGCGCCTGGAGGACCCGGCCTCTCCAGCCGGATTGCTCGGACGCCCGTCAGCACTTACTCAGAGGGGCTTCTTCATGGCGGCATCCGCCTTGGTGTACTGGTCTGCTACCGTCATGAGCTCCGCCATGGTTTTCGGCTCGTCACACAGTAGCCAGTGGCGAAGCATGGTGCCTTCTTGGCATCCCTCGATGAAGAAGCTGATGGCTTGGCTCTCCAGGATGCCCTAGCAAGTGTTGTGCAGCTCCGTTCACTTGGCGAGGTAATCGCGGTCGGTCTCGCGGTCGCCCTGGACGCACAAGGCTAGGTTGCGTGGGCGTCCTGGACGCTTGTACGTGCCATTGAAGTTGCGGACGAACACTTTCTCGAAGTCTAGCCAGGCGTTGATACTGTTGGGTGCGAGGCTGTTCAGCCATGTCCTCGCTGGCCCGGTTAGCATGAGGGGGACGTAGCGCAACGTTGTGCGCTTATTCCCATGGGCGATGCCGACTGCCGTAGCATAGTCGGTCAGCCAATCTTCCGGCTTCATCGCTGTCGTGCTTGGGGTGTCCACGGCAGGGTGAACTTATCCGGAAATGGCTCATTCCGGATGCGGGGTCCGAAACAAACCGGTCCGGTGGAGTCTTCTTCCTCCGTGACGCGCGCTTAAGCGAGGAGCTCGATGCGGTCACGGGCATCCGGACAATCCGGGTTGGGCGCTCCCACCTGGCCCGAGAGACGGGAACCGGCGGGTCTTGGTGCTCCGGTTGGTGGAGGGGGAGGCGGTGGGTTGCTTTTCACCGTTTTCTCCTGGCGCGGCTGGCCCTTGTTGCTAGAGCTGTGGCGCTTGCTGCGGGGCTTAGCCGGCTGAGGGGAGGACACATGTTGGGTGTCACGAGGTGCGCCCTTGCTGTTGACGGGTGGCTTGCTCCCCTAGGAGTAGCTAGGGTCCTCATGCATCTGCCGGTTGGCACCAGCCTGCTCGTCTATGATCTGAAGGAGCTCCTACACCCGAGCGTGCTGGCGGGCTCGCTCCTCGCCCTCCAGGTTGGGCAGTTGGTCTGCTGCGGCTTGCGTCGCGCGCAGATTCTTGATGGGCGTGATGTAGGTGGGCCGGATGAGGGCGGGCGCGAGATTCAGTTCCCCATCCTTTTCCATTCTTCCGCCTAGCTCGCCGCCCCGGTGTCGTACCTGGCCGCGCCGGCTCGGCTCCGCGGTAGCCGGAGTGAAGTCGTGCGCACGGTCATACTCGCGCCGGGTGATCTCGAGTTGCTTGCGGGTTGCCGCCAGCTCCATGGCCTCCTAGAGGAGAAGCTGTCTCTCCATGGCGAAGTTAGCTTCCGCCTCCTCCGGGTTATCCCCGAGGTTAACCGACGTGAGGATCCGATCAATGGCCTCCTCCACCGGGTTCCGAGGCTGTGGTGGCGCGGAGGTTCTGCCCTCGTCCGCGCCCCGCTCTTGCTCCTTGTCGATCTGACTATGAGCGATATACGGGCTACAAGTGCTCCTTGAGCTGTATTCTCTAGCTACTGTCTTAAATGCACACGGACCAACCCTTTCTATAGAGGCCTTGCCTCTCCTTATATAGACAGAGACGCAACGGTCTCACTGGCTAGTCCGGCTGGCGCGCCCCCTAGGTGGGTTCCAACCGGCTAGTCATCTATAGTATCCGGAACAACTATGTCCCATCAGAGTACGAGCGGTATGGTTGTTGTGGGCATAGTGAACGCCGTGCGAGCCTGTCGTTAGCATCGGGCCACTATTCCCGCGTCATCCCCGCAAAGTCTTCGGTATGGCCGAGTAGTTGCCAGTCTTGTCGTCGTACTAGGGCGTACCGCGCACTGTGCTGCACGTCGCTCTGTCCTCCTGATTGGTTCTGGCTACGCTGCTGTAGCCGGTTTCTTCTTCCTGTTCTGGCTATCGCGGGGTAGCCGGCTTGACTTGTCTTGTCCGGTTGCGCTCAACCAGCCGGGTGCGATCCGACTGTCGTAGTTCTTGTCTGGTTGGGCTATCCGGAGGTCATCCCCCCGACACATGTGATTTTGGAAACGAACGCACATGCAATGACACCAGTGGATCAATGTGGTTTACGAAAAGAACACACATGCAATATCACCAGTGGATCCATGTGGTTTAGGAAAAGAACACACATGCAATGACTCTAGTGGATCCATGTGGTTTAGGAAAAGAACACACATGCAATGACTCTAGTGGATCAATGTAGTTCAGGAAAAGAACACACATGCAATGTCACTAGTGGATCCATGTGGTTTAGGAAAAGAACACACATGCAATGACACCAATGGATCCATGTAGTTTAGGAAAAGAATACACATGCAATGTTACTAGTGGATCAATGTGGTTTAGAAAAAGAACACACATGAAAATGTTACCAGTGGATCAATGTGGTTTAGGAAAAGAACACACATGTAATGAATCAAGTGGATCAATGTGGTTTAGGAAAAGAAAACGCATTCAATGACTCTTCAACGTGTTTTAGGAAAAGAACACATATGCAATGAATCTAGTGGATCCATGTGGGTTAGAAAAGAACACACATGCAATGACACTAGTGGATCAATGTGGTTTAGGAAAATAACACACATGCAATGACTCTAGTGGATCCATGTGGTTTCGGAAAAGAACACACATGCAATGACTCTAGTGGATCAATGTGGTTTAGGAAAAGAGCACACATGCAATGACTCTAGTGGATCCATATGGTTTAGGAAAAGAACACACATGCAATGACTCTAGTGGATCTATGTGGTTTAGGAAAATAACACACATGCAATGACACTAGTGGATCCATGTGGTTTAGGAAAAGAACACACATGCAATGACACTAGTGGATCCATGTGATTTAGTAAAAGAACACACATGGAATGTCACTAGTGGATCCATGTGGTTTAGGAAAAGAACACACATGTAATGTTTCTAGTGGATCAATGTGAATTAGGAAAAGAACACACGCAATGAGACTAGAGGATCCATGTGGTATAGGAAAAGAACACACATGCAATGAAACCGGTGGATCAATGTGGTTTAGGAAAAGAACACACGCAATGACAACCGTGGATCAATGTGGTTTACCAAAAGAACACACATGCAATGTCACAAGCGGATACATGTGGTTTACGAAAATAACACACATGCAATGTCACAAGTGGATTCATGTGGTTTACAAAAATGACACACATGCAATGTCTCTAGTGGATAAATGTGGTTTAGGAAAAGAACACACACGCAATGACACCAGAGGATCCATGTGGTTCAGGAAAATAACATAGATGCAATGAATCTAGTGGATCCATGTGGTTCAGGAAACGAACACACATGCAATGACTCTAGTGGATCAATGTGGTTTAAGAAAAAAAACACATGCAATATCACAAGTGGATCCATGTGGTTTAGGAAAATAACACACATGCAATGACTCTATGGATCCATGTGGTTTAGGAAAAGAACACACATGCATTGACTCTAGTGGATCAATGTGGTTCAGGAAAAGAACACACATGCAATGTCCCAATGGATCCATGTGGTTTAGGAAAAGAACACAGATGCAATGACTCTAGTGGCTCAATGTGGTTCAGGAAAAGAACACACATGCAATGACACTAGTGGATCCATGTGGTTTAGGAAAAGAACACAGATGCAATGTGAACAATGGATCAACGTGGTTTAGGAAAAGAACACACATGCAAATATCACCAGTGGATCAATGTGGTTTAGGAAAAAAATAGACATGCAACGACTCTTGTGGATCAATGTGGTTTAGGAAAATAACACACATTCAATGAGTCTAGTGGATCAATGTGTTTTAGGGAAAGAACACACATGCAATAACTCAAGTGCATCCATGTGGGTTAGGAAAAGAACACACATTGAATTAACACCAGTGGATCGATGTGGTTTAGGAAAAGAACACACATGCCATGACTCTAATGGATCCATGTGGTTTAGGAAAAGAACACACATGCAATGACACTAGTGGATCCATGTGATTTAGGAAAATAACACACATGCAATGACTCTATTGCATCAAAGTAATTTAGGAAAATAACACACATGGAATGTCACCAGTGGATCAATGTGGTTTAGTAAAAGAACACACATGAAATGACTCTAGTGGATCTATGTGGTTTAGGAAAAGAACACACATGCAATGATTCTAATGGACCCATGTGGTTTAGGAAAAGAATACACATGCAATGACAATAGTACATCCATGTGGATTAGGAAAAGAACACAGATGCAATGACACTAGTGGATCCATGTGGTTTAGGAAAAGAACACATATGCAATGTCACAAGTGGATCCACGTGGTTTAGGAAAAGAACACACATGCAATGTCAACAGTGGATCCATGTGGTTAAGGAAAAGAACACACACATGCAATGTCTCTAGTGGATCAATGTGGTTTAGGAAAAGAACACATACGCAATGACACCAAAGGATCCATGTGGTTGAGGAAAATAACATAGACGCAATGAATCTAGTGGATCCATGTGATTCAGGAAACGAACACACATGCAATGACACTAGTGGATCAATGTGGTTTAGGAAAAGAACACACATGCAATATCACTAGTGGATCCATGTGGTTTAGGAAAATAACACACATGCAATGACTCTAGTGGATCCATCTGGTCTAAGAAAAGAACACACATGCAATGAATCTAGTAGATCAATGTGGTTCAGGAAAAGAACACACATGCAATGTCACTAGTGGATCCATGTGGTTTAGGAAAAGAACACACATGCAATGACACCAGTGGATCCATGTAGTTTAGGAAAAGAATACACATGCAATGTTACTAGTGGATCAATGTGGTTTAGGAAAAGAACACACATGCAAATGTCACCGGTGGATCAATGTGGTTTACTAAAAGAACACACATGCAATGAATCTAGTGGATCAATGTGGTTTAGGAAAAGAACACACATTCAATGACTCTTCAATGTGTTTTAGGAAAAGAACACATAGGAAATGACTCCAGTGCATCCATGTTGGTTAGGGAAAGAATACACATGCAATGACACTAGTGGATCAATGTGGTTTAGGAAAACAACACACATACTGTAACATCCCAATCTCAACAACTCTGATTAGTTCTCCAGATTGCAAAAATCAGGGGAACAAAAACTTTTTCTTGTTTAGTGATGCAATGTTTGCTTGCTTGTTTGTGGATTCTTATGCATTCAATGTGTATCAAATGATATACTCCTTACCTAAACCTTAGTTGGCAAAAGCTATTTAACAAAAACTGTCTTGGCTTATGTTTCATTTTCCCAAATGTTCTGGCATTTCAAACACCTAAGCCAAGATGCTTATGTAACCAAAACTATTTTAGTAGCTTCTGTTGACAAAACTATGGAGAGCTACAATCTCCTTATGTTTTCAAGATAGAACTTGCAACTACTCTTACCTCTAGGTTTTTTCCAAAAACCTTTTCACAAAGCTTTTAAACTCCACTCTTGGTAGAGATACCAAGAAATCCCCTCATATTCAAAACCCAACCTTTCAACCTAACCATACTTACCTCAAGCTAGGCTTGATGGTAACCCTAGTAGTAGATTTGCTTCACTTGTAAGATGAGCTGCCTTGATTTGCTAAGAAGAACTGCCTTGATCTGTTGTTTGACTTGTTTGCTTAGGAAGTAGTATGAGCTACCCTAGGAGCTCATACTCTAAGATCAAGACACTTAAGATCACCAAACCCTAAGCATGAATACAAGATGGATCTTATCTCCAGCCCCTAGGTGATCATCTAAAACCCTAAACTAGACCAATTCTGAAGTGATCCATTCTAGAAGCTTCCAAGTCAATGAAGACCAAATCCAAGAATTGATCCTTTCTACTCAATATACACTTCAAAATCACCCACTTGATGATGATTTGGTACCTTGCAACCAATCAGAAGCTTCCCCTCTTGTACTCTAGTCAAATTCCTCAAAACTGCCAAATTTGACTAAGTCTGGAAACTGTTTCAACATCACTTCTTTGAATACCTATCTTTCTCAACCCTTGTGCATTTTTGGAAATGCACTTGAATAATACTATATACCATCCTAAGGACTACCAATGCCCACTCTTTCCCTTGGCTCGATAATATCTTAACACACTTGTCCTTGATGATTTTCCAGGCAAGAAAATAACAATTTCTGCAAATCTTATCAACTAGCCTACTTGGTTAGAAGCTCACACCTTCATCCTACCTTCTCTGGACCAACTCTTTGAATGATTGTGTTGTACCCATTAAGGTCTAGAACTACCTACTTCACTTGTTCCAAATGGACCCTTGTGCTTCTAAATCCCACATGATTTAGAAGGCTATTTGATAATCTGTTTTGGCACCCTTATTTTATTCAAAGTTTGAAATCAATTCTTAAAGAGCCCAACCCTGATCAACATCAAACCTCTATATCATGGTGATCTACACCACTTTGTCTATCCATCCATAGATCCCATGAACCAAGAGGAACTTTGAGCTCCAAGATCCAAGCAAGTTGTTGGCATAAAAATAACCTTACCCCTGATCCTTCATATCCTATTTTCTTTCCAAATTAGGATGGATTCTCAAAGCCCAAGGTTGCAAATGATTGATACATCATTTGGACATCATCTACTTTGAATATCCATATCTATAAAATATTATCCATAATTATTATGGCTCAAAAACTACTTAATTCATTTAATGGGCAAAACCTCCAAAACTCCCTCTATAAAGGAAGTTTGGTTTTTGCCAAAAAACTTCTCCAACTTAGGCCACAATTGAGGCCTATATATCATACCTTGTCTTCCAATTCAAAAATAAATATTTTTGAAGAGTATTTGAAAGAACATTTCATGTTTTCCTATGTTTTGCGTGTTAGATAACAATACTGTGGAGACTATTCATGTGCGCTAAGTGTGCAGGAAGCTTTGAGGGGGGCCGGATTATCTGCCCTACCACGGGCCGGATAATCCGGCCAACCTCATTACTCAAAGGGAGCCAAGGCACGTCGCTTAGTATCCGGTCAGATTTTCTCCCGGAAAATCCAAACTGGGGCGGTTTTTCTTCCCCAGGCCGGATAATCCGGCTGTCGCATGGGCCGGACAATCCGACCCCCAGTTTTTGAGCAAAGGGAGCCAAGGCACGTCACTCGGTATCCGGTCGGATTTTCTCTGGGAAAATCCGAACTGGGGCAGTTTTTCCTCCCCAGGCCGGATAATCCGGCCCCCAATAGTTGATCAAGGGCAAGCTTGGCGCGATGCTCAGATAGGGGCGGATTATCTGCCGGATATTCCGAGTCTGGGGCGGTGTTTTCCCTAGGCCGGATAATCCGGCCATCACTTGGGCCGGATAATCCAGCCCCCAAAGTGTCCAACGGCTGGTTTCTGAAGGGGGCATAAATACCCTTTCTTCCCCAACGTTTAGAACTCTTGATTCATTCGAAATTGTCCAGACATTGTGCAAGAGCTCTCATTCTTGATCTCCCACTTCAACCACCCGAAGGTCTTTATCTTTGGGGGAATTGAAGGAGGAGAAGTTCATCATCATCATCACGAATCAAGCGCTTCAACTCCTCTCCATTCATTTGGAGAAATCCCTGATCTAGTATTCTTGTCAATACCTAGATCTTGTTCATTTTATTTGATAACTTTGTTCTTGTGGCAGCTTGTTGTCATTTTGGGAGCCTCCAAGTTGTTGTGGACTTGTTGCCCCGCTAGTTGTGTAAAGGCGCCGGTGCCCGCCTCGAAGGGTACCTATAATCGAAAGGTGGATCAGGCCTTTGGTGGCGAGATCCATAGGAGAACAAGGTGAGGCCTATTGTGGCGTGGTTGTCTTAGTACCGCCCACCCCTCCAACGCAGACGTACTTCCCTTAACAAGGAAGGAACTGCGGTGAAACAAATCGTGTGTCTCCGCGTGCTTCACTTTGGTTTACCCATTCCTCTTCCACTCGCTCTTTACTCGCTAGTAGATAGGTTTGCATATAGGGAAATTCCACCTAATAGTTTATCTAGAGAATTTACCCTTTGTGCTAAGTCTAAAGTTGAAAAAGTACTAAAAATTGGTGTAGCACGTATTCACCCCCCCCCTCTAGGTGCCCATACGATCCATTTCAATTGGTATCAGAGCCCCAACTCTTAATTCGGGCTTAACCGCCTAAAAGTAGTATGGGTACCAAGGATGATGGGAATGAGGCTGTGGATAAGGTCACAATGGATGATCTCAAGTCGTTGGAAACAACCTTGTTGAAATCCTTTGAGGCCAAGATGGAGGAGATGAATCAAATGATTGCTCGCCTCACATCATCCATATCCCCATCTCCATCCTCCTCTGAGGCTCCCACACCATCATCTAAGGAAAAGGGTAACACTGGATCCAAGGATGATGATGCGGAAGGTGAAAAACTTAATGGCTCCACCTCCAAGAAGGGAAGTGGTAAGGAGAAATATAGTGAAGTTCGCCATGTATATTCCCCCGACCCACCTATCCCTCATACTCATATAAACAATAGGGGTGATCCACCCAAACTCACTACATCATCTTTCAATCAATGGAAATTCCTAATGAAATCTCATGTTTGCAGCTCCTCTATTGAATTATGGAGGATTATTGAAGAGGGTCTTCATATTGGAGATCAAACCAACCTAACGAGAATAGAAGTTGTGGACAGCCAGTTGAATGCCACCGCTCTCCACATGATACAGCTGGGTGTGGGTCCTAAGGACATGCCACACACTGAACATCTCAACACAACTAAAGAAGCTTGGGATGCTCTTACGGATCTCTTCGTTGGAAATGAAAGCATGAGAAGGAACAGGTATGATGCCCTTAGTAATGAAGCTGAGGGATTCTACATGTTGGATGGTGAAAACCATGAGGACATGTATAGAAGACTTAAGGGCATCGCCACAACTTTTCGAAAGCATGGGGCCACTCACATTGATGATGCATGGATAAAAAAGAAATATGTGAGTGCCTTAATGCCTTTCGAGCCAACGGACTTGAAGAGCCTCCAAGGTAGACATAACTATCATCAACATCCAATGAAGTCATGCAAGAAATGGCATCATTCAAAGTGGCAGCAAAGAATGCTAAAGATGCCCGTGCTCGGGCCATTGGAATGCAAAAGGGTGTCAATGTGGCTCTCAAAGCCAATGTTGTTGAGGAAGAGGAAGATGAAAGAGAATTTGAGGGGACCTCCATGGACTGCCCCGATGAAGTCAAACATGCTCATGGTGAGTACATGGAATTTTATGGAAGGAACTTTTGGAAGGACCCTGCCAAAGCCAAGTCAGAACTTGAGCGCAAGAACAGGTCAAATGGAAGAAGAGAAAGTGGCCCAAGATTGAGAACTTGCTACAACTGTGGAGATAGAATGCACTTTGTGGCGAAAGTGTCCATATCAAAATAGAGAAGACAATGGTGGCAGGCTTATTCTTAAAGAGAAATCTAAAGCACCTAAGAAGAAGACATTTATTAAGAAGAATGGCCCCTTCAAGAAGCAACCCAAGATCGTCTTAGTTGCACAAGAAGAGTACTCCTCTGCAAGTGAAGATGAAGCGGATGATGATAGTTCACGCGAGGTGGCTGCTATAGCCACCACATCGACTCCTTCATCTCTCTTCGAATCGCCAAATGAGAATGTCATCAACAACAACGCCACTTGCCTAAAGGCAAGAGGGTCCGAGGTATCAACTTCTAGCTCTTCATTTCCTAAGACTAACATAATTTTGGATATGGATGATCATGACAGTCTTAAAATGAAAGAAGAAGTTATTGCTTTGGATACCTTTTTCACTAACCTACAAGGTGAGCACAAACTCCATTTTGATGCTCTTATGAGTCAACTTGCTCAAGCCAAAGATCTTCTTGAAGAAAAGGGCAGAATTGAAAGAGAAGATGCCTTGGAGATAGCCTCTTTGAAGAATGCCTTGGAAGAGGAAGAGGGAGATCGAGTATCTTTGGAAGAGAGACTCGGATCCATTGAGGAGTCACAAGAAGAAGCTGTAGCTCAGCTCATCAAAGAACGTGACCATGCTCTTGCCAAGGTAAAGAAACTAAAGAAAGAAAAGATTGACTTTGGGGCTGTTCATGCTAGACTTTTAGAGAAGTTTGATAATCTTGAAAGTGCTCAAAAGGCATTGAAGAGTGATCATTCTACTTTAAATGAGTCTCATGACCAGCTCCAAACTCAATTGAAACGGTATGATGTGCCAAGTACCTCCACTTCATCCTCCGGAAAAGAAGACCTTGCGAGAAGTTCTCAACACAAAGGTAAAGGAGTTTTTGATGAGATACTGAGCAGGCAAAGGACAAACAATAGTAAAGAAGGTCTTGGTTACATACCCAAGACAAAGATCAAGAAAAACAACAACAAGAAGAAGAAGAGCAATACTGCTCAACCGAAGACTAGCAACATTACCAATGACAAGGCTAATTATGATGGTTTTACAAGGGCCAAGAATCCTAACTTTGAACTATATTGTGATTATTATGGTGATGTTTATGCTAGTTATGTAGGCCCTTATGATCGTTACATTCCTTGGTCTATTTGGGTTCCCAAGACCCTTGTTACTAACATGAGAGGACCCATTGAAAAATGGGTACCTAAAACCAAGAAGTAATTTTCTTGCAGGGCTATGCTTCTGGTGGTTCTAAATGGGTACTCGATAGCGGTTGCACGAGTCATATGACCGGAAGCAAGGAGATCATCACGGAGATGCGGCCAAACCTTGATCACATAACCGTCTCCTATGGTGACAAGTCAAAATCTGACGTATTGGGTCTCGGCAAAGTTGTGGTGGCTCACGATATCTCTCTCGTGGATGTCATGCTTGTTGATACCCTCGGGTACAACTTACTTTCAGTTTTTGCCCTTGGTAAGATGGGCTTTGCAGTTTATATTGATGCTGATTTGGTGGTACTCTTGTGGAGCAAGTCTCTAAAAGTTGCTTTCGTGGGATATGTCAAAAATGATCTGTACGTGGTGGACTTTTCGGGGAAAACCACTACAGGCCCGATGTGTCTTTTCGGAAAGGCTGATGCGGGTTGGCTATGGCATCACCGACTAGCCCACGTCAATATGAGAATTTTGCAAAGTCTCAACAAGGGTGGCCACATCCTTGGACTAAAAGAAAATGTCTCCTTTGCCAAAGATCGTGTTTGCAGGGCGTGTGTTGAAGGGAAAATGCATGACTCACCTCATCGAAGGAAAACTATTATCTCATCAAAAAGGATTTTGGAGCTCCTTCATGTGGACCTCTTCGGACCTCCATCTCATGCAAGCCTCGGTGGGAAGAAGTATTGTCTTGTAATTGTTGATGATTACTCAAGATACACTTGGGTTTATTTCTTCAAGTTGAAGAGTGAAACTGAACAGACAGTCATCGACTTCGCCAACGAGGTTCAACGTTAACACAACGTCCCCATTCTGGCTATAAGAAGTGATAACGGCTCTGAGTTCAAGAACTACACCTTAAATGAGTTCCTAAGTAAAGAGGGGATAAGACATCAATATTCCGCTGCGTACACCCCTCAACAAAATGGTGTAGCCGAGAGGAAAAATCGAACTCTAATGGATATGGCAAGATCAATGTTAGCCGAATTTAAATCTCCATATAACTTCTTGGCTGAAGCAATCTCTACTGCTTGTCATTCATCCAACCGATTATACCTCCACAAGATCTTGGACAAGACTCCGTATGAAATACTTACCAGTAACAAGCCAAACATCTCATACTTTCGGGTATTCGGGTGTAAGTGTTTCTTTCTTATCAAGGGAGTTCATTTATCCAAGTTTGATTCTAAGCCTCTAGAAGGTATTTTTGTTGGTTATGGTGCCGAATCCCACACTTATAGAGTCTACAATAAGCTCTCCGGAACTGTTGTTGAATCTTGTAGTGTGGTGTTCGAGGAAAATGACGGTTCCCGTGCGGAGCAAGTTGGTGTTTGTGATGCAGATGTTGAAATACCCCAAGATTCCATAAGAAGAATGGGCGTGGGATTTTTCCGCCCCATTGAGGAACCCCTTGTGGCAGATCGGGAAGGACAATGCTCTACTCATATAGAGCCCTCATCTACACATACTCAACATGTTCCAACCTCGGGGGCAACTTCTACACCATCTCTATCAACTGCTGAAGGTCAAGATGTTCCAGAAAGCTCCAGGCCGGATTTACCGGTTAACACCGGATTATCCGGCCACCCCGCTCCAGCTGACCATGTTGCTCCTGGTGGTGAAGATATCAACGCAAGCTCCAGGCCAGATTTTCCGGCAAGCCCCAAATTATCCGGCCCTCACTAGTTCAAGCAAGCCCCAGGCTTACTGATGAAGCTGCTACAAATACTCCCAGGCCGGATTATCCGGCCTCTCCATCTGCTGGATTATCCGGCCCTGACTCACTGGCTCAGTAGTCTCCTGTTACGGCTACTGACTCACCTCAAGGGCATGCGTCACCACCACCTGCTGCTGATATTCTAGTTCCTGATCAAGGTCGAGTAAATGCTTCCAATGAAGATTTAAGTGATGAATCTACTCCTCCAAGAGACAACAAACTTATTGAACTTCGTCGCAAGGCTCAGGCTGATCGTAACCTTGAGTTGAGGGGTCACACCCTCGACAAGGTTGTTGGTAATCTTCGACGAAGGGTATCTACAAGAAGAGAATTGGCCAGTTTTGGTGAGCATCAAGCTCATATCTCTATGGTGGAACCTAAGAAGGTCTTTGAAGCACTTGAAGATCTAGACCGGGTTGTTGCTCTGCATGAAAAATTGAATAATGTCGAGCGCAACAAAGTCTGTAAACTCGTGGAGAAACCCCAAGATTGCTGTAATATTATCGGCACCAAGTGGATATTCAAAAACAAGCAAGACGAGAATGGCATTGTTGTGAGGAACAAGGCAAGACTTGTGGCACAAGGTTACTCCCAAGTTGACGGCATTGACTTTGGCGAGACCTATGCTCCAATGGCTCGCCTTGAGTCCATCTGTATCCTTCTTTCTTATGCTGCCCATAACAATTTTAAGTTGCAGCAAATGGACGTCAAGAGTGCCTTCCTTAACGGTCCTCTACATGAGTTGGTATATGTAAAGCAACCCCCGGGTTTTGAGGATTCTAACTTTCCGAACCATGTATACAAACTCGATAAGGCACTCTATGGCCTTAAACAAGCCCCATGTGCATGGTATGAGTACTTTAAAGAGCTTTTGTTAGATTGTGGCTTCGAAGTTGGGCAAATTGGTCCCACTCTTTTTACTTAGAGGGTTAAGGGGGAGATCTTCGTATGCCAACTATATGTTGACGATATCATTTTTGGTTCTACTAAGAAAGCTTTTAATGATGAATTTTCAAAGCTTATGACTGACAGGTTTGAGATGTCTATGATGGGGGAATTACGGTTCTTTCTTGGATTCGAGATCAAGCAACTTAGAGAAGGAACTTTTATTAATCAAGCAAAGTACATCCAAGACATGCTCAAGAGATTCAAGATGACGGATCTAAATGGGGTTGCCACTCCGATGCAAACAAAATGTCATCTTGAACTTAACCCACATGGTAAAGATGTGGACCAAAAGGTATACCGGTCCATGATCGGCTCTCTTCTTTACCTCTGTGCATCTAGACCCGATATCGTGTTGAGTGTGGGAGTGTGTGCAAGGTATCAAGTAGCTCCTAAAGAAAGGCACTTAGTGTCAGTCAAGAGGATCTTTCGATATTTGGTTCATTCCCCTAACTTTGGTCTCTGGTATCCCAAGGGCTCCAATTTCTCTCTATGTGGTTATACTGACTCAGATTGGGCTGGTGATAAGGATGATCGGAAATCCACTTATGGAGCGTGTCAATTCATGGGAAGATCTCTTGTATATTGGTCCTCTAAAAAGCAGAATTGTATATCTCTCTCCACCGCCGAAGCTGAATATGTTGCTGCTGCTAGCGCTTGCACTCAATTATTATGGATGAGGCAAACTATAAAGGAATACGGTGTCAATTGTGACAAAGTGCCTCTTTTATGTGATAATGAAAGTGCAATCAAAATTGCGTATAATCCTGTTCAGCACACAAGGACGAAGCATATTGAGATTTGGAATCATTTTATTCGAGACCATGTTGCTCGCGGAGATATTGATCTATCTTTTGTGAGCACGAAGAACCAACTTGCGGATATCTTTACAAAGCCACTTGATGAAGCAAGATTCTGCTACTTAAGGAATGAGCTAAATATCATTGATTCCAGGAGCTTGTCTTGATTACCCATGCACTCACTCGTTCATCTCAATCCTTCTTTGGTCTAGGTGTGGGCATGGATATAGGGGGAGTGTGGTCCTAACTCATTGGGCTAACCCTCCCCCCATAATGCAAAAAGCAAGATAAATCATTTCTCTTAATATGATTTTGTGATATGTGAGCTTCTTGATGAGTATTGGTCGTGAACCCAAGATATATCTTCGCGGTGTCACACCATACACTCCAACAAGGTGGCCTCGGCCACCGCCCTCTCCCTTGAGGAGAATTGGCTCTTTTTGGATGTTCTTTGCTATCTCATGTTCTTATGGGAATCACACTCAATCTTGGCTTTTATTTGATTTGGATTTTGCAATTTTGAGTGTCTAGTACCATCTCAGTTTGGCTCTCTTAATCCTAAGCCTTTCCCTACCCCTAAGCCATCTATTCTAGCACATAAGTCCCTTGTACACCTTGTGGGGGTGTTGTTTGCGGACACGCGGGCCTGGTTCTATGTACAACAGAATTCCAGATTTGAGGCCGGATAATCCGGCCCAAGTGTAGGACGGATAATCCGGCCTGGCGGACTTCGTCTTAAAGGGCAGGGATCGGGGGGAAGGGCTCATAACGAGCAACACTTCTCCCCCAACCCTCTCCTCCTCCTCCTCAGCCGCCGCCTGCAGTCCCCCGCCCTCCCCGGGGCCTCTCCGGCCACCGGATTTTCCGGGCCTCCCTGGATCTTCTTCTCCACGCCTCCGGGTACCTTCTCCTTCGTGTTCTTCCTCCAATGAGTGAGCGTAACTCCCTCTCTCCCCATCTTTGGCTAGATGTGTTACCTGTTGGGTGGAACGTTGTCTAGAAGGATGTGTTTTCACATAGAAATCGTAGTCTTGCAGTTTCTAGGCCCGATCTACTTTTTTTGCATTCAATCTAGGTGAAATCGAAATTTTCTGCGGGGCGGATTATCGCCTGGCCAGGCGAATAATCCGGCTGGTCGATTCTGGTTCAGTTTCACTATGGAGTATGCATTGGGTAGATTTGTCCTATGAACTTTTTGACTACTTTTTCCATGCTCTCTCCTGGACTTGTGTGTATGCTTATCCCCTTGCTATCGCCCTTATTCTCCTCACAGGTGGTTCTAGTGTTCCCAAGACCTACAAGCTCCGCCCCCGCGCCAAATACTTTCGGGACGACGGACAAGGTAACTTGGTGGATGAAGTTGAGTTGAGGAGGAGAACGAACGAGGAGAAGCGCATGGCTGAACAAGCTAAGAGGACTAGGAAGGGGGTGTCCAAGAGGATGGGCAAGGAGCCCTAGATCAACTATAGGACTTTGGATGCGGTCACCTATTCCTCCATCCGTCACCGTGACTTGTTTGCTGAGTTGCCTCGTGATGATGAGCTGGGGGATACTCGTTTTTGGTGTGCAGAATAGAAGGGAATCTATGAAGATGTGTATGCCAGGCTGAACATTAGGCCTATGCACCCACTGGTACTTGCCGATGCTTTGGAGAAGGATCATCTTGTGGATGCGATGTTTGTGGCTAAGAGGATGGGGATACACCATCTCATGTCTCTCTAGTGCTCCTTTGACTCTGAGGTGGTGAAGCAGTTCTTCCCCACTATGGTTATTTGTGGGGATGAGCGTCGCACTATGAAGTGGATGACTCATGATAGGCCTATGACTGGTGATTTTCACGTGTTTGCTGAGGTTCTTGGATACTCTTTCCGAAGCAGGGATAGAGCCAGTGGCCACCACATCATCACCTAGCTAAAGCCCAACAAAGATGTAGATCTCTCTCCTTGCACTTTGGACAATGGCATTGTGGGCACTCTGGCTAGCCTTGCTCCCATCTATGCTGCCTTAGTGGGTCTCTTCTGTGACTCCATTACTCCGAGTGGGGGCAACAATGACAACATCCATGGCCACCATGTTCAGCTACTTCAATTTTCTCATGAGGTTGCCTCTTGCGAGGACGAGTCGGTGCAGTACAGGCTGGATGTCATGGACTTCATTTACCATGAGTTGACTGATGCTATGTTCAACCATCTGTCCATTCCACATGCACCCTACATTATGTTGCTCATCAGGCACCTGCTTCCTGCTGAGGAGTTCCACATTGACTCGGTGCATAAGGCCAAGAAGATCTACAACAAGGTTCGGAAGACCTCTCACCCCTCCTCTGCTCCTGAGGGCCTCATGAGGGATGCTCGTAGGCCTCTAGTGGATGGTCGCAGGCCCCCAGTGCCTCCCGTTGCCCGTGAGATCAAGTAGCTGAACTGGTTCCAGCGTAACATTCTGTGCATGGGAGTGGACACGCGCAAGGGTCAGTACGAGGCATACAAGCAGCGCCATGAGTTGGCTCACTCCCAGCAGCTCATTCTCCACCATGTGTCCGGTGCTTCGGGTGATCCTCCGGCTCCTACACCTCCCACTCCGTATGCTCAGTGGAACTCTTCCTCCGGGTTGAACTATGGTGAGCTGGAGCATCACTTGTTCCCCTCTGCGCCTGCTGCTGATGATGAGGATGAGGATGGTGACACTGAGGAGCTTGAAGATGAGGATGAGGATGAGAATGAAGACGAGGAAGAGGATGAGGATGAGGACTATGAGTGATCCTATGGGGCGGTAGCATCGCTCTTCTCCCTTTTTGGTGTCTCGATGCCAAAGGGGGAGAAGTAGTTCTATTAGGGTGTCCGTGGATTTGCATGGGTCGGGCATAAGCACTTGCATTTTTCTATTCGTCGTTTTCTTGCTTGTGCCCATTTAGCGTTGAACTTTAAATTTGTGGTTTGTGGTTGGTTGAGACTCTATGTGGTTGTCTGGATTATTATGCCTATGGATTTCATCTCATGGATTATGCGTACGGAGCTATCTATTCATATCCTATTGCTGGAGGTTCTTATCACGAAAGGCGCTCATATTGGTTATCCGGTAATAATTGTGGCTTATGTCAAGGATGCCTTCCCTCTACCTCGATTGTATGTGTATGTTGCTCACATGTCTATGGAATAGATTCACCTATTTGTGTGCATTTGTATTCCAATGCAAAATTCTATTATGCACACATCGAGGGGGAGTGTCTTACATGGTTATTATTGTTTATCTTGTGACTTTCTCCTGCAAATCCTGGTATTGTCATCTAACACCAAAAAGGGGGAGATTGAAAGAACATTTCATGTTTTCCTATGTTTTGTGTGTTAGATAACAATACTGTGGAGACTATTCATGTGCGCTAAGTGTGCATGAAGCTTTGGGGGGGCCGGATTATCCGCCCCACCAAGGGCCGGATAATCCGGCCAACCTCATTGCTCAAAGGAAGCCAAGGCGTCGCTCGATGTCGGTCGATTTTCTCCGGAAAATCCAAAGCTGTTTTTTCTTCCCAGGCCGGATAATCCGGCTGTCGCATGGGCCGGATAATCCGGCCCCCAGTTTTTGAGCAAAGGGAGCCAAGGCGCGTCGCTCGGTATCCGGTCGGATTTTCTCTCGGAAAATCCGAACTGGGGCGGTTTTTCCTCCCCAAGCCAGATAATCCGGCCTTCACATCGGACCGGATAATCCGGCCCCCAGAAGTTAATCAAGGGCAAGCTCAACGTGATGCTCAGATAGGGGTGGATTATCTGCCGGATATTCTGAGTCTGGGGCGGTGTTTTCCCTAGGCCGGGTAATCCGGCCATCACTTGGGCCGGATAATCCGGCCCCCAAAGTGTCCAACGGCTGGTTTCTGAAGGGGGTATAAATACCCTTTCTTCCCCAACGTTCAGAACTCTTGATTCATTCAAAATTGTCCAGACATTGTGCAAGAGCTCTCATTCTTGATCTCCCACTTCAACCACCCGAAGGTCTTGATCTTTGGGGGAATTGAAGGAGGAGAAGTTCATCATCATCATCACGAATCAAGCGCTTCAACTCCTCTCCATTCATTTGGAGAAATCCCTGATCTAGTATTCTTGTCAATACCTAGATCTTGTTCATTGTATTTGATAACTTTGTTCTCGTGGCAGCTTGTTGTCATTTTGGGAGCCTCCAAGTTGTTGTGGAGTTGTTGCCCCGCTAGTTGTGTAAAGGCGCCGGTGCCCGCCTCGAAGGGTACCTATAGTGGTAAGGTGGATCAGGCCTTTGGTGGCGAGATCCATCGGAGAACAGGGTGAGGCCTATTGTGGCGTGGTGGTCTTAGTACCTCCCACCCCACCAATGCAGATGTACTTCCCTTAACAAGGAAGGAACTGCGGTCAAACAAATCCTGTGTCTCCGCGTGCTTCACTTTGGTTTACCTGTTCCTCTTCCACTCGCTCTTTACTCGCTAGTAGATAGGTTTGCATATAGGGAAATTCCACCTAATAGTTTATCTAGCGAATTTACCCTTTGTGCTAAGCCTAAAGTTGAAAAAGTATTAAAAATTAGTGTAGCACCTATTCACCCCCCCTCTAGGTGCCCATATGATCCATTTCAGTATTAATAATTCTTTTTGCCCATTTTCTCAAATGGCAGAAACAAGAAAATAAATATATTAAATAGTTTTACTCTTCAATAAATCCTGGAAAAATTCTCCAGTGTGTGTATTCATATTTGGTACCATCTCACATCAAAAACTAACCTTGTCCAACTGTAAAATTTGAAAAAAATCAAATAAACCATTTCAGAAATATTTGAATAAGTGATATAAAAGGGATCTCTAATGATCCTATAAATCCTCAATAATTCCTGGAGGTGTATACTGATCACATATACCTGCTAGCACCTTTATCTCACCCAGCCAAGATCAATATACCAAAGACAACCCTGATAATCACTAATGGCTTTATTGATGTTTAATCAAAACATGGGATATACCCCCATCAAACCAGCATCAACCCCCTCCCTTGCTCAACACAACACCCATCACTCACCCTTGGTCGACACCACTGTAGCTGACCCCTGTAGCTCAGCCCTAGGTCTTGTCATTTATGTTTGGAGGAGAAGAAAAAGGGAGGGAGAAGAAAATCTTGCCATTTAGTACTCCTACTGCAGCAACCTCTCTATATGTGCCCTCTCCTCGACCAGAGTCCCACCCAGGACCTCTCCACCACCACCCCCTGCCCAATCCCTTGCCTCCCCTACTCCCCAACCTCTCCATGAACCAAGTCCAACATGGACCATCCCTCCTCGAGTTAAACCGGCCAGAGGCCACCCCCATCAACGACTCCACCTTCATTCCACTCCCTGGCCACCAGAGCCTTCCCCCATGAACCCCTACCCCTCCCCTTGCTCTCCTTTGCAACGGGCATGGAGAAAAACCTCCTCTCGGCCTCCTTCTCAAGGTGGAGAAGATGAACGACCCCGAATCTCCCCCAACATCCTTTGTTCTCCATGTTCTACTTATCTCCCTCTAATCTACCCTACCATGCCCTCTGTTGCTGCAGGACCCCGGGGAACTGCCGTAGCCATCTCGAGTCCAAGAAGGACCATCTCCCCTGCGTCCACCCGCAAGAGCATCTCCAGCTTCACCAAGCTCACCCCACGTCCTCCACGACCTTATAAATGCACGACATGGTCTCTCAGATAACATGCATGCCTCCCCGAGCTTGCTCCGGCGAGCTTCCGAGCACCTCCATCCGCGTCACCGCGGGAGACTCCTCTGGTTGTCAACCCTGCCCATGCCACCACTCTCCGGGCGCGTCTCGGAGCACCACGTTGCCTCATCACCATGCCGTCGCTGGAAAACCCCTCGGTGAGCCTCCCTATTCTTCCCCAAGCTGCAGTTAGGGTTTCTGCCCTGGTTCCTGGTCACGAGGAAGGAGACGATCGACAGTCGTCGATCTGCCTCTAATCGCATGGCACATGACGCTCCATACCTATTCGTCGCTCTGTGTCCCTGTCAAGCGGGCCCCGCACTAGCCGTTCAAACTTAGGTCGTGCGCGCGCCTCTCCCCGGGAAGGCCGAATTTGGCCTTTGACCGGCCCACCACTGTGCGGAGCCAGGCCTAGCAGCCCCAGCCCCCTTCATCTTTAATCATTTCTATCCATAATTGATTTTTGGCTATTTGTTTTAAATAGAAATGAAAATGCAAATTAATGGGAATTCACCAAATATATTTTTGTGAATGTTCCCTGAGAAATCCCCTAACTTGCAGACCAAATCCTAGGGCTAGATAAATATTTATTATTTTGTGATAATAATTATTCTAGAAAGTATCCCTTTTCCCTAAATAATTATATCAATGAGCTATACATAACCAAATGGGATGAATAAAAGTTCCTCGGGAAGGTATTTCCTATACATATCATCTAGATTTTATCTCATGCCAAGGTGAACATTGATTTGACAACAGTAAAAATACCAAAAGTCATCCAAGTTTTCCTTTGCAAAATTCCCTAGGACAAAATATAACATGTTTTGAGTTCATTCCAACTCTCATTGATTTGGTAAATTGGTAGCTATCAAAACCTAGGAGCTCACAATTTATTGAGCTCTCTTTGGTTTATTATGATTTAAACTAGTCTATGTATGTTTAATTCACCAATAAAATCACTACAGTAGTTCTATTAATCCAAAAAGTGTGATTCCAATTTCTATAGAAAGGTATTGTAAATACCTACCATGTGCCTTTGGAATAAGTGCAATATCTCCAGTAGAAAAAATACGGTGAAAAAGAGAAAATAACTACAAAACTGACTTTGGAAATTTCCCAAGGGCATTCTATTAATTATTTTGAGATGATTCCAACTCTCAAAAATCTCAAACTCGATTATACATAACATACTCTGAGAAAAATTTATTTGGTTTACAGATCTTTTGTGGTGAATTTTTAACCTTAACCAGGGTTATTTTCACTAGAAAAATCATAACTAATTAAAGAAAAGAACTAAAATAGTAAAACAACTTTTGTTTACCTTGTATTTTCACTACCTATCTGATGGTATCATTTTTGTGCATTGGTATCATACAGATCAAAGCCTTAGTTCAAACCCCTTTATTAAGTGGTTCTGGCAATTAAATCTTAAAGGAAATTCCACAAGTGTTATTCCATTACTTCCAAATGCAACAAACTCAATCTATCAAAACTTACTGAAGTGAGTAAAGTGTTGTATGTTGGTTTGTTGTATGGTATTGTTTATTGTATGCCTTGTATTGATTGTGCCCTTTGTTGCTTGCATGTAATCCATATCGATGATATATGCTATTAAATCAGAGACAAGAAGATGGTTATTATTATTGCTATTATTGGTATTCTAAGAAGAATTCCAGGGACATATATTGCCAGATTGCTGATCATAGGCAAGCCACCTTCTTGCTCATAAGCCTTGTCCTACTGTTCTACTTATGCAAGTTTTATCTATTGTTTATGAAACTGCATTGTTTTATTATATGATGAGTTATCTCTGGTAGTGGATTGGCTCCTCCAAACATTACACAATGGTACTACTAAGTACAACCCCCTCAATGACACCTACTTGTCCCGAGTATGGTAGATGGTGTAATACACCATACCCCTTTGGAGACCCCGATTTAGCCGAAGTAAATCTATAGGATGGGAAGACCCCCGAAAAAGTTTTACAAAATGTTTATGGCAAAACCTTGGTGAGGTTTGACCTACCAAGAGAAGTTTGAGAAAAGAAAAAGGGTTTTGTTTTAAAAAAATGCTGAAGAAAATATGGAGGAAAAAGGGTTACGAAAACCCACCCGGTTCTTTGCAGTTTTGCTAGAACAATTAACCCGTGCAACCAAATTACTCTATAATGGGACAGGGCTGGGCTTGATGTTTGTTTACTCTGGTATAAGCTCCCTAAAACTACTACATGAGATTTAAAAATCCTGGAGGGTGGGCCTTCTCCTATAAAGGTCCATGTGAGACATCGACCTAGAGGAGGAACTAAGGGTCTACGGGCCTCCACGTGTTACTATGAGCCCCTCATTGAAAGCGCACAATTTGTGCAGTACAAAAAGTGCTCCGGTTGGCTTGTGAACTATATAGGGCGTCCCGGTGTTGAGGGGAACAACTCTCATAGGGTAGGCACTTGTATTGGAGTGGGCATCCGGACTTGATCGGTTACTTGACCCACGATCCGTAGGGGATCAGGGTAGGGTACCCGGATGGTGTCGGTAAAGTGTACAACCTCTACAGAGTGTAAATCTATTCGAATAACCGTGTCCATGGTGATGGACGGTTGGGAAGGTTGCTGTAGAGTGGTGCTGGTTTTGTTTTCAAAAAGGATTTCGGAAAAGCAATGGCTTTGGAAAATGTTTTGACCATGGGATGGTCGGAAAGGATACATGATTTGACCATGGGATGGTCGGCAAGAAAAGAAAGCAGTTGGTCATGGGATGACCAGGAGGAAGGCAAATGGGTGACCCCATCCAAATAGTTTACAAGTTTTATTACAAATCTTTCCAAAAAGGTTTATAAATTTTTTTCAACAAAGATATGTAGAAGCTATATCTACAAGAGAAACTATTTAAGAAAAGAACCCCGCTTGGAGCCCTCCTATTACCACGTGGATATTGCATATCCTATTGTTATTATAATCTCTCTTAAGGTGGTTTGCGAGTACGTTCAAAGTACTCACTGGCATTGTCCCTGGCTATTAACTTGGATATATATTGAGAACAAGGTGAAGTTGAAGACTATGCGAGCTAGGACGTTCTCCCAGTCAGATGCCTATAGGTTAAGGCATGGCTCGGGCTCTACGCTTGATGAAGTTTCCCTGATGATTCTTGATGTATCCATATTGGCATGTAAGGTATGACATGTATCCGCTTAAGATTTGGATGTTTACATTGATACTTGTCGGATATGTGCCACGACTAAATGATCATGGGATTGTGGTGTATGAATAACAGGGATTCCCGGAGGATTAATCCGGGGACCCACACATGGAATGACTCTAGTGATCCATGTGGTTTAGGAAAAGAACACACATGCAATGACTCTAGTGGATCAATGTGGTTCAGGGAAAGAGCACACATGCAATGACTCTAATGGATCCATGTGGTTCAGGAAAACAACACACATGCAATGACTCTAGTGGATCCATGTGGTTTAGGAAAAGAACACACATGCAATGACACTAGTGGATCCATGTGGTTTAGGAAAAGAACACACATGCAATGACACCAAAGAATCCATGTGGTTTAGGAAAAGAACACACATGCAATGTCACCAGTGGATCCATGTGGTTTAGGAAAAGAACGCACATGCAATGTCACATGTGGATCCATGTGGTTTAGGAAAAGAACACACATGCAATTTCTCTAGTGGATAAATGTGGATTAGGAAAAGATCACACACACAATGACACTAGAGGATCCATGTGGTTGAGGAAAATAACATAGATGCAATGAATCTAGTGGATCCATGTGATTCAGGAAACGAACATACATACAATGACACCAGTGGATCAATGTGGTTTAGGAAAAGAACACACTTGCAATATCACTACTGGAACCATGTGGTTTAGGAAAAGAACACACATGCAATGACTCTAGTGGATCCATGTAGTTTGGGAAAATAACACACATGCAATGAATCTAGTGGACCAATGTGGTTCAGGAAAACAACACACATGCAATGTCACCAGTGGATCCATGTGGTTTAGGAAAAGAACACACATGCAATGTCACCAGTGGATCCATGTGGTTCAGGAAAAGAACACACATGCAATGACACCAGTGGATCCATGTGGTTTAGGAAAAGAATACACATGTAATGTCACCAGTGGATCAATGTGGTTTAGGAAAAGAACAAACATGCAAATGTCACCAGTGGATCAATCTGGTTTAGGAAAAGAACACACATGCAATGAATCTAGTGGATCAATGTGGTTTAGGAAAACAACACACATTCATTGACTCTAGCGGATCCATGTGGGTTAGCAAACGAACACACATGCAATAACACCAGTGGATCAATGTGGTTTAGGAAAAAGAACACACATGCAATGACTCTAGTGGATCCATGTTGTTTAAGAAAATAACACACATGCAATGACACTAGTGGATCCATGTGGTTTAGGAAAAGAACAAACATGCAACGACTCTAGTGGATCAATGTGGTTTAGGAAAAGAAAACACATGCAATGTCACTAGTGCATCCATGTGGTTCAGGAAAATAACACACATGAAATCACTCTACTGGATCCATGTGGTTTAGGAAAAGAACACACATGCAATGACACGAATGGATCCATGTGGTTTAGGAAAAGAACACACATGCAATGTCTCTATTCGATCAACGTGGTTTAGGAAAATAACACGCATGCAATGTCACTAGTGGATCAATGTGGTTTAGTAAAAGAACACACATGAAATGACTCTAGTGGATCCATGTGGTTCAGGAAAAGAACACACATGCAATGACTCTAGTGGATCCATGTGGTTTAGGAAAAGAACACACATGCAATGACTCTAGTGGATCCATGTGGTTTTGGAAAAGAACAGACATGCAATGTCACTAGTGGATCCATGTGGTTTAGGAAAAGAACACACATGCAATGACACGAGTGGATCCATGTGGTTTAGGAAAAGAATACACATGCAATGTTACCAGTGGATCAATGTGGTTTAGGAAAAGAACACACAGGCAAATGTCACTAGTGGATCAATGTGGTTTAGAAAAAGAACACACATGCAATAAATCTAGTGGATCAATGTGGTTTGGGAAAAGAACACACATTCAATGACTCTCCAATGTGTTTTAGGAAAAGAACACATAGGCAATGACTCCAGTGGATCCATGTGGGTTAGAAAAACAACACACATGCAATGACACTAATGGATCCATGTGCTTTAGGAAAATAAGTCACATGCAATGACTCTAGTGGATCCATGTGGTTTAGGAAAAGAACACACATGCAATGACTCTAGTGGATCAATGTGGTTGAGGAAAAGAGCACACATCGAATGAGTCTAGTGGATCCATGTGGTTTAGGAAAAGAACACACATGCAATGACTCTAGTGGATCCATGTGGTTTAGGAAAAGAACACACATGCAATGACTCTATTGGCTCCATGTGGTTTAGGAAAAGAAAACTATGCAATGACTCTAGTGGATCCATGTGGTTTAGGAAAAGAACACACATGCAATGACTCTAGTGGATCAATGTGGTTCAAGAAAACAACACGCATGCAATGTCACCAGTGGATCCATGTGGTTTAGGAAAAGATCACACATGGAATGTCACCAGTGGATCCATGTGGTTTAGGAAAAGAACACACATGCAATGACTCCAGTGGATCCATGTGGTTTAGGAAAAGAACAAACATGCAACGACTCTAGTGGATCAATGTGGTTTAGGAAAAGAACACACATGCAATGTCACTAGTGCATCCATGTGGTTCAGGAAAATAACACACATGAAATCACTCTACTGGATCCATGTGGTTTAGGAAAAGAACACACATGCAATGACACGAATGGATCCATGTGGTTTAGGAAAAGAACACACATGCAATGTCTCTATTCGATCAACGTGGTTTAGGAAAATAACACGCATGCAATGTCACTAGTGGATCAATGTGGTTTAGTAAAAGAACACATGAAATGACTCTAGTGGATCCATGTGGTTCAGGAAAAGAACACAGATGCAATGACTCTAGTGGATCCATGTGGTTTAGGAAAAGAACACACATGCAATGACTCTAGTGGATCCATGTGGTTTTGGAAAAGAACAGACATGCAATGTCACTAGTGGATCCATGTGGTTTAGGAAAAGAACACACATGCAATGACACGAGTGGATCCATGTGGTTTAGGAAAAGAATACACATGCAATGTTACCAGTGGATCAATGTGGTTTAGGAAAAGAACACACAGGCAAATGTCACTAGTGGATCAATGTGGTTTAGAAAAAGAACACACATGCAATAAATCTAGTGGATCAATGTGGTTTGGGAAAAGAACACACATTCAATGACTCTCCAATGTGTTTTAGGAAAAGAACACATAGGCAATGACTCCAGTGGATCCATGTCGGTTAGAAAAAGAACACACATGCAGTGACACCAGTGGATCAATGTGCTTTAGGAAAATAACTCACATGCAATTTCTCTAGTGGATCCATGTGGTTTAGTAAAAGAACACACATGCAATGACTCTAGTGGATCAATGTGGTTGAGGAAAAGAGCACACATGCCATGACTCTAGTGGATCCATGTGGTTTAGGAAAAGAACACACATGCAATGACTCTAGTGGATCCATGTGGTTTAGGAAAAGAACACACATGCAATGACTCTAGTGGCTCCATGTGGTTTAGGAAAAGAAAACTATGCAATGACTCTAGTGGATCCATGTGGTTTAGGAAAAGAACACACATGCAATGACTCTAGTGGATCAATGTGGTTCAAGAAAACAACACGCATGCAATGTCACCAGTGGATCCATGTGGTTTAGGAAAAGATCACACATGGAATGTCACCAGTGGATCCATGTGGTTTAGGAAAAGAACACACATGCAATGACTCCAGTGGATCCATGTGGTTTAGGAAAAGAACAAACATGCAATGACTCTAGTGGATCAATGTGGTTTAGGAAAAGAACACACATGCAATGTCACTAGTGCATCCATGTGGTTCAGGAAAATAACACACATGAAATCACTCTACTGGATCCATGTGGTTTAGGAAAAGAACACACATGCAATGACACGAATGGATCCATGTGGTTTAGGAAAAGAACACACATGCAATGTCTCTATTCGATCAACGTGGTTTAGGAAAATAACACGCATGCAATGTCACTAGTGGATCAATGTGGTTTAGTAAAAGAACACACATGAAATGACTCTAGTGGATCCATGTGGTTCAGGAAAAGAACACACATGCAATGACTCTAGTGGATCCATGTGGTTTAGGAAAAGAACACACATGCAATGACTCTAGTGGATCCATGTGGTTTTGGAAAAGAACAGACATGCAATGTCACTAGTGGATCCATGTGGTTTAGGAAAAGAACACACATGCAATGACACGAGTGGATCCATGTGGTTCAGGAAAAGAATACACATGCAATGTTACCAGTGGATCAATGTGGTTTAGGAAAAGAACACACAGGCAAATGTCACTAGTGGATCAATGTGTTTTAGAAAAAGAACACACATGCAATAAATCTAGTGGATCAATGTGGTTTGGGAAAAGAACACACATTCAATGACTCTCCAATGTGTTTTAGGAAAAGAACACATAGGCAATGACTCCAGTGGATCCATGTCGGTTAGAAAAAGAACACACATGCAGTGACACCAGTGGATCAATGTGCTTTAGGAAAATAACTCACATGCAATTTCTCTAGTGGATCCATGTGGTTTAGTAAAAGAACACACATGCAATGACTCTAGTGGATCAATGTGGTTGAGGAAAAGAGCACACATGCCATGACTCTAGTGGATCCATGTGGTTTAGGAAAAGAACACACATGCAATGACTCTAGTGGATCCATGTGGTTTAGGAAAAGAACACACATGCAATGACTCTAGTAGATCCATGTGGTTTAGGAAAAGAAAACTATGCAATGACTCTAGTGGATCCATGTGGTTTAGGAAAAGAACACACATGCAATGACTCTAGTGGATCAATGTGGTTCAAGAAAACAACACGCATGCAATGTCACCAGTGGATCCATGTGGTTTAGGAAAAGATCACACATGGAATGTCACCAGTGGATCCATGTGGTTTAGGAAAAGAACACACATGCAATGACTCCAGTGGATCCATGTGGTTTAGGAAAAGAATACACATGCAATGTCACCAGTGGATCAATGTGGTTTAGGAAAAGAACACACATGCAAATGTCAGCAGTGGATCCATGTAGTTTAGGAAAAGAACACACATGCAATGACTCTACTGGATCAATGTGGATTAGGAAAAGAACACACATTCAATGACACTTCAATTTGTTTTGAGGAAAAGAACACGCATTCAATGACTCTTCAATTTGTTTTAGGAAAAGAACACATAGGCAATGACTCCAGTGGATCCATGTGGGTTAGAAAAAGAACACACATGCAATGACACTAGTGGATCAATGTGGTTTAGGAAAATAACTCACATGTAATGACGCTAGTGGATCCATGTGGTTTAGGAAAAGAACACACATGCAATGACTCTAGTGGATCAATGTGGTCCAGGAAAAGAGCACACAAGCAATGACTCTACTGGATCCATGTGGTTTAGGAAAATAACACACATGCAATGACTCTAGTAGATCCATGTGGTTTAGGAAAAGAACACACATTCAATGACACTAGTAGATCCATGGGGTTTAGGAAAAGAACACACATGCAATGTCACCAGTGGATCCATGTGGTTTAGGAAAAGAACAGACATGCAATGTCACCTGTGGATCAATGTGGTTTAGGAAAATAACACACTTGCAATGTCTCTAGTGGATCAATGTGGATTAGGAAAAGAACACACACGCAATGACACTAGAAGATCCATGTGGTTGAGGAAAATAACATAGATGCAATGAATCTTGTGGATCCATGTGATTCAGGAAACGAACATACATACAATGACACTAGTGGATCAATGTGGTTTAGGAGAAGAACACACGTGCAATATCACCAGTGGATCCATGTGGTTTAGGAAAAGAACACACATGCAATGACTCTAGTGGCTCCATGTGGTTTAGGAAAAGAAAACTATGCAATGACTCTAGTGGATCGATGTGGTTTAGGAAAAGAACACACATGCAATGACTCTAGTGGATCAATGTGGTTCAAGAAAACAACACGCATGCAATGTCACCAGTGGATCCATGTGGTTTAGTAAAAGAACAGGCATGCAATGTCACTAGTGGATCAATTTTGTTTAGGAAAAGAACATACATGCAATGTCACCAGTGGATACATGTGGTTTAGGAAAAGAACACACATGCAATGACTCTAGTGGATCAATGTGTTTTAGGAAAAGAACACATATGCAATGTCACTAGTGGATCCATGTGGTTTAGGAAAAGAACACACATGCAATGACTCTAGTCGATCCATGTGGTTTAGGAAAAGAAGACACATGCAATGTCACTAGTGGATCAATGTGGTTTAGGAAAAGAACACACATGAAATGACTCTAGTGGATCCATGTGGTTTATGAAAAGAACACACATGGAATGACTCCAGTGGATCCATGTGGTTTGGGAATAAAACACGCATGCAATGATTCTAGTGGATCAATGTGGTTTAGGAAAAGAACACACATCAAAAGAAACAAGTGGATCCATGTGGTTTAGGAAAAGAAAACACATGCAATTACACAAGTGGATCAATGTGGTTGAGGAAAAACACACATGCAATGTCACTAGTGGATCAATGTGGTTTAGGAAACAAACACACATCCAATGACACCAGTGGATCAATGTGGTTTCAGAAAAGAACACACATACAATGACTCTAGTCGATCCATGTGGTTTAGGAAAAGAACACACATGCAATGATTCTAGTGGATCCATGTGGTTTAGGAAAAAAAACACATACAATGACTCTAGTGGATCCATGTGGTTGAGGAAAAGAACACACATGCAATGACACCAGTGGATCAATGTGGTTTATGAAAAAAACACATGCAATGTCACAAGTGGATCCATGTGGTTTAGTAAAGAACACACATGCAATGACTCTAGTGGATCAATGTGGTTTAGGAAAAGAACACATGCAATGACTCTAGTGGATCCATGTGGTTTAGGAAAAGAACACACATGCAAAGACTCTAGTGGATCCATGTGGTTTAGGAAAAGAACACACATGCAATGACTCTAGTGGATCAATGTGGTTGAGGAAAAACACACATGGAATGACTCTATTGTATCCATGTGGTTTAGGAAAAGAACACACATGCAATGACTCTAGTGGATCCATGTGGTTTAAGGAAACAACACACATGGAATGTCACCAGTGGATCCATGTGGTTTAGGAAAAGATCACACATGCAATGACACCAGTGGATCCATGTGGTTTAGGAAAAGAACACACGTGAAATGACTCTAGTGGATCCATGTGGTTTAGGAAAAGAACAAACATGCAATGACTCTAGTGGATCAATGTGGTTTAGGAAAAGAACACACATGCAATGACTCTTCAGTGTGGTTTAGGAAAAGAACACACATGCAATGACTCTAGTGGATCCATGTGTTTTAGAAAAAGAACACACATGCAATGACACTACTGGATACATGTGGTTTAGGAAAAGAACACACATGCAATGTCACTAGTGGATCAATGTGGTTTAGGAAAAGAACACACATGTAAATGTCACCAGTGGATTAATGTGGTTTTGGAAAATAACACACATCCAATGACTCCAGTGGATCCATGTGGTTTAGGAAAAACACACATGCAATGTCACCAATGGAACAATGTGGTTTAGGAAAAGAACACACATTCAATGTCTCTAGTGAATACATGTGGTTTAGGAAAAAAAACACATGCAATGTCACTAGTGGATCCATGTGGTTTAGGAAAAGAACACATGCAATGTCAGCAGTGGATGCATGTGTTTTAGGAAAAGAACACACATGCAATGTAAACAGTGGATCAATGTGGTTTAGAAAAAGAACAAACATTCAATGTCTCTAGTGGATCAATGTGGTTTAGAAAGAACACACATGCAATGTAACTAGTGTATCAATGTGGTTTAGGAAAAGAACACACATTCAATGACTCTAGTGGATCAATGTGTTTTAGGAAAAGAACACACATGCAATGACACCAGTGGATCCATGTGGTTTAGGAAAAGAACACACATGTAATGACACTAGTGGATCAATGTGGTTTAGGAAAATAACACACATGCAATGACTCTAGTGGATCAATGTGTTTTAGGAAAAGAACACACATGCAATGACTCTAGTGGATCAATGTGGTTGAGGAAAAGAACACACATGCAATGACTCTAGTGGATCCATGTGGTTTAGGAAAAGAACACACATGCAATGACACTAGTGGATCCATGTGGTTTAGGAAAAGAACACACATGCAATGACTCTAGTGGATCCATGTGGTTTAGGAAAAGAACACACATGCAATGACTCTAGTGGATCCATGTGGTTTAGGAAAAGAACACATGCAATGACTCTAGTGGATCAATGTGGTTTAAGAAAAGAACACATGCAATGTCACTAGTGGATCCATGTGGTTTAGGAAAGATCACACATGGAATGTCACCAGTGGATCCATGTGGTTTAGGAAAAGAACACACATGCAATGACTCTAGTGGATCCATGTGGTTTAGGAAAAGAATGCACATGCAATGTCACCTGTGGATCAATGTGGTTTAGGAAAAGAACACATATGCAAATGTCACAGTGGATCCATGTGGTTTAGGAAAAGAACACACATGACACTAGTGGATCAATTTGTTTTAGGAAAAGAACACACATGCAATGACTCTAGTGGATCAATGTGGTTTAGGAAAAGAACACACATGCAATGACTCTAGTGGATCCATGTGGTTTAGGAAAAGAACACACATGCAATGACACTAGTGGATCAATGTGGTTTAGAAAAATAACACACATGCAATGACGCTAGTGGATCCATGTGGTTTAGGAAAAGAACACACATGCAATGACTCTAGTGGATCAATGTGGTTTAGGAAAAGAACACATGCAATGACTCTAGTGGATCCATGTGGTTTAGGAAAAACACACATGCAATGACACTTGTGGATCCATGTGGGTTAGGAAAAGAACACACATGCAATGACACTAGTGGATCCAGGTGGTTTAGGAAAAGAACACACATGCAATGACTCTAGTGGATCAATGTGGTTTAGTAAAAGAACACACATGCAATGTCACTAGTGGATCAATGTGGTTTAGGAAAAGAACACACATGCAATGACTCTAGTGGATCAATGTGGTTTAGGAAAAGAACACACATGCAATGACACTAGTGGATCCATGTGGTTTAGGAAAAGAACATACATGCAATGAATCTAGTGGATCCATGTGGTTTAGGAAAAGAACACACACAAATGACACTAGTGGATCAATGTGGTTTAGGAAAGAACACACATGCAATGACACTAGTGGATCCATGTGGTTTAGGAAAAGAACACACATTCAATGACTCTAGGATCCATGTGGTTTAGGAAAAGAACACACATGCAATGTCTCTAGTGGATCCATGTTTTTTAGGAAAAGAACACACATGCAATGTCACCAGTGGATCCAGGTGGTTTAGGAAAAGAACACATGCAATGTCACCAGTGGATCCATGTGGTTTGGAAAAAGAACACACATGCAATGACTCTAGTGGATCCATGTGGTTAGGAAAAGAATACACATGCAATGACTCTAGTGGATCCATGTGGTTTAGGAAAAGAACACACATGCAATGACTCTAGTGGATCAATGTGGTTTAGGAAAAGAACACACATGCAATGACTCTAGTGGATCCATGTGGTTTAGGAAAAGAACACACGTGAAATGACTCTAGTGGATCCATGTGGTTTAGGAAAAGAACAAACATGCAATGACTCTAGTGGATCAATGTGGTTTAGGAAAAGAACACACATGCAAATGTCACCAGTGGATCCATGTTGTTTAGGAAAAGAACACACATGCAATGACTCTAGTGGATCAATGTGTTTTAGGAAAAGAACACATAGGCAATGATTCCAGTGGATCCATGTGGGTTAGAAAAAGAACACATGCAATGTATCTATTGGATCAATGTGGTTTAGGAAAATAACTCACATACAATGACTCTAGTGGATCCATGTGGTTTAGGAAAAGAACACACGTGAAATGACTCTAGTGGATCCATGTGGTTTAGGAAAAGAACACACATTCAATGACTCTTCAATGTGTTTTAGGAAAAGAACTCACATGCAATGACTCTAGTGGATCCATGTGGTTTAGGAAAAGAACACATGCAATGCCACAAGTGGATCAATGTGGTTTAGGAAAATAACTCACATGCAATGACTCTAGTGGATACATGTGGGTTAGGAATAGAACACACATGCAATGACTCTAGTGGATCAATGTGGTTTAGGAAAATAACACACATGCAATGACTCTAGTGGATCCATGTGGTTTAGGAAAAGAACACACATGCAATGACTCTAGTGGATCCATGTGGTTTAGGAAAAGAACAATCATGCAATGACTCTAGTGGATCAAGGTGGTTTAGGAAAAGAACACACATGCAATGTCACCAGTGGATCCATGTGGTTTAGGAAAAGAACACAGATGCAATGTCACTAGTGGATACATGAGGTTTAGGAAAAGAACACACATGCAATGTCACTAGTGGATAAATGTGTTTTAGGAAAAGAACACACATGCAATAACTCTAGTGGATCCATGTGGTTTAGGAAAACAACACACATGCACTGACTCTAGTGGATCCATGTGGTTTAGTAAAAGAACACACATGCAATGACTCTAGTGGATCAATGTGGTTTAGAAAAGAACACATGCAATGACTCTAGTGGATCAATGTGGTTAGGAAAAGAACACACATGCAATGACACTAGTGGATCCATGTGGTTTAGAAAATAACACACATGCAATGACTCCAGTGGATCCATGTGGTTTTGGAAAAGAACACGCATGTAAATGTCACGAGTGGATCCATGTGGTTTAGGAAAAACACACATGCAATGTCACCAATGGAACGATGTGGTTTAGGAAAAGAACACAAATGCAATGTTTCTTGTGAATCCATGTGGTTTAGGAAAAGAACATACATGCAATGACTCTGGATCAATGTGTTTAGGAAAAGAACACACATGCAATGACTCTATGGATCCATGTGGTTAGGAAAAGAACACACATGCAATGACACTAGTGGATCAATGTGGTTTAGGAAAATAACACATGCAATGACTCTAGTGGATCCATGTGGTTTAGGAAAAGAACACATGCAATGACACTAGTGGATCAATATGTTTTAGGAAAGGAACACACATGCAATGACTCTAGTGGATCCATGTGGTTTAGGAAAAGAACACACATGCAATGACTCTAGTGGATCAATGTGGTTTAGGAAAAGAACACACATGCAATGACTCTAGTGGATCCATGTGGTTTAGGAAAATAACACACATGCAATGACTCTGGTGGATCCATGTGGTTTAGGAAAAGAACACATGCAATGACTCTAGTGGATCAATGTGGTTTAGGAAAAGAACACACATGCAATGTCACCAAGTGGATCCATGTGGTTTCGGAAAAGAACACAAATGCAATGTCACTAGTGGATCCATGTGGTTTAGGAAAAGAACACATGCAATGACTCTAGTGGATCCATGTGGTTTAGGAAAAGAATACACATGCAATGTCACCTAGTGGATCAATGTGGTTTAGGAAAAGAACACACATGCAATGTCACTAGTGGATCCATGTTAGGAAAAGAACACATGCAATGACTCCCTTGGATCAATGTGGTTTAGGAAAAGAACACACTTGCAATGACTCTAGTGGATCCATGTGTTAGAAAAAGAACACACATGCAATGACACTAGTGGATCAATCTGGTTTAGGAAAATAACTCACATGCAATGACTCTAGTGGATCCATGTGGTTTAGGAAAAGAACACACATGCAATGACTCTAGTGGATCCATGTGGTTCAGGAAAAGGGCACACATGCAATGACTCTAGTGGATCCATGTGGTTTAAGAAAATAACACACATGCAATGACACTAGTGGATCCATGTGCTTTAGGAAAATAACACACATGCAATGACTGTAGTAGATCCATGTGGTTTAGGAAAAGAACACACATGCAATGACACTAGTAGATCCATGTGGTTTAGGAAAAGAACACACATTTAATGACACAAGTGGATCCATGTGGTTTAGGAAAAGAACACACTTGCAATTTCATCAGTGGATCCATGTTGTTTAGGAAAAGAACAAACACGCAATGTCACCTGTGGATCAATGTGGTTTAGGAAAAGAACACACATGCAATGTCTCTAGTGGATCAATGTGGATTATGAAAAGAACACACACGCAATGACACCAGAGGATCAATGTGCTTGAGGAAAATAACATATATGCAATGAATGTAGTGGATCCATGTGATTCAGGAAACGAACATACATACAATAACACCAGTGGATCAATGTGGTTTAGGAAAAGAACACACGTGCAATATCACTAGTGGATCCATGTGGTTTAGGAAAAGAAGGCACAGGCAATGACTCTAGTGATCCATGTGGTTTAGGAAAAGAACACACATGGAATAACTCTTGAGGATCAATGTGGTTCAGGAAAACATAACACATGCAATGTCACCAGTGGATCCATGTGGTTTAGGAAAAGAACGCGCATGCAATGTCACCAGTGGATCGATGTGGTTTAGGAAAAGAACACCCATGCAATGACTCTAGTTGATATTTGTGGTTTAGAAAAGAATACACATGCAATGTCACCAGTGGATCAATCTGGTTTAGGAAAAGAACACACATACAAATGTCACCAGTGGATCAATGTGGTTTAGGAAAAGAACACACATGCAATGACTCTAGTGGATCAATGTGGTTTAGGAAAAGAACACACATCCAATGACTCTAGTGGATCCATGTGGGTTAGGAAAAGAACACACATGCAATAACACCAGTGGATCAATGTGGTTTAGGAAAAGAACACACATGCAATGACTCTAGTGGATCCATGTGGTTTAAGAAAATAACACACATGCAATGACACTAGTGGATCCATGTGGTTTAGGAAAAGAATAAACATGCAATGAATCTAGTGGATCAATGTGGTTTAGTAAAAGAACACACATGCAATGTCACTAGTGGATCCATGTGGTTCAGGAAAAGAACACACATGAAATGACTCTAGTGGATCCATGTGGTTTAGGAAAAGAACACACATGCAATGACTCTAGTGGATCAATGTGGTTTAGGAAAAGATAACACATGCAATGACTCCAGTGGATCCATGTGGTTTAGGAAAAGAACACACATGCAATGACACTAGTGGATCCATGTGGTTTAGGAAAAGAACACATGCAATGACTCTAGTGGATCCATGTGGTTTAGGAAAAGAACACATGCATTGACTCGAGTGGATAAATGTGGTTTAGGAAAAGAACAAACATGCAATGTCACGAGTGGATACATGTGGTTTAGGAAAAGAACACATTTAATGACTCTAGTGGATCAATGTGGTTTGGGATAAGAAGACACATGGAATGACTCTAGTGGATACATGTGGTTTAAGAAAACATGACACAGGCAATGTCACCAGTGGATCAATGTGGTTTAGGAAAAGAACACACATGCAATGACTCTAGTGGATCAATGTGGTTTAGGAAAAGATCACACATGCAATGACTCTAGTGGATCCATGTGGTTTAGGAAAAGAACACACATGCAATGACTCTAGTGGATCCATGTGGTTTAGGAAAAGAACACATGCAATGACACTAGTGGATCAATGTGGTTTAGGAAAAGAACACACATTTAATGACTCTAGTGGATCCATGTGGTTTAGGAAAAGAACACACATGCAATGTTACTAGTGGATCCATGTGGTTTAGGAAAATAACACACATGCAATGTCACTAGTGGATCAATGTGGTTTAGGAAAAGAACACACATGCAATGACTCTAGTGGATCCATGTGGTTTAGGAAAAGAACACACGTGAAATGACTCTAGTGGATCCATGTGGTTTAGGAAAAGAACAAACATGCAATGACTCTAGTGGATCAATGTGGTTTAGGAAAAGAACACACATGAAATTTCTCTAGTGGATAAATGTGGATTAGGTAAAGATCACACGCGCAATGACACTAGAGGATCCATGTGGTTTACGAAAAGAACACACATGCAATGACACTAGTGGATCCATGTGGTTTAGGAAAAGAATACACATGCAATGTCACCAGTGGATCAATGTGGTTTAGGAAAAGAACACACATGCAAATGTCACCAGTGGATCCATGTGGTTTAGGAAAAGAACACACGTGAAATGACTCTAGTGGATCCATGTGGTTTAGGAAAAGAACACACATTCAATGACTCTTCAATGTGTTTTAGGAAAAGAACTCATAGGTAATGACTCTAGTGGATCCATGTGGGTTAGAAAAAGAACACACATGCAATGACACTAGTGGATCAATGTGCTTTAGGAAAATAACTCACATGCAATGACTCTAGTGGATCCATGTGGTTTAGGAAAAGAACACACATGCAATCACTCAAGTGGTTCAATGTGGTTGAGGAAAAGAGTAGACATGCAATGACTCTAGTGGATCCATGTGGTTTAGGAAAAGAACACACATGCAATGACTCTAGTGGATCCATGTGGTTTAGGAAAAGAACACACATGCAATGACTCTAGTGGATCAATGTGGTTCAAGAAAACAACACACATGCAATGTCACCAGTGGATCCATGTGGTTTAGGAAAAGATCACACATGGAATGTCACCAGTGGATCCATGTGGTTTAGGAAAAGAACACACATGCAATGACTCCAGTGGATCCATGTGGTTTAGGAAAAGAATACACATGCAATGTCACCAGTGGATCAATGTGGTTTAGGAAAAGAACACACATGCAATGACTCTAGTGGATCCATGTGTTTTAGGAAAAGAACACACATGCAATGACTCTACTAGATCAATGTGGTTTAGGAAAAGAACACACATTCAATGACTCTTCAATTTGTTTTAGGAAAAGAACACATAGGCAATGACTCCAGTGGATCCATGTGTGTTAGAAAAAGAACACACATGCAATGACACTAGTGGATCAATCTGGTTTAGGAAAATAACTCACATGCAATGACTCTAGTGGATCCATGTGGTTTAGGAAAAGAACACACATGCAATGACTCTAGTGGATCCATGTGGTTCAGGAAAAGAGCACACATGCAATGACTCTAGTGGATCCATGTGCTTTAGGAAAATAACACACATGCAATGACTCTAGTAGATCCATGTGGTTTAGGAAAAGAACACACATGCAATGACACTAGTAGATCCATGTGGTTTAGGAAAAGAACACACATTTAATGACACAAGTGGATCCATGTGGTTTAGGAAAAGAACACACTTGCAATTTCATCAGTGGATCCATGTTGTTTAGGAAAAGAACAAACACGCAATGTCACCTGTGGATCAATGTGGTTTAGGAAAAGAACACACATGCAATGTCTCTAGTGGATCAATGTGGTTTAGGAAAAGAACACACATGCAATGTCACCAGTGGATCCATGTGGTTTAGGAAAAGAACACACATGCAATGTCTCTAGTGGATCAATGTGGTTTAGGAAAAGAACACACATGCAATGACTCTAGTGGATCCATGTGGTTTAGGAAAAGAACACACATGCAATGACACTAGTGGATCCATGTGGTTTAGGAAAAGAACACACATGCAATGACACTAGTGGATCCATGTGGTTTAGGAAAAGAACACACATGCAATGAATCTAGTGGATCAATGTGGTTTAGGAAAGAACACACATGCATTGACTCTAGTTGATCAATGTGGTTTAGGAAAAGAACACATGCAATTACTCTAGTGGATCCATGTGGTTTAGAAAAGAACACCCATGCAATGACTCTAGTGGATCAGTGTGGTTTAGGAAAAGAACACATGCAATGACTCTAGTGGATCCATGTGGTTTAGGAAAGAGAACACATGCAATGACTCTAGTGGATCAATGTGTTTAGGAAAAGAACACACATGCAATGACTCTAGTGGATCCATGTGGTTTAGGAAAAGAACACACATGCAATGACTCTAGTGGATCCATGTGGTTTACGAAAAGAACACATGCAATGACACTAGTGGATCCATGTGGTTTAGGAAAAGAACACATGCCATGACTCTAGTGGATCCATGTGGTTTAGGAAAAGAACACACAGGCAATGACTCTAGTGGATCCATGTGGTTCAAGAAAAGAACACATGCAATGTCACCAGTGGATCCATGTGGTTTAGGAAAAGAACACACATGCAATGTCACTAGTGGATCCATGTGGTTTAGGGAAAAGAACACACATGCAATGACTCTAGTGGATCCATGTGGTTTAGGAAAAGAACACACATGCAATGACACTTGGATCAATGTGGTTTAGGAAAAGAACACACATGCAATGACTCCAGTGGATCCATGTGAAAAAGAACACACATGAAATGACTCTCGTGGATCCATGTGGTTTAGGAAAAGAACACACATTCAATGACTCTTCAATGTGTTTTAGGAAAATAACTCACATGCAATGACTCTAGTGGATCCATGTGGTTTAGGAAAAGAACACACATGCAATGACTCTAGTGGATCAATGTGGTTGAGGAAAATAACTCACATGCAATGACTCTAGTGGATCCATGTGGTTTAGTAAAAGAACACACATGCAATGACTCTAGTGGATCAATGTGGTTTAGGAAAAGAGCACACGTGCAATGACTCTAGTGGATCCATGTGGATTAGGAAAATAACACACATACAATGACTCTAGTAGATCCATGTGGTTTAGAAAAAGAATACACATGCAATGACACTAGTAGATCCATGTGGCTTAGGCAAAAACACACATTTAATGACACCAGTGGATCCATGTGGTTTAGGAAAAGAACACACATGCAATGACACTAGTGGATCCATGTGGTTAGGAAAAGACACATGTAATGACTCATGGATCAATGTGGTTTAGGAAAAGAACACATATGCAATGTCGCTAGTGGATCAATGTGGATTAGAAAAGAACACACGCAATGACACTAGAGGATCCATGTGGTTGAGGAAAATAACATAAACGCAATGAATCTAGTGGATCCATGTGATTCAGGAAACGAACATACATACAGTGACACCAGTGGACCAATGTGGTTTAGGAAAAGAACACACGTGCAATATCACCAGTGGATCCATGTGGTTTAGGAAAAGAAGACACATGCAATGACTCTAGTGATCCATGTGGTTTAGGAAAAGAACACACATGCAATGACTCTAGTGGATCAATGTGCTTCAGGAAAACATAACACATGCAATGTCACCAGGTTCCATGTGGTTTAGGAAAAGAACACGCATTCAATGTCGCCAGTGGATCCATGTGGTTTAGAAAAAGAACACACATGCAATGACACCAGTGGATCCATGTGGTTTAGGAAAAGAATACACATGTAATGTGACCAGTGGATCAATTTGGTTTAGGAAAATAACACACATGCAAATGTCACCAGTGGATCAATGTGCTTTAGTAAAAGAACACACATGCACTGACGCTAGTGGATCTATGCGGTTTAGGAAAAGAACACATCCAATGACTCTAGTGGATCCATGTGCCTTAGGAAAAGAACACATATGCAATAACACCAGTGGATCAATGTGGTTTAGGAAAAGAACACACATACAATGACTCTAGTAGATCCATGTGATTTAGGAAAAGAACGCACATGCAATGACACTAGTAGATCCATGTGCTATAGGAAAAGAACAAACATGCAATGAATCTAGTGGATCAATGTGGTTTAGTAAAAGAACACACATGCAATGTCACTAGTGGATCCATGTGGTTCAGGAAAAGAACACACATGAAATGACTCTAGTGGATCCATGTGGTTTAGGAAAAGAACACATTCAATGACTCTTCAATGTGTTTTAGGAAAAGAACACATAGCAATGACTCAGTGGATCCATGTGGGTTAGAAAAAGAACACACATGCAATGACACTAGTGGATCAATGTGCTTTAGGAAAATAACTGACATACAATGACTCTAGTGGATCCATGTGGTTTAGGAAAAGAACACACATACAATGACTCTAGTAGATCCATGTGATTTAGGAAAAGAACGCACATGCAATGACACTAGTAGATCCATGTGCTATAGGAAAAGAACACACATTTAATGACACCAGTGGATCCATGTGGTTTAGGAATAGAGCACACATGCAATGTCACTAGTGGATCCATGTGGTTTAGGAAAAGAACAGACATGCAATGTCACCTGTGGATCAATGTGGTTTAGGAAAAGAACACACATGCAATGACTCTAGTGGATCAATGTGGTTCAGGAAAAGAGCACACATGCAATGACTCTAGTGGATCCATGTGGTTTAGGAAAATAACACACATACAATGACTCTAGTAGATCCATGTGGTTTAGGAAAAGAACACATGCAATGACACTAGTAGATCAATGTGGTTTAGGAAAAGAACACACATTTAATGACACCAGTGGATCCATGTGGTTTAGGAATAGAACACAAATGCAATGTCACTAGTGGATCCATGTGGTTTAGGAAAAGAACAGACATGCAATGTCACCTGTGGATCAATGTGGTTTAGGAAAAGAACACACGTGCAATGTCTCTAGTGGATCAATGTGGTTTAGGAAAAGAACGCACATGCAATGTCACCTGTGGATCCATGTGGCATAGGAAAATAACACACATGCAATGTCTCTAGTGGATCAATGTGGTTTAGGAAAAGAACACACATGAAATTTCTCTAGTGGATAAATGTGGATTAGGTAAAGATCACACGCGCAATGACACTAGAGGATCCATGTGGTTTACGAAAAGAACACACATGCAATGACACCAGTGGATCCATGTGGTTTAGGAAAAGAATACACATGCAATGTTACCAGTGGATCAATGTGGTTTAGGAAAAGAACACACAGGCAAATGTCACTAGTGGATCAATGTGGTTTAGGAAAAGAACACACATGCATTGAATCTAGTGGATCAATGTGGTTTACGAAAAGAACACACATTCAATGACTCTTCAGTGTGTTTTAGGAAAAGAACACATAGGCAATGACTCTAGTGGATCCATGTGGGTTAGAAAAAGAACACACATGCAATGACACCAATGGATCAATGTGCTTTAGGAAAATAACCCACATGCAATTTCTCTAGTGGATCCATGTGGTTTAGTAAAAGAATACGCATGCAATGACTCTAGTGGATCAATGTGGTTGAGGAAAAGAGCACACATGCAATGACTCTAGTGGATCCATGTGGTTTAGGAAAAGAACACACATGCAATGACTCTAGTGGATCCATGTGGTTTAGGAAAAGAACACACATGCAATGACTCTAGTGGCTCCATGTGGTTTAGGAAAAGAACACTATGCCATGACTCTAGTGGATGCATGTGGTTTAGGAAAAGAACACACATGCAATGACTCTAGTGGATCAATGTGGTTCAAGAAGACAACACACATGCAATGTCACCAGTGGATCCATGTGGTTTAGGAAAAGATCACACATGGAATGTCACCAGTGGATCCATGTGGTTCAGGAAAAGAACACACATGCAATGACTCTAGTGGATCCATGTGTTTTACGAAAAGAAAACACTTGCAATGACTCTAGTGGATCAATGTGGTTCAGGAAAAGAACACACATGCAATGTCACCAGTTGATCCATGTGGTTTAGGAAAATAACGCACATGCAATGACACTAGTGGATCCATGTGGTTTAGGAAAATAATACACATGCAATGTTACCAGTGGATCAATGTGGTTTAGGAAAAGAACACACGTGCAATATCACTACTGGATCCATATGGTTTAGGAAAAGAACACACATGCAATGACTCTAGTGGATCCATGTGGTTCGGGAAAAGAACACACACGCAATGAATCTAGTGGATCAACGTGGTTCAGGAAAACAACACACATGCAATGTCACCAGTGGATCCATGTGGTTTAGGAAAAGAACACAGATGCAATGTCACCAGTGGATCCATGTGGTTCAGGAAAAGAACACACATGCAATGACACCAATGGATCCATGTGGTTTAGGAAAAGAATACACATGCAATGTCACTAGTGGATCAATGTGGTTTAGGAAAAGAACAAACATGGAAATGTCACCAGTGGATCAATGTGGTTTAGGAAAAGAACACACATGCAATGACTCTAGTGGATCAATGTGGTTTAGGAAAACAACACACATTCAATGACTCTAGCGGATCCATGTGGGTTAGGAAGAACACACATGAAATAACACCAGTGGATCAATGTGGTTTAGGAAAAGAACACACATGCAGTGACTCTAGTGGATCCATGTGGTTTAAGAAAATAACACACCTGCAATGACACCAGTGGATCCATGTGGTTTAAGAAAAGAACAAACATGCAATGACTCTAGCGGATCAATGCGATTTAGGAAAAGAACACACATGCAATGTCACTAGTGGATCCATGTGGTTCAAGAAAATAACAAACATGAAATGACTCTACTGGATCCATGTGGTTTAGGAAAAGAACACACATGGAATGTCTCTATTCGATCAACTTGGTTTAGGAAAATAACACGCATGCAATGTCACTAGTGGATCAATGTGGTTTAGTAAAACAACACACATGCAATGACTCTAGTGGATCCATGTGGTTCAGGAAAAGAACACACATGCAATGACTCTAGTGGATCCGTGTGGTTTAGGAAAAAAGAACACACATGCAATGACTCTAGTGGATCAATGTGGTTTAGGAAAAGAACACACATGCAATTTCTCTAGTGGATAAATGTGGATTAGGAAAAGATCACACATGCAATGACACTAGAGGATCCATGTGGTTTAGGAAAAGAACACACATGCAATGACACCAGTGGATCCATGTGGTTTAGGAAAGGAATACACATGCAATGTTACCAGTGGATCAATGTGGTTTAGGAAAAGAACACACAGCAAATGTCCCTAGTGGATCAATGTGGTTTAGGAAAAGAACACACATGCATTGAATCTAGTGGATCAAGGTGGTTTAGGAAAAGAACACACATTCAATGACTCTTCAATTTGTTTTAGGAAAAGAACACATAGGACACATAGGCAATGACTCCAGTGGATCCATGTGGGTTAGAAAAAGAACACACATGCAATGACACCAGTGGATCAATGTGCTTTAGGAAAATAACACACATGAAATTTCTCTAGTGGATCCATGTGGTTTGGAAAAAGAACACGCATGCTATGACTCTAGTGGATCAATGTGGTTGAGGAAAAGAGCACACATGCAATGACTCTAGTGGATCCATGTGGTTTAGGAAAAGAACACACATGCAATGACTCTAGTGGATCCATGTGGTTTAGGAAAAGAACACACATGCAATGACTCTAGTGGCTCCATGTGGTTTAGGAAAAGAACACTATGCCATGACTCTAGTGGATCCATGTGGTTTAGGAAAAAAACACATGCAATGACTCTAGTGGATCAATGTGGTTCAAGAAAACAACACACATGCAATGTCACCAGTGGATCCATGTGGTTTAGGAAAAGATCACACATGGAATGTCACCAGTGGATCCATGTGGTTTAGGAAAAGAACACACATGCAATGACTCCAGTGGATCCATGTGGTTTAGGAAAAGAATACACATGCAATGTCACAAGTGGATCAATGTGGTTTAGGAAAAGAACACACAAGCGAATGTCACCAGTGGATCCATGTGGTTTAGGAAAACAACACACATGCAATGACTCTACTGGATCAATATGGTTTAGGAAAAGAAGACACATTCAATGACTCTTCAATTTGTTTTAGGAAAAGAACACAGAGGCAATGACTCCAGTGTATCCATGTGGGTTAGAAAAAGAACACGCATGCAAAGACACTAGTGGATCAATGTGGTTTAGGAAAATAACTCACATGCAATGACTCTAGTGGATCCATGTGGTTTAGGAAAAGAACACACATGCAATGACTCTAGTGGATCAATGTGGTTCAGGAAAAGAGCACACATGCAATGACTCTAGTGGATCCATGTGGTTTAGGAAAATAACACACATACAATGACTCTAGTAGATCCATGTGGTTTAGGAAAAGAACACATGCAATGACACTAGTAGATCAATGTGGTTTAGGAAAAGGACACACATTTAATGACACCAGTGGATCCATGTGGTTTAGGAATAGAACACAAATGCAATGTCACTAGTGGATCCATGTGGTTTAGGAAAAGAACAGACATGCAATGTCACCTGTGGATCAATGTGGTTTAGAAAAAGAACACACGTGCAATGTCTCTAGTGGATCAATGTGGTTTAGGAAAAGAACGCACATGCAATGTCACCTGTGGATCCATGTGGCATAGGAAAATAACACACATGCAATGTCTCTAGTGGATCAATGTGGTTTAGGAAAAGAACACACATGAAATTTCTCTAGTGGATAAATGTGGATTAGGTAAAGATCACACGCGCAATGACACTAGAGGATCCATGTGGTTTACGAAAAGAACACACATGCAATGACACCAGTGGATCCATGTGGTTTAGGAAAAGAATACACATGCAATGTTACCAGTGGATCAATGTGGTTTAGGAAAAGAACACACAGGCAAATGTCACTAGTGGATCAATGTGGTTTAGGAAAAGAACACACATGCATTGAATCTAGTGGATCAATGTGGTTTACGAAAAGAACACACATTCAATGACTCTTCAATGTGTTTTAGGAAAAGAACACATAGGCAATGACTCTAGTGGATCCATGTGGGTTAGAAAAAGAACACACATGCAATGACACCTGTGGATCAATGTGCTTTAGTAAAATAACCCACATGCAATTTCTCTAGTGGATCCATGTGGTTTAGTAAAAGAACACGCATGCAATGATTCTAGTGGATCAATGTGGTTGAGGAAAAGAGCACACATGCAATGACTCTAGTGGATCCATGTGGTTTAGGAAAAGAACACACATGCAATGACTCTAGTGGATCCATGTGGTTTAGGAAAAGAACACACATGCAATGACTCTAGTGGCTCCATGTGGTTTAGGAAAAGAACTCTATGCCATGACTCTAGTGGATGCATGTGGTTTAGGAAAAGAACACACATGCAATGACTCTAGTGGATCAATGTGGTTCAAGAAGACAACACACATGCAATGTCACCAGTGGATCCATGTGGTTTAGGAAAAGATCACACATGGAATGTCACCAGTGGATCCATGTGGTTTAGGAAAAGAACACACATGCAATGACTCCAGTGGATCCATGTGGTTTAGGAAAAGAATACACATGCAATGTCACCAGTGGATCAATGTGGTTTAGGAAAAGAACACACATGCAAATGTCACCAGTGGATCCATGTGAAAAGAACACACATGCAATGACTCTACTGGATCAATCTGGTTTAGGAAAAGAAGACACATTCAATGACTCTTCAATTTGTTTTAGGAAAAGAACAAATAGGCAATGACTCCATTGGATCCATGTAGGTTAGAAAAAGAACACACATGCAATGACACTAGTGGATCAATGTGGTTTAGGAAAATAACTCACATGCAATGACTCTAGTGGATCCATGTGGTTTAGGAAAAGAACACACATGCAATGACTCTAGTGGATCAATGTGGTTTAGGAAAAGAGCACACGTGCAATGACTCTAGTGGATCCATGTGGATTAGGAAAATAACACACATACAATGACTCTAGTAGATCCATGTGGTTTAGAAAAAGAATACACATGCAATGACACTAGTAGATCCATGTGGCTTAGGCAAAAACACACATTTAATGACACCAGTGGATCCATGTGGTTTAGGAAAAGAACACACATGCAATGTCACTAGTGGATCCATGTGGTTAGGAAAAGAACAGACATGTAATGTCACCTGTGGATCAATGTGGTTTAGGAAAAGAACACATATGCAATGTCGCTAGTGGATCAATGTGGATTAGGAAAAGAACACACACGCAATGACACCAGAGGATCCATGTGGTTGAGGAAAATAACATAAACGCAATGAATCTAGTGGATCCATGTGATTCAGGAAACGAACATACATACAGTGACACCAGTGGACCAATGTGGTTTAGGAAAAGAACACACGTGCAATATCACCAGTGGATCCATGTGGTTTAGGAAAAGAAGACACATGCAATGACTCTAGTGATCCATGTGGTTTAGGAAAAGAACACACATGCAATGACTCTAGTGGATCAATGTGCTTCAGGAAAACATAACACATGCAATGTCACCAGTGGTTCCATGTGGTTTAGGAAAAGAACACGCATGCAATGTCGCCAGTGGATCCATGTGGTTTAGAAAAAGAACACACATGCAATGACACCAGTGGATCCATGTGGTTTAGGAAAAGAATACACATGTAATGTGACCAGTGGATCAATTTGGTTTAGGAAAATAACACACATGCAAATGTCACCAGTGGATCAATGTGCTTTAGTAAAAGAACACACATGCAATGACTCTAGTGGATCTATGCGGTTTAGGAAAAGAACACACATCCAATGACTCTAGTGGATCCATGTGCCTTAGGAAAAGAACACATATGCAATAACACCAGTGGATCAATGTGGTTTAGGAAAAGAACACACATGCAATGACTCTAGTAGATCCATGTGGTTTAAGAAAATAACACACATGCAATGACACTAGTGGATCCATGTGGTTTACGAAAAGAACAAACATGCAATGAATCTAGTGGATCAATGTGGTTTAGTAAAAGAACACACATGCAATGTCACTAGTGGATCCATGTGGTTCAGGAAAAGAACACACATGAAATGACTCTAGTGGATCCATGTGGTTTAGGAAAAGAACACACATTCAATGACTCTTCAATGTGTTTTAGGAAAAGAACACATAGGCAATGACTCCAGTGGATCCATGTGGGTTAGAAAAAGAACACACATGCAATGACACTAGTGGATCAATGTGCTTTAGGAAAATAACTGACATACAATGACTCTAGTGGATCCATGTGGTTTAGGAAAAGAACACACATACAATGACTCTAGTAGATCCATGTGATTTAGGAAAAGAACGCACATGCAATGACACTAGTAGATCCATGTGCTATAGGAAAAGAACACACATTTAATGACACCAGTGGATCCATGTGGTTTAGGAATAGAACACACATGCAATGTCACTAGTGGATCCATGTGGTTTAGGAAAAGAACAGACATGCAATGTCACCTGTGGATCAATGTGGTTTAGGAAAAGAACACACATGCAATGACTCTAGTGGATCAATGTGGTTCAGGAAAAGAGCACACATGCAATGACTCTAGTGGATCCATGTGGTTTAGGAAAATAACACACATACAATGACTCTAGTAGATCCATGTGGTTTAGGAAAAGAACACATGCAATGACACTAGTAGATCAATGTGGTTTAGGAAAAGAACACACATTTAATGACACCAGTGGATCCATGTGGTTTAGGAATAGAACACAAATGCAATGTCACTAGTGGATCCATGTGGTTTAGGAAAAGAACAGACATGCAATGTCACCTGTGGATCAATGTGGTTTAGGAAAAGAACACACGTGCAATGTCTCTAGTGGATCAATGTGGTTTAGGAAAAGAACGCACATGCAATGTCACCTGTGGATCCATGTGGCATAGGAAAATAACACACATGCAATGTCTCTAGTGGATCAATGTGGTTTAGGAAAAGAACACACATGAAATTTCTCTAGTGGATAAATGTGGATTAGGTAAAGATCACACGCGCAATGACACTAGAGGATCCATGTGGTTTACGAAAAGAACACACATGCAATGACACCAGTGGATCCATGTGGTTTAGGAAAAGAATACACATGCAATGTTACCAGTGGATCAATGTGGTTTAGGAAAAGAACACACAGGCAAATGTCACTAGTGGATCAATGTGGTTTAGGAAAAGAACACACATGCATTGAATCTAGTGGATCAATGTGGTTTACGAAAAGAACACACATTCAATGACTCTTCAGTGTGTTTTAGGAAAAGAACACATAGGCAATGACTCTAGTGGATCCATGTGGGTTAGAAAAAGAACACACATGCAATGACACCAATGGATCAATGTGCTTTAGGAAAATAACCCACATGCAATTTCTCTAGTGGATCCATGTGGTTTAGTAAAAGAATACGCATGCAATGACTCTAGTGGATCAATGTGGTTGAGGAAAAGAGCACACATGCAATGACTCTAGTGGATCCATGTGGTTTAGGAAAAGAACACACATGCAATGACTCTAGTGGATGCATGTGGTTTAGGAAAAGAACACACATGCAATGACTCTAGTGGATCAATGTGGTTCAAGAAGACAACACACATGCAATGTCACCAGTGGATCCATGTGGTTTAGGAAAAGATCACACATGGAATGTCACCAGTGGATCCATGTGGTTTAGGAAAAGAACACACATGCAATGACTCCAGTGGATCCATGTGGTTTAGGAAAAGAATACACATGCAATGTCACCAGTGGATCAATGTGGTTTAGGAAAAGAACACACATGCAAATGTCACCAGTGGATCCATGTGAAAAGAACACACAAGCAATGACTCTACTGGATCAATCTGGTTTAGGAAAAGAAGACACATTCAATGACTCTTCAATTTGTTTTAGGAAAAGAACAAAGAGGCAATGACTCCATTGGATCCATGTAGGTTAGAAAAAGAACACACATGCAATGACACTAGTGGATCAATGTGGTTTAGGAAAATAACTCACATGCAATGACTCTAGTGGATCCATGTGGTTTAGGAAAAGAACACGCATGCAATGACTCTAGTGGATCAATGTGGTTTAGGAAAAGAGCACACGTGCAATGACTCTAGTGGATCCATGTGGATTAGGAAAATAACACATATACAATGACTCTAGTAGATCCATGTGGTTTAGAAAAAGGACACACATGCAATGACACTAGTAGATCCATGTGGCTTAGGCAAAAACACACATTTAATGACACCAGTGGATCCATGTGGTTTAGGAAAAGAACACACATGCAATGTCACTAGTGGATCCATGTGGTTAGGAAAAGAACAGACATGTAATGTCACCTGTGGATCAATGTGGTTTAGGAAAAGAACACATATGCAATGTCGCTAGTGGATCAATGTGGATTAGGAAAAGAACACACACGCAATGACACCAGAGGATCCATGTGGTTGAGGAAAATAACATAAACGCAATGAATCTAGTGGATCCATGTGATTCAGGAAACGAACATACATACAATGACACCAGTGGATCAATGTGGTTTAGGAAAAGAACACACGTGCAATATCACCAGTGGATCCATGTGGTTTAGGAAAAGAAGACACATGCAATGACTCTAGTGATCCATGTGGTTTAGGAAAAGAACACACATGCAATGACTCTAGTGGATCAATGTGCTTCAGGAAAACATAACACATGCAATGTCACCAGTGGTTCCATGTGGTTTACGAAAAGAACACGCATGCAATGTCGCCAGTGGATCCATGTGGTTTAGAAAAAGAACACACATGCAATGACAACAGTGGATCCATGTGGTTTAGGAAAAGAATACACATGTAATGTGACCAGTGGATCAATTTGGTTTAGGAAAATAACACACATGCAAATGTCACCAGTGGATCAATGTGTTTTAGTAAAAGAACACACATGCAATGACTCTAGTGGATCTATGTGGTTTAGGAAAAGAACACACATCCAATGACTCTAGTGGATCCATGTGGCTTAGGAAAAGAACACATATGCCATAACACCAGTGGATCGATGTGGTTTAGGAAAAGAACACACATGCAATGACTCTAGTGGATCCATGTGGTTTAAGAAAATAACACACATGCAATGACACTAGTGGATCCATGTGGTTTACGAAAAGAACAAACATGCAATGAATCTAGTGGATCAATGTGGTTTAGTAAAGGAACACACATGCAATGTCACTAGTGGATCCATGTGGTCCAGGAAAAGACCACACATGAAATGACTCTAGTGGATCCATGTGGTTTAGGAAAAGAACACACATTCAATGACTCTTCAATGTGTTTTAGGAAAAGAACACATAGGCAATGACTCCAGTGGATCCATGTGGGTTAGAAAAAGAACACACATGCAATGACACTAGTGGATCAATGTGCTTTAGGAAAATAACTGACATACAATGACTCTAGTGGATCCATGTGGTTTAGGAAAAGAACACACATGCAATGACTCTAGTGGCTCCATGTGGTTTAGGAAAAGAACACTATGCCATGACTCTAGTGGATGCATGTGGTTTAGGAAAAGAACACACATGCAATGACTCTAGTGGATCAATGTGGTTCAAGAAGACAACACACATGCAATGTCACCAGTGGATCCATGTGGTTTAGGAAAAGATCACACATGGAATGTCACCAGTGGATCCATGTGGTTTAGGAAAAGAACACACATGCAATGACTCCAGTGGATCCATGTGGTTTAGGAAAAGAATACACATGCAATGTCACCAGTGGATCAATGTGGTTTAGGAAAAGAACACACATGCAAATGTCACCAGTGGATCCATGTGAAAAGAACACACAAGCAATGACTCTACTGGATCAATCTGGTTTAGGAAAAGAAGACACATTCAATGACTCTTCAATTTGTTTTAGGAAAACAACAAAGAGGCAATGACTCCATTGGATCCATGTAGGTTAGAAAAAGAACACACATGCAATGACACTAGTGGATCAATGTGGTTTAGGAAAATAACTCACATGCAATGACTCTAGTGGATCCATGTGGTTTAGGAAAAGAACACGCATGCAATGACTCTAGTGGATCAATGTGGTTTAGGAAAAGAGCACACGTGCAATGACTCTAGTGGATCCATGTGGATTAGGAAAATAACACACATACAATGACTCTAGTAGATCCATGTGGTTTAGAAAAAGAACACACATGCAATGACACTAGTAGATCCATGTGGCTTAGGCAAAAACACACATTTAATGACACCAGTGGATCCATGTGGTTTAGGAAAAGAACACACATGCAATGTCACTAGTGGATCCATGTGGTTAGGAAAAGAACAGACATGTAATGTCACCTGTGGATCAATGTGGTTTAGGAAAAGAACACATATGCAATGTCGCTAGTGGATCAATGTGGATTAGGAAAAGAACACACACGCAATGACACCAGAGGATCCATGTGGTTGAGGAAAATAACATAAACGCAATGAATCTAGTGGATCCATGTGATTCAGGAAACGAACATACATACAATGACACCAGTGGATCAATGTGGTTTAGGAAAAGAACACACGTGCAATATCACCAGTGGATCCATGTGGTTTAGGAAAAGAAGACACATGCAATGACTCTAGTGATCCATGTGGTTTAGGAAAAGAACACACATGCAATGACTCTAGTGGATCAATGTGCTTCAGGAAAACATAACACATGCAATGTCACCAGTGGTTCCATGTGGTTTACGAAAAGAACACGCATGCAATGTCGCCAGTGGATCCATGTGGTTTAGAAAAAGAACACACATGCAATGACAACAGTGGATCCATGTGGTTTAGGAAAAGAATACACATGTAATGTGACCAGTGGATCAATTTGGTTTAGGAAAATAACACACATGCAAATGTCACCAGTGGATCAATGTGCTTTAGTAAAAGAACACACATGCAATGACTCTAGTGGATCTATGTGGTTTAGGAAAAGAACACACATCCAATGACTCTAGTGGATCCATGTGGCTTAGGAAAAGAACACATATGCCATAACACCAGTGGATCGATGTGGTTTAGGAAAAGAACACACATGCAATGACTCTAGTGGATCCATGTGGTTTAAGAAAATAACACACATGCAATGACACTAGTGGATCCATGTGGTTTACGAAAAGAACAAACATGCAATGAATCTAGTGGATCAATGTGGTTTAGTAAAGGAACACACATGCAATGTCACTAGTGGATCCATGTGGTTCAGGAAAAGACCACACATGCAATGACAACAGTGGATCCATGTGGTTTAGGAAAAGAATACACATGTAATGTGACCAGTGGATCAATTTGGTTTAGGAAAATAACACACATGCAAATGTCACCAGTGGATCAATGTGCTTTAGTAAAAGAACACACATGCAATGACTCTAGTGGATCTATGTGGTTTAGGAAAATAACACACATCCAATGACTCTAGTGGATCCATGTGGCCTAGGAAAAGAACACATATGCCATAACACCAGTGGATCGATGTGGTTTAGGAAAAGAACACACATGCAATGACTCTAGTGGATCCATGTGGTTTAAGAAAATAACACACATGCAATCACACTAGTGGATCCATGTGGTTTACGAAAAGAACAAACATGCAATGAATCTAGTGGATCAATGTGGTTTAGTAAAGGAACACACATGCAATGTCACTAGTGGATCCATGTGGTTCAGGAAAAGACCACACATGAAATGACTCTAGTGGATCCATGTGGTTTAGGAAAAGAACACACATTCAATGACTCTTCAATGTGTTTTAGGAAAAGAACACATAGGCAATGACTCCAGTGGATCCATGTGGGTTAGAAAAAGAACACACATGCAATGACACTAGTGGATCAATGTGCTTTAGGAAAATAACTGACATACAATGACTCTAGTGGATCCATGTGGTTTAGGAAAAGAACACACATACAATGACTCTAGTAGATCCATGTGGTTTAGGAAAAGAACGCACATGCAATGACACTAGTAGATCCATGTGCTATAGGAAAAGAACAAACATTTAATGACACCAGTGGATCCATGTGGTTTAGGAATAGAACACACATGCAATGTCACTAGTGGATCCATGTGGTTTAGGAAAAGAACAGACATGCAATGTCACCTGTGGATCAATGTGGTTTAGGAAAAGAACAGACATGCAATTTCTCTAGTGGATCAATGTGGTTTAGGAAAATAACACACGTGCAATGACTCTAGTGGATCCATGTGGTTCAGGAAAAGAATACACATGAAATGACTCTAGTGGATCCATGTGGTTTAGGAAAAGAACACGCATGCAATGACTCTAGTGGATCAATGTGGTTCAGGAAAAGAACACACATGCAATGTCATCAGTTGATCCATGTGGTTTAGGAAAATAACACACATGCAATGACACTAGTGGATCCATATGGTTTAGAAAAATAATACACATGCAATGTTACCCGAGGATCAATGTGGTTTAGGAAAAGAACACACGTGCAATATCACTACTGGATTCATATGGTTTAGGAAAAGAACACACATGCAATGACTCTAGTGGATCCATGTGGTTTGGTAAAAGAACACACATGCAATGAATCTAGTGGATCAATGTGGTTCAGGAAAACAACACACATGCAATGTCACCAGTGGATCCATCTGGTTCAGGAAAAGAACACACATGCAATGACACAAGTGGATCCATGTGGTTTAGGAAAAGAATACCCATGCAATGTCACCAGTGGATCAATGTGGTTTAGGAAAAGAACAAACATGCAAATGTCACCAGTGGATCAATGTGGTTTAGGAAAAAAACACACATGCAATGACTCTAGTGGATCAATGTGGTTTAGGAAAACAACACACATTCAATGACTCTAGCAGATCCATGTGGGTTAGCAAAGAACACATGAAATAACACCAGAGGATCAATGTGGTTTAGGAAAAGAACACACATGCAATGACTCTAGTGGATCCATGTGGTTTAAGAAAATAACACACATGCAATGACACCAGTGGATCCATGTGGTTTAGGAAAAGAACAAACATGCAATGACTCTAGTGGATCAATGTGGTTTAGGACAAGAACACACATGCAATGTCACTAGTGGATCCATGTGGTTCAGGAAAATAACACACATGAAATGACTCTACTGGATCCATGTGGTTTAGGAAAAGAACACACACGCAATGTCTCTATTCGATCAACGTGGTTAAATAACGCACATGCAATGTCGCTAGTGGATCAGTGTGGTTTAGTAAAAGAACACACATGCAATGACTCTAGTGGATCCATGTGGTTCAGGAAAAGAACACACATGCAATGAATCTAGTGGATCCATGTGGTTTAGGAAAAGAACACACATGCAATGACTCTAGTGGATCCATGTGGTTTAGGAAAAGACACACATGCAATGACTCTAGTGGATCAATGTGGTTTAGGAAAACAACACACATGCCATGTCACCAGCTGATCCATGTGGTTTAGGAAAATAACACACATGCAATGACACTAGTGGATCCATGTGGTTTAGGAAAAGAATACACATGCAATGTTACCAGTGGATCAATGTGGTTTAGGAAAATAACAAACGTGCAATATCACTACTGGATCCATATGGTTTAGGAAAAGAACACACATGCAATGACTCTAGTGGATCAATGTGGTTTGGGAAAAGAACACACATGCAATGAATCTAGTGGATCAATGTGGTTCAGGAAAACAACACACATGCAATGTCACCAGTGGATCCATGTGGTTTAGGAAAAGAACACACATGCAATGTCATTAGTGGATCCATCTGGTTCAGGAAAAGAACACACATGCAATGACACCAGTGGATCCATGTGGTTTAGGAAAAGAATACACATGCAATGTCACAAGTGGATCAATGTGGTTTAGGAAAAGAACAAGCATGCAAATGTCACCAGTGGATCAATGTGGTTTAGGAAAAGAACACACATGCAATGACTCTAGTGGATCAATGTGGTTTAGGAAAACAACACACATTCAATGACTCTAGCGGATCTATGTGGGTTAGGAAAAAAACACACATGAAATAACACCAGTGGATCAATGTGGTTTAGGAAAAGAACACACATGCAATGATTGTAGTTGATCCATGTGGTTTAAGAAAATAACACACATGCAATGACACCAGTGGATCCATGTGGTTTAGGAAAAGAACAAACATGCAATGACTCTAGTGGATCAATGTGGTTTAGGAAAAGAACACGCACGCAATGTCACTAGTGGATCCATGTGGTTCAAGGAAATAACACACATGAAATGATTCTACTGGATCCATGTGGTTTAGGAAAAGAACACACATGCAATGTCTCTATTCGATCAACGTGGTTTAGGAAAATAACACGCATGCAATGTCACTAGTGGATCAATGTGGTTAGTAAAAGAACACACATGCAATGACTCTAGTGGATCCATGTGGTTTAGGAAAAGAACACACATGAAATGACTCTAGTGGATCAATGTGGTTTAGGAAAAGAACACACATGCAATGTCAATAGTGGATCCATGTGGTTTAGGAAAAGAATACACATGCAATGACACCAGTGGATCCATGTGGTTTAGGAAAAGAATACACATGCAATCTTACTAGTGGATCAATGTGGTTTAGGAAAAGAACACACATGCAAATGTCAGTAGTGGATCAATGTGGTTTAGGAAAAGAACACACGTGCATTGAATCTAGTGTATCAATGTGGTTTAGGAAAAGAACACACATTCAATGACTCTTCAATGTGTTTTAGGAAAAGAACACATAGGCAATGACTCCAGTGGATCCATGTGGGTTAGAAAAACAACAGACATGCAATGACACTAATGGATCCATGTGCTTTAGGAAAATAACTCACATGCAATGACTCTAGTGGATCCATGTGGTTTAGGAAAAGAACACACATGCAATGACTCTAGTGCATCAATGTGGTTGAGGAAAAGAGCACACATGGAATGACTCTAGTGGATCCATGTGGTTTAGGAAAAGAACACACACGCAATGACTCTAGTGGATCCATCTGGTTTAGGAAAAGAACACACATGCAATGACTAGTGGATCCATGTGGTTTAGGAAAAGAACACACATGCAATGTCACCTGTGGATCAATGTGGTTTAGTAAAATAACACACATGCAATGACTCTAGTGGATCCATGTGGTTCAGGAAAAGAACACACATGCAATGACTCTAGTGGATCCATGTGGTTTAGGAAAACAACACACATGCAATGACTCTAGTGGATCAATGTGGTTTAGGAAAGGAACACACATGCAATGACTCTAGTGGATCAATGTGGTTTAGGAAAACAACACACATTCAATGACTCTAGTGGATACATGTGGGTTAGGAAAAGAACACACAAGAAATAACACTAGTGGATCAATGTGGTTTAGGAAAAGAACACACATGCAATGACTCTAGTGGATCCATGTGGTGTTAGAAAATAACACACAGGCAATGACACCAGTGGCTCCATGTGGTTTCGGAAAAGAACAAATATGCAATGACTCTAGTGGATCAATGTGGTTTAGGAAAAGAACACACATGCAATGTCACTAGTGGATCCATGTGGTTCAAGAAAATAACACACATGAAATGACTCTACTGGATCCATGTGGTTTAGGAAAAGAACACACATGCAATGTCTATTTTCAATCAACGTGGGTTAGGAAAATAACATGCATGCAATGTCACTAGTGGATCAATGTGGTTAGTAAAAGAACACACATGCAATGACTCTAGTGGATCCATGTGTTTCAGGAAAAGAACACACATGCAATGACTCTAGTGGATCCATGTGGTTTAGGAAAAAACACACATGAAATGACTCTAGTGGATCAATGTGGTTTAGGAAAAGAACACACATGCAATGTCAATAGTGGATCCATGTGGTTTAGGAAAAGAACACACATGAAATGACTCTAGTGGATCAATGTGGTTTAGGAAAAGAACACACATGCAATGTCAATAGTGGATCCATGTGGTTTAGGAAAAGAATACACATGCAATGACACCAATGGATCCATGTGGTTTAGGAAAATAATACACATGCAATGTTACTAGTGGATCAATGTGGTTTAGGAAAAGAACACACATGCAATGTCACTAGTGGATCCATGTGGTTTAAGAAAATAACACACATGCAATGACACCAGTGGATCCATGTGGTTTAGGAAAAGAACAAACATGCAATGACTCTAGTGGATCAATGTGGTTTAGGACAAGAACACACATGCAATGTCACTAGTGGATCGATGTGGTTCAAGAAAATAACACACATGAAATGACTCTAATGGATCCATGTGGTTTAGGAAAAGAACACACATGCAATGTCTCTATTCGATCAACGTGGTTAAATAACGCACATGCAATGTCACTAGTGGATCAATGTGGTTTAGTAAAAGAACACACATGCAATGACTCTAGTGGATCCATGTGGTTCATGAAAAGAACACACATGCAATGAATCTAGTGGATCCATGTGGTTTAGGAAAAGAACATACATGCAATGACTCTAGTGGATCCATGTGGTTTAGGAAAAGAACACACATGCAATGACTCTAGTGGATCAATGTGGTTCAGGAAAAGAACACACATGCAATGTCACCAGCTGATCCATGTGGTTTAGGAAAATAACACACATGCAATGACACTAGTGGATCCATGTGGTTTAGGAAAAGAATACACATGCAATGTTACCAGTGGATCAATGTGGTTTAGGAAAAGAACACACGTGCAATATCACTACTGGATCCATATGGTTTAGGAAAAGAACACACATGCAATGACTCTAGTGGATCAATGTGGTTTGGGAAAAGAACACACATGCAATGAATCTAGTGGATCAATGTGGTTCAGGAAAAGAACACACATGCAATGTCACCAGTGGATCCATGTGGTTTTGGAAAAGAACACACATGCAATGTCATTAGTGGATCCATCTAGTTCAGGAAAAGAACACACATGCAATGACACCAGTGGATCCATGTGGTTTAGGAAAAGAATACACATGCAATGTCACAAGTGGATCAATGTGGTTTAGGAAAAGAACAAACATGCAAATGTCACCAGTGGATCAATGTGGTTTAGGAAAAGAACACACATGCAATGACTCTAGTGGATCAATGTGGTTTAGGAAAACAACACACATTCAATGACTCTAGCGGATCCATGTGGGTTAGGAAAAGAACACACATGAAATAACACCAGTGGATCAATGTGGTTTAGGAAAAGAACACAGATGCAATGATTGTAGTTGATCCATGTGGTTTAAGAAAATAACACACATGCAATGACACTAGTGGATCCATGTGGTTTAGGAAAAGAACAAACATGCAATGACTCTAGTGGATCAATGTGGTTTAGGAAAAGAACACACACGCAATGTCACTAGTGGATCCATGTGGTTCAAGGAAATAACAAACATGAAATGATTCTACTAGATCCATGTGGTTTAGGAAAAGAACACGCATGCAATGTCTCTATTCGATCAACGTGGTTTAGGAAAATAACACGCATGCAATGTCACTAGTGGATCAATGTGGTTAGTAAAAGAACACACATGCAATGGCTCTAGTGGATCCATGTTGTTCAGGAAAAGAACACACATGCAATGACTCTAGTGGATCCATGTGGTTTAGGAAAAGAACACACATGAAATGACTCTAGTGGATCCATGTGGTTTAGGAAAAGAACACACATGAAATGACTCTAGTGGATCACTATGGTTTAGGAAAAGAACACACATGCAATGTCAATAGTGGATCCATGTGGTTTAGGAAAAGAATACACATGTCACCAGTGGATCTATGTGGTTTAGGAAAAGAATACACATGCAATCTTACTAGTGGATCAATGTGGTTTAGGAAAAGAACACACATGCAAATGTCAGTAGTGGATCAATGTGGTTTAGGAAAAGAACACACATGCATTGAATCTAGTGGATCAATGTGGTTTAGGAAAAGGACACACATCCAATGACTCTTCAATGTGTTTTAGGAAAAGAACACATAGGCAATGACTCCAGTGGATCCATGTGGTTAGAAAACAACACACATGCAATGACACTAGTGGATCAATGTGCTTTAGGAAAATAACTCACATGCAATGACTCTAGTGGATCCATGTGGTTTAGGAAAAGAACACACATGCAATGACTCTAGTGGATCAATGTGGTTGAGGAAAAGAGCACACATGTAATGACTCTAGTGGATCCATGTGGTTTAGGAAAAGAACACACGCAATGACTCTAGTGGATCCATGTGGTTTAGGAAAAGAACACACGCAATGACTAGTGGATCCATGTGGTTTAGGAAAAGAACACACATGCAATGACTCTAGTGGATCCATGTGGTTTAGGAAAACAACACACATGCAATGACTCTAGTGGATCAATGTGGTTCAGGAAAAGAACACACATGCAATGTCACCAGTTGATCCATGTGGTTTAGGAAAATAACACACATGCAATGACACTAGTGGATCCATGTGGTTTAGGAAAAGAATACACATGCAATGTTACCAGTGGATCAATGTGGTTTAGGAAAAGAACACACGTGCAATATCATTACTGGATCCATATGGTTTAGGAAAAGAACACACATGCAATGAATCTAGTGGATCAATGTGGTTCAGGAAAACAACAGACATGCAATGTCACCAGTGGATCCATGTGGTTTAGGAAAAGAACACACATGCAATGTCACCAGTTGATCCATGTGGTTTAGGAAAATAACACACATGCAATGACACTAGTGGGTCCATGTGGTTTAGGAAAAGAATACACATGCAATGTTACCAGTGGATCAATGTGGTTTAGGAAAAGAACACATGTGCAATATCACTACTGGATCCATATGGTTTAGGAAAAGAACACACATGCAATGAATCTAGTGGATCAATGTGGTTCAGGAAAACAACACACATGCAATGTCACCAGTGGATCCATGTGGTTTAGGAAAAGAACACACGTGCAATGTCACCAATGGATCCATCTGGTTCAGGAAAAGAACACACATGCAATGACACCAGTGGATCCATGTGGTTTAGGAAAAGAATACACATGCAATGTCACCAGTGGATCAATGTGGTTTAGGAAAAGAACAAACATGCAAATGTCACCAGTGGATCAATGTGGTTTAGGAAAACAACACACATTCAATGACTCTAGTGGATACATGTGGGTTAGGAAAAGAACACACAAGAAATAACACAAGTGGATCAGTGTGGTTTAGGAAAAGAACACACATGCAATGACTCTAGTGGATCCATGTGGTGTAAGAAAATAACACACAGGCAATGACAACAGTGGCTCCATGTGGTTTAGGAAAAGAACAAATATGCAATGACTCTAGTGGATCAATGTGGTTTAGGAAAAAACACACATGCAATGTCTCTAGTGGAACCATGTGGTTCAAGAAAATAACACACATGAAGTGACTCTACTGGATCCACGTGGTTTAGGAAAAGAACACACAGGCAATGTCTCTATTCGATCAACGTGGTTTAGGAAAATAACACGCATGCAATGTCACTAGTGGATCAATGTGGTTAGTAAAAGAACACACATGCAATGACTCTAGTGGATCCATGTGGTTCAGGAAAAGAACACACATGCAATGACTCTAGTGGATCCATGTGGTTTAGGAAAAGAACACACATGAAATGACTCTAGTGGATCAATGTGGTTTAGGAAAATAACACACATGCAATGTCAATAGTGGATCCATGTGGTTTAGGTAAAGAATACACATGCAATGACACTACTGGATCCTTGTGGTTTAGGAAAAGAATACACATGCAATGTTACTAGTGGATCAATGTGGTTTAGGAAAAGAACACACATGCAAATGTCACTAGTGGATCAATGTGGTTTAGGAAAAGAACACACATGCATTGAATCTAGTGGACCAATGTGGTTTAGGAAAAGAACACACATTCAATGACTCTTCAATGTGTTTTAGGAAAAGAACACATAGGCAATGACTCCAGTGGATCCATGTGGCTTAGAAAAACAACACACATGCAATGACACTAGTGGATCAATGTGCTTTAGGAAAATAACTCACATGCAATGACTCTTGTGGATCCATGTGGTTTAGGAAAAGAACACACCTGCAATGACTCTAGTGGATCAATGTGGTTGAGGAAAAGAGCACACATGCAATGACTCTAGTGGATCCATGTGGTTTAGGAAAAGAACGCACACGCAATGACTCTAGTGGATCCATGTGGTTTAGGAAAGGAACACACATGCAATGACTAGTGGATCCATGTGGTTTAGGAAAAGACCACACATGCAATGACTCTATTGGATCAATGTGGTTTAGGAAAATAACACATGCAATGTCACCTGTGGATCAATGTGGTTTAGTAAAATAACACACATGCAATGACTCTAGTGGATTCGTGTGGTCTAGGAAAAGAACACACATGCAATGACTCTAGTGGATCCATGTGGTTTAGGAAAAGAACACACATGCAATGTCACCAGTTGATCCATGTGGTTTAGGAAAATAACACACATGCAATGACACTAATGGATACATGTGGTTTAGGAAAAGAATACACATGCAATGTTACCAGTGGATCAATGTGGTTTAGGAAAAGAACACACGTGCAATATCACTACTGGATCCACATGGTTTATGAAAAGAACCCACATGAAATGAATCTAGTGTATCAATGTGGTTCAGGAAAACAACACACATGCAATGTCACCAGTGGATCCATGTGGTTTAGGAAAAGAACACACGTGCAATGTCACCAGTGGATCCATCTGGTTCAGGAAAAGAACACACATGCAATGACACCAGTGGATCCATGTGGTTTAGGAAAAGAATACACATGCAATGTCACCAGTGGATCAATGTGGTTTAGGAAAAGAACAAACATGCAAATGTCACCAGTGGATCAATGTGGTTTAGGAAAACAACACACATTCAATGACTCTAGCGGATACATGTGGGTTAGGAAAAGAACACACAAGAAATAACACAAGTGGATAAATGTGGTTTAGGAAAAGAACACACATGCAATGACTCTAGTGGATCCATGTGGTGTAAGAAAATAACACACAGGCAATGACACCAGTGGCTCCATGTGGTTTAGGAAAAGAACAAATATGCAATGACTCTAGTGGATCAATGTGGTTTAGGAAAAAACACACATGCAATGTCACTAGTGGATCCATGTGGTTCAAGAAAATAACACACATGAAATGACTCTACTGGATCCACGTGGTTTAGGAAAAGAACACACATGCAATGTCTCTATTCGATCAACGTGGTTTAGGAAAATAACACGCATGCAATGTCACTAGTGGATCAATGTGGTTAGTAAAAGAACACACATGCAATGACTCTAGTGGATCCATGTGGTTCAGGAAAAGAACACACATGCAATGACTCTAGTGGATCCATGTGGTTTAGGAAAAGAACACACATGAAATGACTCTAGTGGATCAATGTGGTTTATGAAAATAACACACATGCAATGTCAATAGTGGATCCATGTGGTTTAGGTAAAGAATACACATGCAATGACACTAATGGATCCATGTGGTTTAGGAAAAGAATACACATGCAATGTTACTAGTGGATCAATGTGGTTTAGGAAAAGAACACACATGCAAATGTCACTAGTGGATCAATGTGGTTTAGGAAAAGAATACACATGCAATGTCACCAGTGGATCAATGTGGTTTAGTAAAATAACACACATGCAATGACTCTAGTGGATCCATGTGGTCCAGGAAAAGAACACACATGCAATGACTCTAGTGGATCCATGTGGTTTAGGAAAAGAACACACATGCAATGTCACCAGTTGATCCATGTGGTTTAGGAAAATAACACACATGCAATGACACTAGTGGATCCATGTGGTTTAGGCAAAGAATACACATGCAATGTTACTAGTGGATCAATGTGGTTTAGGAAAAGAACACACGTGCAATATCACTACTGGATCCATATGGTTTAGGAAAAGAACCCACATGCAATGAATCTAGTGGATCAATGTGGTTCAGGAAAACAACACACATGCAATGTCACCAGTGGATCCATGTGGTGTAGGAAAAGAACACACATGCAATGTCACCAGTGGATCCATCTGGTTCAGGAAAAGAACACACATGCAATGACACTAGTGGATCCATGTGGTTTAGGAAAAGAATACACATGCAATGTCACCAGTGGATCAATGTGGTTTAGGAAAAGAACAAACATGCAAATGTCACCAATGGATCAATGTGGTTTAGGAAAAGAACACACATGCAATGACTCTAGTGGATCAATGTGGTTTAGGAAAAGAACGCACATGAAATAACACCAGTGGATCAATGTGGTTTAGGAAAAGAACGCACATGCAATGATTGTAGTTGATCCATGTGGTTTAAGAAAATAACACACATGCAATGACACCAGTGGATCCATGTGGTTTAGGAAAAGAACAAACATGCAATGACTCTAGTGGATCCATGTGCTTTAGGAAAAGAACACACATTCAATGACTCTTCAATGTGTTTTAGGAAAAGAACACATAGGCAATGACTCCAGTGGATCCATGTGGGTTAGAAAAACAACACACATGCAATGACACTAGTGGATCAATGTGCTTTAGGAAAATAACTCACATGCAATGACTCTAGTGGATCCATGTGGTTTAGGAAAAGAACACACATGCAATGACTCTAGTGGATCAATGTGGTTGAGGAAAAGAGCACACATGCAATGACTCTACTGGATCCATGTGGTTTAGGAAAAGAACACATTTAATGACTATAGTGGATCCATGTTGTATCTTAAAAGAACACACATGCTATGACTAGTGGATCCATGTGGTTTAGGAAAAGAACACACATGCAATGACTCTATTGGATCAATGTGGTTTAGGAAAATAACACACATGCAATGTCACCTGTGGATCAATGTGGTTTAGTAAAATAACACACATGCAATGACTAGTGGATTCGTGTGGTCTAGGAAAAGAACACACATCCAATGACTCTAGTGGATACATGTGGTTTAGGAAAAGAACACACATGCAATGTCACCAGTTGATCCATGTGGTGTAGGAAAATAACACACATGCAATGACACTAGTGGATACATGTGGTTTAGGAAAAGAATACACATGCAATGTTACCAGTGGATCAATGTGGTTTAGGAAAAGAACACACGTGCAATATCACTACTAGATCCATATGGTTTATGAAAAGAACCCACATGCAATGAATCTAGTGGATCAACGTGGTTCAGGAAAACAACACACATGCAATGTCACCAGTGTATCCATGTGGTTTAGGAAAAGAACACACATGCAATGTCACCAGTGGATCCATCTGGTTCAGGAAAAGAACACACATGCAATGACACCAGTGGATCCATGTGGTTTAGGAAAAGAATACACATGCAATGTCACCAGTGGATCCATGTGGTTTAGGAAAAGAACAAACATGCAAATGTCACCAGTGGATCAATGTGGTTTAGGAAAAGAACACACATGCAATGACTCTAGTGGATCAATGTGGTTTAGGAAAACAACACACATTCAATGACTCTAGCGGATCCATGTGGGTTAGGAAAAGAACACACATGAAATAACACCAGTGGATCAATGTGGTTTAGGAAAAGAACACACATGCAATGATTGTAGTTGATCCATGTGGTTTAAGAAAATAACACACATGCAATGACAACAGTGGATCCATGTGGTTTAGGAATAGAATACACATGCAATGACTCTAGTCGATCAACGTGGTTTAGATAAAAAATAACACGCATGCAATGTCACTAGTGGATCAATGTGGTTTAGTAAAAGAACACACATGCAATGACTCTAGTGGATCCATGTGGTTCAGGAAAAGAACACACATGCAATGACTCTAGTAGATCCATGTGGTTTAGGAAAGGAACACACATGCAATGACTCTAGTGGATCAATGTGGTTTAGGAAAAGAACACACATGCAATGTCACTAGTGGATCAATGTGGTTTAGGAAAAGAATACACATGCAATGACACCAGTGGATCCATGTGGTTTAGGAAAATACACATGCAATGTTACTAGTGGATCAATGTGGTTTAGGAAAAGAACACACATGCAAATGTCACTAGTGGATCAATGTGGTTTAGGAAAAGAACACACATGCATTGAATCTAGTGGATCAATGTGGTTTAGGAAAAGAACACACATTCAATGACTCTTCAATGTGTTTTAGGAAAAAACACATAGGCAATGACTCCAGTGGATGCATGTGGGTTAGAAAAAGAACAGACATGCAATGACACCATTGGATCAATGTGCTTTAGGAAAACTCACATGCAATGACTCTAGTGGATCCATGTGGTTTAGGAAAACAACACACATGCATTGAATCTAGTGGATCAATGTGCTTTAGGAAAATAACTCACATTCAATGACTGTAGTGGATCCACGTGGTTTAGGAAAAGAACACACATGCAATGACTCTAGTGGATCAATGTTGTTTTGGAAAAGAACACACATGTAATGACTCTAGTGGATCCATGTGCTTTAGGAAAAGAACACACACGCAATGAGTCTAGTGGATCCATGTGGTTTAGGAAAAGAACGCACATGAAATAACACCAGTGGATCAATGTGGTTTAGGAAAAAACGCACATGCAATGATTGTAGTTGATCCATGTGGTTTAAGAAAATAACACACATGCAATGACACCAGTGGATCCATGTGGTTGAGGAAAATAACAAACATGCAATGACTCTAGTGGATCCATGTGGTTAGGAAAAGAACACACATGCAATGTCATTAGTGGATCCATCTGGTTCAGGAAAAGAACACACATGCAATGACACTAGTGGATTCATGTGGTTTAGGAAAAGAATACACATGCAATGTCACATGTGGATCAATGTGGTTTAGGAAAAGAACAAACATGCAAATGTCACCAGTGGATCAATGTGGTTTAGGAAAAGAACACACATGCAATGACTCTAGTGGATCAATGTGGTTTAGGAAAACAACACACATTCAATGACTCTAGCAGATCCATGTGGGTTAGGAAAAGAGCACACATGAAATAACACCACTGGATCAATGTGGTTTAGGAAAAGAACACACATGCAATGATTGTAGTTGATCCATGTGGTTTAAGAAAATAACACACATGCAATGACACCAGTGGATCCATGTGGTTTAGGAAAAGAACAAACATGCAATGACTCTAGTGGATCAATGTGGTTTAGGAAAAGAACACACATGCAATGTCACTAGTGGATCCATGTGGTTCAAGAAAATAACACACATGAAATGACTCTACTGGATCCATGTGGTTTAGGAAAAGAACACACATGCAATGTCTCTATTCGATCAACGTGGTTTAGGAAAATAACACGCATGCAATGTCACTAGTGGATCAATGTGGTTAGTAAAAGAACACACATGCAATGGCTCTAGTGGATCCATGTGGTTCAGGAAAAGAACACACATGCAATGACTCTAGTGGATCCATGTGGTTTAGGAAAAGAACACATATGAAATGACTCTAGTGGATCAATGTGGTTTAGGAAAAGAACACACATGCAATGTCAATAGTGGATCCATGTGGTTTAGGAAAAGAATACACATGCAATGACACCAGTGGATCCATGTGGTTTAGGAAAAGAATACACATGCAATTTTACTAGTGGATCAATGTGGTTTAGGAAAAGAACACACATGCAAATGTCACTAGTGGATCAATGTGGTTTAGGAAAAGAACACACATGCATTGAATCTAGTGGATCAATGTGGTTTAGGAAATAAAACACATCCAATGACAACAGTGGATAAATGTGGTTTAGTAAAATAACACACATGCAATGTCACTAGTGGATCAATGTGGTTAGTAAAAGAACACACATGCAATGACTCTAGTGGATCCATGTGGTTTAGGAAAAGAACACACATGCAATGTCACCAGTTGATCCATGTGGTTTAGGAAAATAACACACATGCAATGACACTAGTGGATCCATGTGGTTTAGGAAAAGAACACGCATGCAATGACTCTAGTGGATCAATGTGGTTTAGGAAAAGAGCACACGTGCAATGACTCTAGTGGATCCATGTGGATTAGGAAAATAACACACATACAATGACTCTAGTAGATCCATGTGGTTTAGAAAAAGAACACACATGCAATGACACTAGTAGATCCATGTGGCTTAGGCAAATAAACACATTTAATTACACCAGTGGATCCATGTGGTTTAGGAAAAGAACACACATGCAATGTCACTAGTGGATCCATGTGGTTAGGAAAAGAACAGACATGTAATGTCACCTGTGGATCAATGTGGTTTAGGAAAAGAACACATATGCAATGTAAGCTAGTGGATCAATGTGGATTAGGAAAGAACACACACGCAATGACACGGAGGATCCATGTGGTTGAGGAAAATAACATAAACGCAATGAATCTAGTGGATCCATGTGATTCAGGAAACGAACATACATACAATGACACCAGTGGATCAATGTGGTTTAGGAAAAGAACACACGTGCAATATCACCAGTGGATCCATGTGGTTTAGGAAAAGAAGACACATGCAATGACTCTAGTGATCCATGTGGTTTAGGAAAAGAACACACATGCAATGACTCTAGTGGATCAATGTGCTTCAGGAAAACATAACACATGCAATGTCACCGGTGGTTCCATGTGGTTTCTGAAAAGAACACGCATGCAATGTCGAGTGGATCCATGTGGTTTAGAAAAAGAACACACATGCAATGACAACAGTGGATCCATGTGGTTTAGGAAAAGAATACACATGTAATGTGACCAGTGGATCAATTTGGTTTAGGAAAATAACACACATGCAAATGTCACAATGGATCAATGTGCTTTAGTAAAAGAACACACATGCAATGACTCTAGTGGATCTATGTGGTTTAGGAAAAGAACACACATCCAATGACTCTAGTGGATCCATGTGGCTTAGGAAAAGAACACATATGCCATAACACCAGTGGATCGATGTGGTTTAGGAAAAGAACACACATGCAATGACTCTAGTGGATCCATGTGGTTTAAGAAAATAACACACATGCAATGACACTAGTGGATCCATGTGGTTTACGAAAAGAACAAACATGCAATGAATCTAGTGGATCAATGTGGTTTAGTAAAGGAACACACATGCAATGTCACTAGTGGATCCATGTGGTTCAGGAAAAGACCACACATGAAATGACTCTAGTGGATCCATGTGGTTTAGGAAAAGAACACACATTCAATGACTCTTCAATGTGTTTTAGGAAAAGAACACATAGGCAATGACTCCAGTGGATCCATGTGGGTTAGAAAAAGAACACACATGCAATGACACTAGTGGATCAATGTGCTTTAGGAAAATAACTGACATACAATGACTCTAGTGGATCCATGTGGTTTAGGAAAAGAACACACATACAATGACTCTAGTAGATCCATGTGGATTATGAAAGAACATACATGCAATGACACTAGTAGATCCATGTGCTATAGGAAAAGAACAAACATTTAATGACACCAGTGGATCCATGTGGTTTAGGAATAGAACACACATGCAATGTCACTAGTGGATCCATGTGGTTTAGGAAAAGAACAGACATGCAATGTCACCTGTGGATCAATGTGGTTTAGGAAAAGAACAGACATGCAATTTCTCTAGTGGATCAATGTGGTTTAGGAAAATAACACACGTGCAATGACTCTAGTGGATCCATGTGGTTCAGGAAAAGAATACACATGAAATGACTCTAGTGGATCCATGTGGTTTAGGAAAAGAACACGCATGCAATGACTCTAGTGGATCAATGTGGTTCAGGAAAAGAACACACATGCAATGTCATCAGTTGATCCATGTGGTTTAGGAAAATAACACACATGCAATGACACTAGTGGATCCATATGGTTTAGAAAAATAATACACATGCAATGTTACCCGAGGATCAATGTGGTTTAGGAAAAGAACACACGTGCAATATCACTACTGGATTCATATGGTTTAGGAAAAGAACACACATGCAATGACTCTAGTGGATCCATGTGGTTTGGTAAAAGAACACACATGCAATGAATCTAGTGGATCAATGTGGTTCAGGAAAACAACACACATGCAATGTCACCAGTGGATCCATCTGGTTCAGGAAAAGAACACACATGCAATGACACAAGTGGATCCATGTGGTTTAGGAAAAGAATACCCATGCAATGTCACCAGTGGATCAATGTGGTTTAGGAAAAGAACAAACATGCAAATGTCACCAGTGGATCAATGTGGTTTAGGAAAAAAACACACATGCAATGACTCTAGTGGATCAATGTGGTTTAGGAAAACAACACACATTCAATGACTCTAGCAGATCCATGTGGGTTAGCAAAAGAACCCACATGAAATAACACCAGAGGATCAATGTGGTTTAGGAAAAGAACACACATACAATGACTCTAGTGGATCCATGTGGTTTAAGAAAATAACACACATGCAATGACACCAGTGGATCCATGTGGTTTAGGAAAAGAACAAACATGCAATGACTCTAGTGGATCAATGTGGTTTAGGACAAGAACACACATGCAATGTCACTAGTGGATCCATGTGGTTCAAGAAAATAACACACATGAAATGACTCTACTGGATCCATGTGGTTTAGGAAAAGAACACACACGCAATGTCTCTATTCGATCAACGTGGTTAAATAACGCACATGCAATGTCGCTAGTGGATCAGTGTGGTTTAGTAAAAGAACACACATGCAATGACTCTAGTGGATCCATGTGGTTCAGGAAAAGAACACACATGCAATGTCAATAGTGGATCCATGTGGTTTAGGAAAAGAATACACATGCAATGACACCAGTGGATCCATGTGGTTTAGGAAAAGAATACACATGCAATTTTACTAGTGGATCAATGTGGTTTAGGAAAAGAACACACATGCAAATGTCACTAGTGGATCAATGTGGTTTAGGAAAAGAACACACATGCATTGAATCTAGTGGATCAATGTGGTTTAGGAAAGAATACACATGCAATGTCACCAGTGGATCAATGTGGTTTAGTAAAATAACACACATGCAATGACTCTAGTGGATCCATGTGGTCCAGGAAAAGAACACACATGCAATGACTCTAGTGGATCCATGTGGTTTAGGAAAAGAACACACATGCAATGTCACCAGTTGATCCATGTGGTTTAGGAAAATAACACACATGCAATGACACTAGTGGATCCATGTGGTTTAGGAAAAGAACACGCATGCAATGACTCTAGTGGATCAATGTGGTTTAGGAAAAGAGCACACGTGCAATGACTCTAGTGGATCCATGTGGATTAGGAAAATAACACACATACAATGACTCTAGTAGATCCATGTGGTTTAGAAAAAGAACACACATGCAATGACACTAGTAGATCCATGTGGCTTAGGCAAAAACACACATTTAATGACACCAGTGGATCCATGTGGTTTAGGAAAAGAACACACATGCAATGTCACTAGTGGATCCATGTGGTTAGGAAAAGAACAGACATGTAATGTCACCTGTGGATCAATGTGGTTTAGGAAAAGAACACATATGCAATGTCGCTAGTGGATCAATGTGGATTAGGAAAAGAACACACACGCAATGACACCAGAGGATCCATGTGGTTGAGGAAAATAACATAAACGCAATGAATCTAGTGGATCCATGTGATTCAGGAAACGAACATACATACAGTGACACCAGTGGACCAATGTGGTTTAGGAAAAGAACACACGTGCAATATCACCAGTGGATCCATGTGGTTTAGGAAAAGAAGACACATGCAATGACTCTAGTGATCCATGTGGTTTAGGAAAAGAACACACATGCAATGACTCTAGTGGATCAATGTGCTTCAGGAAAACATAACACATGCAATGTCAGCAGTGGTTCCATGTGGTTTCTGAAAAGAACACGCATGCAATGTCGCCGGTGGATCCATGTGGTTTAGAAAAGAACACACATGCAATGACAAGTGGATCCATGTGGTTTAGGAAAAGAATACACATGTAATGTGACCAGTGGATCAATTTGGTTTAGGAAAATAACACACATGCAAATGTCACCAGTGGATCAATGTGCTTTAGTAAAAGAACACACATGCAATGACTCTAGTGGATCTATGTGGTTTAGGAAAAGAACACACATCCAATGACTCTAGTGGATCCATGTGGCTTAGGAAAAGAACACATATGCCATAACACCAGTGGATCGATGTGGTTTAGGAAAAGAACACACATGCAATGACTCTAGTGGATCCATGTGGTTTAAGAAAATAACACACATGCAATGACACTAGTGGATCCATGTGGTTTACGAAAAGAACAAACATGCAATGAATCTAGTGGATCAATGTGGTTTAGTAAAGGAACACACATGCAATGTCACTAGTGGATCCATGTGGTTCAGGAAAAGACCACACATGAAATGACTCTAGTGGATCCATGTGGTTTAGGAAAAGAACACACATTCAATGACTCTTCAATGTGTTTTAGGAAAAGAACACATAGGCAATGACTCCAGTGGATCCATGTGGGTTAGAAAAAGAACACACATGCAATGACACTAGTGGATCAATGTGCTTTAGGAAAATAACTGACATACAATGACTCTAGTGGATCCATGTGGTTTAGGAAAAGAACACACATACAATGACTCTAGTAGATCCATGTGGTTTAGGAAAGAACGCATGCAATGACACTAGTAGATCCATGTGCTATAGGAAAAGAACAAACATTTAATGACACCAGTGGATCCATGTGGTTTAGGAATAGAACACACATGCAATGTCACTAGTGGATCCATGTGGTTTAGGAAAAGAACAGACATGCAATGTCACCTGTGGATCAATGTGGTTTAGGAAAAGAACAGACATGCAATTTCTCTAGTGGATCAATGTGGTTTAGGAAAATAACACACGTGCAATGACTCTAGTGGATCCATGTGGTTCAGGAAAGAATACACATGAAATGACTCTAGTGGATCCATGTGGTTTAGGAAAAGAACACATGCAATGACTCTAGTGGATCAATGTGGTTCAGGAAAAGAACACACATGCAATGTCATCAGTTGATCCATGTGGTTTAGGAAAATAACACACATGCAATGACACTAGTGGATCCATATGGTTTAGAAAAATAATACACATGCAATGTTACCCGAGGATCAATGTGGTTTAGGAAAAGAACACACGTGCAATATCACTACTGGATTCATATGGTTTAGGAAAAGAACACACATGCAATGACTCTAGTGGATCCATGTGGTTTGGTAAAAGAACACATGCAATGAATCTAGTGGATCAATGTGGTTCAGGAAAACAACACACATGCAATGTCACCAGTGGATCCATCTGGTTCAGGAAAAGAACACACATGCAATGACACAAGTGGATCCATGTGGTTTAGGAAAAGAATACCCATGCAATGTCACCAGTGGATCAATGTGGTTTAGGAAAAGAACAAACATGCAAATGTCACCAGTGGATCAATGTGGTTTAGGAAAAAAACACACATGCAATGACTCTAGTGGATCAATGTGGTTTAGGAAAACAACACACATTCAATGACTCTAGCAGATCCATGTGGGTTAGCAAAAGAACCCACATGAAATAACACCAGAGGATCAATGTGGTTTAGGAAAAGAACACACATGCAATGACTCTAGTGGATCCATGTGGTTTAAGAAAATAACACACATGCAATGACACCAGTGGATCCATGTGGTTTAGGAAAAGAACAAACATGCAATGACTCTAGTGGATCAATGTGGTTTAGGACAAGAACACACATGCAATGTCACTAGTGGATCCATGTGGTTCAAGAAAATAACACACATGAAATGACTCTACTGGATCCATGTGGTTTAGGAAAAGAACACACACGCAATGTCTCTATTCGATCAACGTGGTTAAATAACGCACATGCAATGTCGCTAGTGGATCAGTGTGGTTTAGTAAAAGAACACACATGCAATGACTCTAGTGGATCCATGTGGTTCAGGAAAAGAACACACATGCAATGAATCTAGTGGATCCATGTGGTTTAGGAAAAGAACACACATGCAATGACTCTAGTGGATCCATGTGGTTTAGGAAAAGAACACACATGCAATGACTCTAGTGGATCAATGTGGTTTAGGAAAACAACACACATGCCATGTCACCAGCTGATCCATGTGGTTTAGGAAAATAACACACATGCAATGACACTAGTGGATCCATGTGGTTTAGGAAAAGAATACACATGCAATGTTACCAGTGGATCAATGTGGTTTAGGAAAATAACAAACGTGCAATATCACTACTGGATCCATATGGTTTAGGAAAAGAACACACATGCAATGACTCTAGTGGATCAATGTGGTTTGGGAAAAGAACACACATGCAATGAATCTAGTGGATCAATGTGGTTCAGGAAAACAACACACATGCAATGTCACCAGTGGATCCATGTGGTTTAGGAAAAGAACACACATGCAATGTCATTAGTGGATCCATCTGGTTCAGGAAAAGAACACACATGCAATGACACCAGTGGATCCATGTGGTTTAGGAAAAGAATACACATGCAATGTCACAAGTGGATCAATGTGGTTTAGGAAAAGAACAAGCATGCAAATGTCACCAGTGGATCAATGTGGTTTAGGAAAAGAACACACATGCAATGACTCTAGTGGATCAATGTGGTTTAGGAAAACAACACACATTCAATGACTCTAGCGGATCTATGTGGGTTAGGAAAAGAACACACATGAAATAACACCAGTGGATCAATGTGGTTTAGGAAAAGAACACACATGCAATGATTGTAGTTGATCCATGTGGTTTAAGAAAATAACACACATGCAATGACACCAGTGGATCCATGTGGTTTAGGAAAAGAACAAACATGCAATGACTCTAGTGGATCAATGTGGTTTAGGAAAAGAACACGCACGCAATGTCACTAGTGGATCCATGTGGTTCAAGGAAATAACACACATGAAATGATTCTACTGGATCCATGTGGTTTAGGAAAAGAACACGCATGCAATGTCTCTATTCGATCAACGTGGTTTAGGAAAATAACACGCATGCAATGTCACTAGTGGATCAATGTGGTTAGTAAAAGAACACACATGCAATGACTCTAGTGGATCCATGTGGTTCAGGAAAAGAACACACATGCAATGACTCTAGTGGATCCATGTGGTTTAGGAAAAGAACACACATGAAATGACTCTAGTGGATCAATGTGGTTTAGGAAAAGAACACACATGCAATGTCAATAGTGGATCCATGTGGTTTAGGAAAAGAATACACATGCAATGACACCAGTGGATCCATGTGGTTTAGGAAAAGAATACACATGCAATCTTACTAGTGGATCAATGTGGTTTAGGAAAAGAACACACATGCAAATGTCAGTAGTGGATCAATGTGGTTTAGGAAAAGAACACACGTGCATTGAATCTAGTGGATCAATGTGGTTTAGGAAAAGAACACACATTCAATGACTCTTCAATGTGTTTTAGGAAAAGAACACATAGGCAATGACTCCAGTGGATCCATGTGGGTTAGAAAAACAACAGACATGCAATGACACTAATGGATCCATGTGCTTTAGGAAAATAACTCACATGCAATGACTCTAGTGGATCCATGTGGTTTAGGAAAAGAACACACATGCAATGACTCTAGTGCATCAATGTGGTTGAGGAAAAGAGCACACATGGAATGACTCTAGTGGATCCATGTGGTTTAGGAAAAGAACACACACGCAATGACTCTAGTGGATCCATCTGGTTTAGGAAAAGAACACACATGCAATGACTAGTGGATCCATGTGGTTTAGGAAAAGAACACACATGCAATGACTCTATTGGATCAATGTGGTTTACGAAAATAACACACATGCAATGTCACCTGTGGATCAATGTGGTTTAGTAAAATAACACACATGCAATGACTCTAGTGGATCCATGTGGTTCAGGAAAAGAACACACATGCAATGACTCTAGTGGATCCATGTGGTTTAGGAAAACAACACACATGCAATGACTCTAGTGGATCAATGTGGTTTAGGAAAGGAACACACATGCAATGACTCTAGTGGATCAATGTGGTTTTGGAAAACAACACACATTCAATGACTCTAGTGGATACATGTGGGTTACGAAAAGAACACACAAGAAATAACACCAGTGGATCAATGTGGTTTAGGAAAAGAACACACATGCAATGACTCTAGTGGATCCATGTGGTGTTAGAAAATAACACACAGGCAATGACACCAGTGGCTCCATGTGGTTTCGGAAAAGAACAAATATGCAATGACTCTAGTGGATCAATGTGGTTTAGGAAAAGAACACACATGCAATGTCACTAGTGGATCCATGTGGTTCAAGAAAATAACAAACATGAAATGACTCTACTGGATCCATGTGGTTTAGGAAAAGAACACACATGCAATGTCTATTTTCAATCAACGTGGGTTAGGAAAATAACATGCATGCAATGTCACTAGTGGATCAATGTGGTTAGTAAAAGAACACACATGCAATGACTCTAGTGGATCCATGTGTTTCAGGAAAAGAACACACATGCAATGACTCTAGTGGATCCATGTGGTTTAGGAAAAAACACACATGAAATGACTCTAGTGGATCAATGTGGTTTAGGAAAAGAACACACATGCAATGTCAATAGTGGATCCATGTGGTTTAGGAAAAGAACACACATGAAATGACTCTAGTGGATCAATGTGGTTTAGGAAAAGAACACACATGCAATGTCAATAGTGGATCCATGTGGTTTAGGAAAAGAATACACATGCAATGACACCAATGGATCCATGTGGTTTAGGAAAATAATACACATGCAATGTTACTAGTGGATCAATGTGGTTTAGGAAAAGAACACACATGCAATGTCACTAGTGGATCCATGTGGTTTAAGAAAATAACACACATGCAATGACACCAGTGGATCCATGTGGTTTAGGAAAAGAACAAACATGCAATGACTCTAGTGGATCAATGTGGTTTAGGACAAGAACACACATGCAATGTCACTAGTGGATCGATGTGGTTCAAGAAAATAACACACATGAAATGACTCTAATGGATCCATGTGGTTTAGGAAAAGAACACACATGCAATGTCTCTATTCGATCAACGTGGTTAAATAACGCACATGCAATGTCACTAGTGGATCAATGTGGTTTAGTAAAAGAACACACATGCAATGACTCTAGTGGATCCATGTGGTTCATGAAAAGAACACACATGCAATGAATCTAGTGGATCCATGTGGTTTAGGAAAAGAACATACATGCAATGACTCTAGTGGATCCATGTGGTTTAGGAAAAGAACACACATGCAATGACTCTAGTGGATCAATGTGGTTCAGGAAAAGAACACACATGCAATGTCACCAGCTGATCCATGTGGTTTAGGAAAATAACACACATGCAATGACACTAGTGGATCCATGTGGTTTAGGAAAAGAATACACATGCAATGTTACCAGTGGATCAATGTGGTTTAGGAAAAGAACACACGTGCAATATCACTACTGGATCCATATGGTTTAGGAAAAGAACACACATGCAATGACTCTAGTGGATCAATGTGGTTTGGGAAAAGAACACACATGCAATGAATCTAGTGGATCACTGTGGTTCAGGAAAAGAACACACATGCAATGTCACCAGTGGATCCATGTGGTTTTGGAAAAGAACACACATGCAATGTCATTAGTGGATCCATCTAGTTCAGGAAAAGAACACACATGCAATGACACCAGTGGATCCATGTGGTTTAGGAAAAGAATACACATGCAATGTCACAGGTGGATCAATGTGGTTTAGGAAAAGAACAAACATGCAAATGTCACCAGTGGATCAATGTGGTTTAGGAAAAGAACACACATGCAATGACTCTAGTGGATCAATGTGGTTTAGGAAAACAACACACATTCAATGACTCTAGCGGATCCATGGGGGTTAGGAAAAGAACACACATGAAGTAACACCAGTGGATCAATGTGGTTTAGGAAAAGAACACAGATGCAATGATTGTAGTTGATCCATGTGGTTTAAGAAAATAACACACATGCAATGACACTAGTGGATCCATGTGGTTTAGGAAAAGAACAAACATGCAATGACTCTAGTGGATCAATGTGGTTTAGGAAAAGAACACACACGCAATGTCACTAGTGGATCCATGTGGTTCAAGGAAATAACAAACATGAAATGATTCTACTAGATCCATGTGGTTTAGGAAAAGAACACGCATGCAATGTCTCTATTCGATCAACGTGGTTTAGGAAAATAACACGCATGCAATGTCACTAGTGGATCAATGTGGTTAGTAAAAGAACACACATGCAATGGCTCTAGTGGATCCATGTTGTTCAGGAAAAGAACACACATGCAATGACTCTAGTGGATCCATGTGGTTTAGGAAAAGAACACACATGAAATGACTCTAGTGGATCCATGTGGTTTAGGAAAAGAACACACATGAAATGACTCTAGTGGATCACTATGGTTTAGGAAAAGAACACACATGCAATGTCAATAGTGGATCCATGTGGTTTAGGAAAAGAATACACATGTCACCAGTGGATCCATGTGGTTTAGGAAAAGAATACACATGCAATCTTACTAGTGGATCAATGTGGTTTAGGAAAAGGACACACATGCAAATGTCAGTAGTGGATCAATGTGGTTTAGGAAAAGAACACACATGCATTGAATCTAGTGGATCAATGTGGTTTAGGAAAAGGACACACATCCAATGACTCTTCAATGTGTTTTAGGAAAAGAACACATAGGCAATGACTCCAGTGGATCCATGTGGGTTAGAAAAACAACACACATGCAATGACACTAGTGGATCAATGTGCTTTAGGAAAATAACTCACATGCAATGACTCTAGTGGATCCATGTGGTTTAGGAAAAGAACACACATGCAATGACTCTAGTGGATCAATGTGGTTGAGGAAAAGAGCACACATGTAATGACTCTAGTGGATCCATGTGGTTTAGGAAAAGAACCCACACGCAATGACTCTAGTGGATCCATGTGGTTTAGGAAAAGAACACACACGCAATGACTAGTGGATCCATGTGGTTTAGGAAAAGAACACACATGCAATGACTCTAGTGGATCCATGTGGTTTAGGAAAACAACACACATGCAATGACTCTAGTGGATCAATGTGGTTCAGGAAAAGAACACACATGCAATGTCACCAGTTGATCCATGTGGTTTAGGAAAATAACACACATGCAATGACACTAGTGGATCCATGTGGTTTAGGAAAAGAATACACATGCAATGTTACCAGTGGATCAATGTGGTTTAGGAAAAGAACACACGTGCAATATCATTACTGGATCCATATGGTTTAGGAAAAGAACACACATGCAATGAATCTAGTGGATCAATGTGGTTCAGGAAAACAACAGACATGCAATGTCACCAGTGGATCCATGTGGTTTAGGAAAAGAACACACATGCAATGTCACCAGTTGATCCATGTGGTTTAGGAAAATAACACACATGCAATGACACTAGTGGGTCCATGTGGTTTAGGAAAAGAATACACATGCAATGTTACCAGTGGATCAATGTGGTTTAGGAAAAGAACACATGTGCAATATCACTACTGGATCCATATGGTTTAGGAAAAGAACACACATGCAATGAATCTAGTGGATCAATGTGGTTCAGGAAAACAACACACATGCAATGTCACCAGTGGATCCATGTGGTTTAGGAAAAGAACACCCGTGCAATGTCACCAATGGATCCATCTGGTTCAGGAAAAGAACACACATGCAATGACACCAATGGATCCATGTGGTTTAGGAAAAGAATACACATGCAATGTCACCAGTGGATCAATGTGGTTTAGGAAAAGAACAAACATGCAAATGTCACCAGTGGATCAATGTGGTTTAGGAAAACAACACACATTCAATGACTCTAGTGGATACATGTGGGTTAGGAAAAGAACACACAAGAAATAACACAAGTGGATCAATGTGGTTTAGGAAAAGAACACACATGCAATGACTCTAGTGGATCCATGTGGTGTAAGAAAATAACACACAGGCAATGACACCAGTGGCTCCATGTGGTTTAGGAAAAGAACAAATATGCAATGACTCTAGTGGATCAATGTGGTTTAGGAAAAAACACACATGCAATGTCTCTAGTGGAACCATGTGGTTCAAGAAAATAACACACATGAAGTGACTCTACTGGATCCACGTGGTTTAGGAAAAGAACACACAGGCAATGTCTCTATTCGATCAACGTGGTTTAGGAAAATAACACGCATGCAATGTCACTAGTGGATCAATGTGGTTAGTAAAAGAACACACATGCAATGACTCTAGTGGATCCATGTGGTTCAGGAAAAGAACACACATGCAATGACTCTAGTGGATCCATGTGGTTTAGGAAAAGAACACACATGAAATGACTCTAGTGGATCAATGTGGTTTAGGAAAATAACACACATGCAATGTCAATAGTGGATCCATGTGGTTTAGGTAAAGAATACACATGCAATGACACTACTGGATCCTTGTGGTTTAGGAAAAGAATACACATGCAATGTTACTAGTGGATCAATGTGGTTTAGGAAAAGAACACACATGCAAATGTCACTAGTGGATCAATGTGGTTTAGGAAAAGAACACACATGCATTGAATCTAGTGGACCAATGTGGTTTAGGAAAAGAACACACATTCAATGACTCTTCAATGTGTTTTAGGAAAAGAACACATAGGCAATGACTCCAGTGGATCCATGTGGGTTAGAAAAACAACACACATGCAATGACACTAGTGGATCAATGTGCTTTAGGAAAATAACTCACATGCAATGACTCTTGTGGATCCATGTGGTTTAGGAAAAGAACACACCTGCAATGACTCTAGTGGATCAATGTGGTTGAGGAAAAGAGCACACATGCAATGACTCTAGTGGATCCATGTGGTTTAGGAAAAGAACGCACACGCAATGACTCTAGTGGATCCATGTGGTTTAGGAAAGGAACACACATGCAATGACTAGTGGATCCATGTGGTTTAGGAAAAGACCACACATGCAATGACTCTATTGGATCAATGTGGTTTAGGAAAATAACACACATGCAATGTCACCTGTGGATCAATGTGGTTTAGTAAAATAACACACATGCAATGACTCTAGTGGATTCGTGTGGTCTAGGAAAAGAACACACATGCAATGACTCTAGTGGATCCATGTGGTTTAGGAAAAAACACACATGCAATGTCACCAGTTGATCCATGTGGTTTAGGAAAATAACACACATGCAATGACACTAATGGATACATGTGGTTTAGGAAAAGAATACACATGCAATGTTACCAGTGGATCAATGTGGTTTAGGAAAAGAACACACGTGCAATATCACTACTGGATCCACATGGTTTATGAAAAGAACCCACATGAAATGAATCTAGTGTATCAATGTGGTTCAGGAAAACAACACACATGCAATGTCACCAGTGGATCCATGTGGTTTAGGAAAAGAACACACGTGCAATGTCACCAGTGGATCCATCTGGTTCAGGAAAAGAACACACATGCAATGACACCAGTGGATCCATGTGGTTTAGGAAAAGAATACACATGCAATGTCACCAGTGGATCAATGTGGTTTAGGAAAAGAACAAACATGCAAATGTCACCAGTGGATCAATGTGGTTTGGGAAAACAACACACATTCAATGACTCTAGCGGATACATGTGGGTTAGGAAAAGAACACACAAGAAATAACACAAGTGGATAAATGTGGTTTAGGAAAAGAACACACATGCAATGACTCTAGTGGATCCATGTGGTGTAAGAAAATAACACACAGGCAATGACACCAGTGGCTCCATGTGGTTTAGGAAAAGAACAAATATGCAATGACTCTAGTGGATCAATGTGGTTTAGGAAAAAACACACATGCAATGTCACTAGTGGATCCATGTGGTTCAAGAAAATAACACACATGAAATGACTCTACTGGATCCACGTGGTTTAGGAAAAGAACACACATGCAATGTCTCTATTCGATCAACGTGGTTTAGGAAAATAACACGCATGCAATGTCACTAGTGGATCAATGTGGTTAGTAAAAGAACACACATGCAATGACTCTAGTGGATCCATGTGGTTCAGGAAAAGAACACACATGCAATGACTCTAGTGGATCCATGTGGTTTAGGAAAAGAACACACATGAAATGACTCTAGTGGATCAATGTGGTTTATGAAAATAACACACATGCAATGTCAATAGTGGATCCATGTGGTTTAGGTAAAGAATACACATGCAATGACACTAATGGATCCATGTGGTTTAGGAAAAGAATACACATGCAATGTTACTAGTGGATCAATGTGGTTTAGGAAAAGAACACACATGCAAATGTCACTAGTGGATCAATGTGGTTTAGGAAAAGAATACACATGCAATGTCACCAGTGGATCAATGTGGTTTAGTAAAATAACACACATGCAATGACTCTAGTGGATCCATGTGGTCCAGGAAAAGAACACACATGCAATGACTCTAGTGGATCCATGTGGTTTAGGAAAAGAACACACATGCAATGTCACCAGTTGATCCATGTGGTTTAGGAAAATAACACACATGCAATGACACTAGTGGATCCATGTGGTTTAGGCAAAGAATACACATGCAATGTTACTAGTGGATCAATGTGGTTTAGGAAAAGAACACACGTGCAATATCACTACTGGATCCATATGGTTTAGGAAAAGAACCCACATGCAATGAATCTAGTGGATCAATGTGGTTCAGGAAAACAACACACATGCAATGTCACCAGTGGATCCATGTGGTGTAGGAAAAGAACACACATGCAATGTCACCAGTGGATCCATCTGGTTCAGGAAAAGAACACACATCCAATGACACTAGTGGATCCATGTGGTTTAGGAAAAGAATACACATGCAATGTCACCAGTGGATCAATGTGGTTTAGGAAAAGAACAAACATGCAAATGTCACCAATGGATCAATGTGGTTTAGGAAAAGAACACACATGCAATGACTCTAGTGGATCAATGTGGTTTAGGAAAAGAACGCACATGAAATAACACCAGTGGATCAATGTGGTTTAGGAAAAGAACACACATGCAATGATTGTAGTTGATCCATGTGGTTTAAGAAAATAACACACATGCAATGACACCAGTGGATCCATGTGGTTTAGGAAAAGAACAAACATGCAATGACTCTAGTGGATCCATGTGCTTTAGGAAAAGAACACACATTCAATGACTCTTCAATGTGTTTTAGGAAAAGAACACATAGGCAATGACTCCAGTGGATCCATGTGGGTTAGAAAAACAACACACATGCAATGACACTAGTGGATCAATGTGCTTTAGGAAAATAACTCACATGCAATGACTCTAGTGGATCCATGTGGTTTAGGAAAAGAACACACATGCAATGACTCTAGTGGATCAATGTGGTTGAGGAAGAGAGCACACATGCAATGACTCTACTGGATCCATGTGGTTTAGGAAAAGAACGCACACGCAATGACTCTAGTGGATCCATGTGGTTTAGGAAAGGAACACACATGCAATGACTAGTGGATCCATGTGGTTTAGGAAAAGAACACACATGCAATGACTCTATTGGATCAATGTGGTTTAGGAAAATAACACACATGCAATGTCACCTGTGGATCAATGTGGTTTAGTAAAATAACACACATGCAATGACTAGTGGATTCGTGTGGTCTAGGAAAAGAACACACATCCAATGACTCTAGTGGATACATGTGGTTTAGGAAAAGAACACACATGCAATGTCACCAGTTGATCCATGTGGTGTAGGAAAATAACACACATGCAATGACACTAGTGGATACATGTGGTTTAGGAAAAGAATACACATGCAATGTTACCAGTGGATCAATGTGGTTTAGGAAAAGAACACACGTGCAATATCACTACTAGATCCATATGGTTTATGAAAAGAACCCACATGCAATGAATCTAGTGGATCAACGTGGTTCAGGAAAACAACACACATGCAATGTCACCAGTGTATCCATGTGGTTTAGGAAAAGAACACACATGCAATGTCACCAGTGGATCCATCTGGTTCAGGAAAAGAACACACATGCAATGACACCAGTGGATCCATGTGGTTTAGGAAAAGAATACACATGCAATGTCACCAGTGGATCCATGTGGTTTAGGAAAAGAACAAACATGCAAATGTCACCAGTGGATCAATGTGGTTTAGGAAAAGAACACACATGCAATGACTCTAGTGGATCAATGTGGTTTAGGAAAACAACACACATTCAATGACTCTAGCGGATCCATGTGGGTTAGGAAAAGAACACACATGAAATAACACCAGTGGATCAATGTGGTTTAGGAAAAGAACACACATGCAATGATTGTAGTTGATCCATGTGGTTTAAGAAAATAACACACATGCAATGACAACAGTGGATCCATGTGGTTTAGGAATAGAATACACATGCAATGACTCTAGTCGATCAACGTGGTTTAGATAAAAAATAACACGCATGCAATGTCACTAGTGGATCAATGTGGTTTAGTAAAAGAACACACATGCAATGACTCTAGTGGATCCATGTGGTTCAGGAAAAGAACACACATGCAATGACTCTAGTAGATCCATGTGGTTTAGGAAAAGAACACACATGCAATGACTCTAGTGGATCAATGTGGTTTAGGAAAAGAACACACATGCAATGTCACTAGTGGATCAATGTGGTTTAGGAAAAGAATACACATGCAATGACACCAGTGGATCCATGTGGTTTAGGAAAATACACATGCCATGTTACTAGTGGATCAATGTGGTTTAGGAAAAGAACACACATGCAAATGTCACTAGTGGATCAATGTGGTTTAGGAAAAGAACACACATGCATTGAATCTAGTGGATCAATGTGGTTTAGGAAAAGAACACACATTCAATGACTCTTCAATGTGTTTTAGGAAAAAACACATAGGCAATGACTCCAGTGGATGCATGTGGGTTAGAAAAAGAACAGACATGCAATGACACCATTGGATCAATGTGCTTTAGGAAAACTCACATGCAATGACTCTAGTGGATCCATGTGGTTTAGGAAAACAACACACATGCATTGAATCTAGTGGATAAATGTGCTTTAGGAAAATAACTCACATTCAATGACTGTAGTGGATCCACGTGGTTTAGGAAAATAACACACATGCAATGACTCTAGTGGATCAATGTTGTTTTGGAAAAGAACACACATGTAATGACTCTAGTGGATCCATGTGCTTTAGGAAAAGAACACACACGCAATGAGTCTAGTGGATCCATGTGGTTTAGGAAAAGAACGCACATGAAATAACACCAGTGGATCAATGTGGTTTAGGAAAAAACGCACATGCAATGATTGTAGTTGATCCATGTGGTTTAAGAAAATAACACACATGCAATGACACCAGTGGATCCATGTGGTTTAGGAAAATAACAAACATGCAATGACTCTAGTGGATCCATGTGGTTTAGGAAAAGAACACACATGCAATGTCATTAGTGGATCCATCTGGTTCAGGAAAAGAACACACATGCAATGACACTAGTGGATTCATGTGGTTTAGGAAAAGAATACACATGCAATGTCACAAGTGGATCAATGTGGTTTAGGAAAAGAACAAACATGCAAATGTCACCAGTGGATCAATGTGGTTTAGGAAAAGAACACACATGCAATGACTCTAGTGGATCAATGTGGTTTAGGAAAACAACACACATTCAATGACTCTAGCGGATCCATGTGGGTTAGGAAAAGAGCACACATGAAATAACACCACTGGATCAATGTGGTTTAGGAAAAGAACACACATGCAATGATTGTAGTTGATCCATGTGGTTTAAGAAAATAACACACATGCAATGACACCAGTGGATCCATGTGGTTTAGGAAAAGAACAAACATGCAATGACTCTAGTGGATCAATGTGGTTTAGGAAAAGAACACACATGCAATGTCACTAGTGGATCCACGTGGTTCAAGAAAATAACACACATGAAATGACTCTACTGGATCCATGTGGTTTAGGAAAAGAACACACATGCAATGTCTCTATTCGATCAACGTGGTTTAGGAAAATAACACGCATGCAATGTCACTAGTGGATCAATGTGGTTAGTAAAAGAACACACATGCAATGGCTCTAGTGGATCCATGTGGTTCAGGAAAAGAACACACATGCAATGACTCTAGTGGATCCATGTGGTTTAGGAAAAGAACACATATGAAATGACTCTAGTGGATCAATGTGGTTTAGGAAAAGAACACACATGCAATGTCAATAGTGGATCCATGTGGTTTAGGAAAAGAATACACATGCAATGACACCAGTGGATCCATGTGGTTTAGGAAAAGAATACACATGCAATTTTACTAGTGGATCAATGTGGTTTAGGAAAAGAACACACATGCAAATGTCACTAGTGGATCAATGTGGTTTAGGAAAAGAACACACATGCATTGAATCTAGTGGATCAATGTGGTTTAGGAAAGAATACACATGCAATGTCACCAGTGGATCAATGTGGTTTAGTAAAATAACACACATGCAATGACTCTAGTGGATCCATGTGGTCCAGGAAAAGAACACACATGCAATGACTCTAGTGGATCCATGTGGTTTAGGAAAAGAACACACATGCAATGTCACCAGTTGATCCATGTGGTTTAGGAAAATAACACACATGCAATGACACTAGTGGATCCATGTGGTTTAGGCAAAGAATACACATGCAATGTTACTAGTGGATCAATGTGGTTTAGGGAAAGAACACACGTGCAATATCACTACTGGATCCATATGGTTTAGGAAAAGAACCCACATGCAATGAATCTAGTGGATCAATGTGGTTCAGGAAAACAACACACATGCAATGTCACCAGTGGATCCATGTGGTGTAGGAAAAGAACACACATGCAATGTCACCAGTGGATCCATCTGGTTCAGGAAAAGAACACACATGCAATGACACTAGTGGATCCATGTGGTTTAGGAAAAGAATACACATGCAATGTCACCAGTGGATCAATGTGGTTTAGGAAAAGAACAAACATGCAAATGTCACCAGTGGATCAATGTGGTTTAGGAAAAGAACACACATGCAATGACTCTAGTGGATCAATGTGGTTTAGGAAAACAACACACATTCAATGACTCTAGCGGATCCATGTGGGTCAGGAAAAGAACACACATGAAATAACACCAGTGGATCAATGTGGTTTAGGAAAAGAACGCACATGCAATGATTGTAGTTGATCCATGTGGTTTAAGAAAATAACACACATGCAATGACACCAGTGGATCCATGTGGTTTAGGAAAAGAACAAACATGCAATGACTCTAGTGGATCCATGTGGTTTAGGAAAAGAACACACATGCAATGTCATTAGTGGATCCATCTGGTTCAGGAAAAGAACACACATGCAATGACACTAGTGGATCCATGTGGTTTAGGAAAAGAATACACATGCAATGTCACAAGTGGATCAATGTGGTTTAGGAAAAGAACACACATGCAATGTCAATAGTGGATCCATGTGGTTTAGGAAAAGAATACACATGCAATGACACCAGTGGATCCATGTGGTTTAGGAAAAGAATACACATGCAATGTTACTAGTGGATCAATGTGGTTTAGGAAAAGAACACACATGCAAATGTCACTAGTGGATCAATGTGGTTTAGGAAAAGAACACACATGCATTGAATCTAGTGGATCAATGTGGTTTAGGAAAAGAATACACGTGCAATGTCACCAGTGGATCAATGTGGTTTAGTAAAATAAAACACATGCAATGACTCTAGTGGATCCATGTGGTCTAGGAAAAGAACACACATGCAATGACTCTAGTGGATCCATGTGGTTTAGGAAAAGAACACACATGCAATGTCACCAGTTGATCCATGTGGTTTAGGAAAATAACACGCATGCAATGACACTAGTGGATCCATGTGGTTTAGGAAAAGAATACACATGCAATGTTACTAGCGGATCAATGTGGTTTAGGAAAAGAACACACGTGCAATATCACTAATGGATCCATATGGTTTCGGAAAAGAACCCACATGCAATGAATCTAGTGGATCAATGTGGTTCAGGAAAACAACACACATGCAATGTCACCAGTGGATCCATTTGGTTCAGGAAAAGAACACACATGCAATGACACCAGTGGATCCATGTGGTTTACGAAAAGAATACACATGCAATGTCACCAGTGGATCAATGTGGTTTAGGAAAAGAACAAACATGCAAATGTCACCAGTGGATCAATGTTGTTTAGGAAAATAACACACATGCAATGACTCTAGTGGATCAATGTGGTTTAGGAAAACAACACACATTCAATGACTCTAGCGGATCCATGTGGGTTAGGAAAAGAACACACATGAAATAACACCAGTGGATCAATGTGGTTGAGGAAAAGAACGCACATGCAATGATTGTAGTTGATCCATGTGGTTTAAGAAAATAACACACATGCAATGACACCAGTGGATCCATGTTGTTTAGGAAAAGAACAAACATGCAATGACTCTAGTGGATCCATGTGGTTTAGGAAAAGAACACACATGCAATGTCATTAGTGGATCCATCTGGTTCAGGAAAAGAACACACATGCAATGACACTAGTGGATCCATGTGGTTTAGGAAAAGAATACACATGCAATGTCACAAGTGGATCAATGTGGTTTAGGAAAATAACAAACATGCAAATGTCACCAGTGGATCAATGTGGTTTAGGAAAAGAACACACATGCAATGACTCTAGTGGATCAATGTGGTTTAGGAAAACAACACACATTCAATGACTCTAGTGGATCCATGTGGGTTAGGAAAAGAACACAGATGAAATAACACCAGTGGATCAATGTGGTTTAGGAAAAGAACACACATGCAATGATTGTAGTTGATCCATGTGGTTTAATAAAATAACACACATGCAATGACACCAATGGATCCATGTGGTTTAGGAAAAGAACAAACATGCAATGACTCTAGTGGATCAATGTGGTTTAGGAAAAGAACACACATGCAATGTCACTAGTGGATCCATGTGGTTCAAGAAAATAACACACATGAAATGACTCTACTGGATCCATGTGGTTTAGGAAAAGAACACACATGCAATGTCTCTATTCGATCAACGTGGTTTAGGAAAATAACACGCATGCAATGTCACTAGTGGATCAATGTGGTTAGTAAAAGAACACACATGCAATGGCTCTAGTGGATCCATGTGGTTCACGAAATGAACACACATGCAATGACTCTAGTGGATCCATGTGGTTTAGGAAAAGAACACATATGAAATAACTCTAGTGGATCAATGTGGTTTAGGAAAAGAACACACATGCAATGTCAATAGTGGATCCATGTGGTTTAGGAAAAGAATACACATGCAATGACACTAGTGGATCCATGTGGTTTAGGAAAAGAATACACATGCAATGTTACTAGTGGATCAATGTGGTTTAGGAAAAGAACACACATGCAAATGTCACTAGTGGATCAATGTAGTTTAGGAAAAGAACACACATGCATTGAATCTAGCGGATCAATGTGGTTTAGGAAAAGAACACACATTCAATGACTCTTCAATGTGTTTTAGGAAAAAACACATAGGCAATGACTCTAGTGGATGCATGTGGGTTAGAAAAAGAACAGACATGCAATGACACCAGTGGATCAATGTGCTTTAGGAAAACTCACATGCAATGACTCTAGTGGATCCATGTGGTTTAGGAAAAGAACACACATGCAATGACTCTAGTGGATCAATGTGGTTTAGGAAAACGACACACATTCAATGACTCTAGCGGATCCATGTGGGTTAGGAAAAGAACACACATGAAATAACACCAGTGGATCAATGTGGTTGAGGAAAAGAGAACACATGCAATGACTGTAGTGGATCCATGTGGTTTAGGAAAAGAACACACATGCAATGACTCTAGTGGATCCATGTGGTTTAGGAAAAGAACACACATGCAATGACTCTAGTGGATCCATGTGGTTTAGGAAAAGAAAACTATGCAATGACTCTAGTGGATCCATGTCGTTTAGGAAAAGAACACACATGCAATGACTCTACTGGATCAATGTGGTTCAAGAAAACAACACACATGCAATGTCACTAGTGGATCCCTGTGGTTTATGAAAAGATCACACATGGAATGACACCAGTGGATCCATGTGGTTTAGGAAAAGAACACACATGCAATGACTCCAGTGGATCCATGTGGTTTAGGAAAAGAATACACATGCAATGTCACCAGTGGATCAATGTGGTTTAGGAAAAGAACACACATGCAAATGTCACCAGTGGATCCATGTTGTTTAGGAAAAGAACACACATCCAATGACTCTAGTGGATTAATGTGGTTTAGGAAAAGAACACACATGCAATGACTCTAGTGGATCCATGTGGTTTAGAAAAAGAAGACACATGCAATCACTCTAGTGGATCCATGTGGTTTAGGAAAAGAACACAGATGCAATGACTCTAGTGGATCAATGTGGTTCAGGAAAACAACACACATGCAATGTCACTAGTGGATCCATGTGGTTTAGGAAAAGAACACGCATGCAATGTCACCAGTGGATCCATGTGGTTTAGGAAAATAACACACATGCAATGACACTAGTGGATCCATGTGGTTTAGGAAAAGAATACACATGCAATGTCACCAGTGGATCAATGTGGTTTAGGAAAAGAACACACATGCAAATGTCACCAGTGGATCAATGTTGTTTAGGAAAAGAACACACATGCAATGACTCTAGTGGATCAATGTGGTTTAGGAAAACGACACACATTCAATGACTCTAGCGGATCCATGTGGGTTAGGAAAAGAACACACATGAAATAACACCAGTGGATCAATGTGGTTTAGGAAAAGAACACACATGCAATGATTGTAGTTGATCCATGTGGTTTAAGAAAATAACACACATGCAATGACACCAATGGATCCATGTGGTTTAGGAAAAGAACAAACATGCAATGACTCTAGTGGATCAATGTGGTTTAGGAAAAGAACACACATGCAATGTCACTAGTGGATCCATGTGGTTCAAGAAAATAACACACATGAAATGACTCTACTGGATACATGTCGTTTAGGAAAAGAACACACATGCAATGTCTCTATTCGATCAACGTGGTTTAGGAAAATAACACGCATGTAATGTCACTAGTGGATCAATGTGGTTTAGTAAAAGAACACACATGCAATGACTCTAGTGGATCCATGTGGTTCAGGAAAAGAACACACATGCAATGACTCTAGTGGATCCATGTGGTTTAGGAAAAGAACACACATGCAACGACTCTACTGGATCAATGTGGTTTAGGAAAAGAACACACATGTAATGTCACCAGTGGATCCATGTGGTTTAGGAAAAGAATACACATGCAATGGTACTAGTGGATCAATGTGGTATAGGAAAAGAAAACACATGCAAATGTCACTAGTGGATCAATGTGGCTTAGGAAAAGAACACACATTCAATGACTCTTCAATGTGTTGTAGGAAAAGAACACATAGGCAATGACTCCAGTGGATCCATGTGGGCTAGAAAAAGAACAGACATACAATGACACCAGTGGATCAATGTGCTTTAGGAAAATAACTCACATGCAATGACTCTAGTGGATCCATGTGGTTTAGGAAAAGAACACACATGCAATGTCATTAGTGGATCAATGTGGTTGAGGAAAAGAGCACACATGCAATGACTCTAGTGGATCCATGTGGTTTAGGAAAAGAATACACATGCAATGTCACCAGTGGATCAATGTGGTTTAGGAAAAGAACACACATGCAAATGTCACCAGTGGATCAATGTTGTTTAGGAAAAGAACACACATGCAATGACTCTAGTGGATCAATGTGGTTTAGGAAAACGACACACATTCAATGACTCTAGCGGATCCATGTGGGTTAGGAAAAGAACACACATGAAATAACACCAGTGGATCAATGTGGTTTAGGAAAAGAACACACATGCAATGATTGTAGTTGATCCATGTGGTTTAAGAAAATAACACACATGCAATGACACCAATGGATCCATGTGGTTTAGGAAAAGAACAAACATGCAATGACTCTAGTGGATCAATGTGGTTTAGGAAAAGAACACACATGCAATGTCACTAGTGGATCCATGTGGTTCAAGAAAATAACACACATGAAATGACTCTACTGGATACATGTCGTTTAGGAAAAGAACACACATGCAATGTCTCTATTCGATCAACGTGGTTTAGGAAAATAACACGCATGTAATGTCACTAGTGGATCAATGTGGTTTAGTAAAAGAACACACATGCAATGACTCTAGTGGATCCATGTGGTTCAGGAAAAGAACACACATGCAATGACTCTAGTGGATCCATGTGGTTTAGGAAAAGAACACACATGCAACGACTCTAGTGGATCAATGTGGTTTAGGAAAAGAACACACATGTAATGTCACCAGTGGATCCATGTGGTTTAGGAAAAGAATACACATGCAATGGTACTAGTGGATCAATGTGGTATAGGAAAAGAAAACACATGCAAATGTCACTAGTGGATCAATGTGGCTTAGGAAAAGAACACACATTCAATGACTCTTCAATGTGTTGTAGGAAAAGAACACATAGGCAATGACTCCAGTGGATCCATGTGGGCTAGAAAAAGAACAGACATACAATGACACCAGTGGATCAATGTGCTTTAGGAAAATAACTCACATGCAATGACTCTAGTGGATCCATGTGGTTTAGGAAAAGAACACACATGCAATGATCCTAGTGGATCAATGTGGTTGAGGAAAAGAGCACACATGCAATGACTCTAGTGGATCCATGTGGTTTAGGAAAAGAACACATATGCAATCACTCTAGTGGATCCGTGTGGTTTAGGAAAAGAACACACATGCAATGACTCTAGTGGATCCATGTGATTTAGGAAAAGAACACTATGCAATGACTCTAGTGGATCCATGTGGTTTAGGAAAAGAACACATAAGCAATGACTCTAGTGGATCATTGTGGTTCAAGAAAACAACACACATTTAATGTCACTAGTGGATCCATGTGGTTTAGGAAAAGATCACACATGCAATGACACCAGTGGATCCATGTGGTTTAGGAAAAGAACACACATGCAATGACTCCAGTGGATCCATGTGGTTTAGGAAAAGAATACACATGCAATGACACCAGTGGATCAATGTGGTTTAGGAAAAGAACACACATGCAAATGTCACTAGTGGATCCATGTTGTTTAGGAAAAGAACACACATGCAGTGACTCTAGTGGATCAATGTGGTTTAGGAAAAGAACACACATTCAATGACTCTTCAATTTGTTTTAGGAAAAGAACACATAGGAAATAACTCCAGTGGATCCATGTGGGTTAGAAAAAGAACACACATGCAATGACACCAGTCGATCAATGTGGTTTAGGAATATAACTCACATGCAATAACTCTAGTGGATCCATGTGGTTTAGGAAAAGAACACACACGCAATGACTCTAATGGATCAATGTGGTTCAGGAAAAGAGCACACATGCAATGACTCTAGTGGATCCATGTGGTTTAGGAAAAGAACACACATGCAATGACTCTAGTGGATCCATGTGGTTTAGGAAAATAACACACATGCAATGACACTAGTAGATCCATGTGCTTTAGGAAAAGAACACACATGCAATGACACTAGTGGATCCATGTGGTTTAGGAAAAGAACACACATGCAATGTCACCAGTGGATCCATGTGGTTTAGGAAAAAGAACACACATGCAATGTCACCTGTGGATCAATCTGGTTTAGGAAAAGAACACACATGCAATGTCTCTAGTGGATCAATGTGGATTAGGAAAAGAACACACACGAATGACACCATAGGATCCATGTGGTTGAGGAAAATAACATAGATGCAATGAATCTAGTAGATCCATGTGATTCAGGAAACGAACATACATACAATGACACTAGTGGATCAATGTGGTTTAGGAAAAGAACACACGTGCTGATGAGGATATATACAAGGATTATGATGATTCTGATTGCCTGAACTGGAAGGAAATATTGAATCAAATCAATAATGACTATCAGGTGAATTCATTCCTAATTGAACCTGATGTTTTACTTAATGAGAACTTTATACTACCTAAGTCTATGCATCTTTGTATGATCAGGTTTATTGATAACACAAGCGTTGCGCGAGGAGGAGAGTTGCAGCAAGAAGGACAAGCGCTGATTTCCAATATCAACCAGTGCGCGAGGGAGGAGCGGGAGGCATGCGCACTAGGAGGCAATGAAGGAATCACGTATGAGCAAGAGAGAGAGATGGCGCACCCAGAATTACATGTTTGAGGTGTTCCACGACGTTTGGACTACGTGCCAATAAGGCCGAACCCATATATGGGTCGGTATGTATCAGTTTGAGTCGAACCGAGTCAGTTTGGGCCAAGTTATGGCTGTTTTTAGGCCCGTTTAGAGGGGAGGACGCCCCAGCCCTCATATAAACCTCTGTAGCCGTCACAAGTTAGGGTTTAGACCACGTTAAAATATTTTGGAGTTGTTTCTTTCATAGAACCTCCGAATTACCACGTGTTCGAATCTACCAACTATAATTGAGTGTGATCTGTTGTTCCATTGGGAATTAGTAGATTGCAGACTCATGCTCGTGGTCACGGCCAAGCGCGCAAGAGCGTGGTGTTGTGAATATCCTACAAGGTTCGAGAGCTGTTGCATTGGCATCGAGGATCGGCGGGAGAGTTCATAGCCAGTGCTAGTTATCTATCATCCACCATCATCATCGCCATCCGCTTACTGAGAAGATCGGGCCACCCCATATCATCTTGGTATCAGATTTCCTCGTTGCCTCGGTAAGCAATCCACAATCCATCCATAGATTAGAGAGTGTTTCATCCTATACAGAAAAAGCCCCACAAAACGAGTTGCCATAGCCTAGATTACATCGTAATCGAGTAATAGTTGCTGGTCGAGTTCCTCTATTCGATTAGATTTAGATCTGTTCTTCGTAGATTTGTTTTCTAGTTGTTCTAGTTGTTTTCCACCATCTTTTTCCGCTACCATCAAGTCAGATCCGACCAAGTAAAGAGTCCTAGTTGCGTACTGCTTGGCAAGTCAAAAAAAAAAACTTTGGACCGTCGCCTCATACGAGAAAAAATTTCGCCGCCATCTCGCCGCGCAGATTTTAGGCCGTTCTGCCGTGGCGAGACCAATTCTCGTGTCAAATTTTTTCTTTTTGTTTATTTTTTACTGAGTCCACGAAGGCATCTATCCTTGTGAGCCTTAGTAAGCCTTTCTTTGTGTCTAAAACTATCCCACGAGACTAGCGTGCTTAGTGCTCTACTGGCTTTCGGTTTAGCAATCTTGTGCCCGTTTCGTTGAGACATTGCTAGCGTCTCTCCTTGTGCATTGCAACACGAGCATTCCTCCGACATACCTTACTTTATTGAGCTCATTCTCATAGTTGCAATTGCCCCATTTATCTCCATCGTGTGTGTTTCCGTGGGTCTTTGTCATACGATCAGCACTAGGACTTGCTTGCGGTGTAGTTAGGATACCATACCTACAGCTCCACCATAAATAACCTGTGTGCCCTGCGATCGTTCTCTATACCTTTGGTATTCACTTCATCACATCAGTGCATCAGTCCTTGATTTCGAATTGGTAAGCATCACTATTCACTTTGGAACGGTAAGATCTGCTTTCTTGTTAGTTTTTGAGTGAGTTGTGAGTGTGCCACCAAAACAGTTTTGTGTTTTTGCACTAATGTACTAATCATGACTTCTACTAGTGTTGATGTGATGCAGAAATCAGATGATGTTTACCATGATTATTTAGCTATTGTGGTTGGCATGGCATATGATCCAACTACAATCAAGTGGCGATTGGAAAGTTTCGCCACACCCGCAGAATATCAGATTTGGGAAATTGATATGGGATTTGGTTTTGCGAGATGTCGTACTTTCGATAGCAAGTTTAATAGCCATATGGAATACATTCTTGCTCACCGACGTGTGGATGAAGAGGTAGCTCGTGTAGGGTTTCGTAGCATGGAAAAACAAAAAATTTCTACCGCATACAAACAAACAAGCCAAGATCTATCTACTAGATTGTAGCAACGAGTCGATGGAATAACTCACCCTCGAAGATTCCAAAGTGTTTAATGAGAGCAGATTCTTGTGGGTGATGTAGTCGTACTCTTTCCGATCTCAAGATCGCGTAGACGATCCTTTCGGTGCCGCGTTTCGGCAGCGCTCCCGCAGTCGGTCACACGTTCGGTACTCGACGAAGACCTTCCTCTCCCTTGTTCCAGCAGGCAGCGGAGGTTGTAGCACTCTCCTCGCGATTCCGGCAGCACAACGGCGTGGTACCGGAAGTAGAGGGGAGATCTCGCAGGGCTTCGCCTTAACCCGGAGCGAGTATGGTGGAGTATGAGAGAGCTTTGGTGATCTAGGGATTAGACACACCAATTAGAAAGCTCTAAACCGGAGGCTAGGGCAATTAGAAGCTCTAACTTGACGGCTTGGGAGAAATCCCTAGGCTGTGGCTAGGGTTTAGGTTTAGAGGAGAGGGACTTGTGTGCTAGGAGGGAGCCCTGCCCCTCCTTATATAGGTGGAGGGGCTGGCCGGCCAAGGGGAGGGAGTGGAGTCCGACCCCAACTCGGCTTGGGTGGGGCGCTGGCTTGGGGAGGAGGGAATCCCTCCCCAACTCGGTTTCCACTTCTCCTCCTCTTTCCAAAAAATTGCCGTTTGACTTTCAAACTAGCCGTTTGACTTTTCAATTTAGGATTTAAATAAACCCTTTATTTTGGACAGCAAAGACACCTAGTACATGATGCAATCATTCCAACTTACAATGACACATTCATGTACCCTCCCCCCCCCCCCCGGAGTGCCGGACATTCCGGAACCTTCTAGAATGTTCTCGACGAAAACACCGGAACCATTCCCTAATTCCGAAAAGGGACTTTCCTTATATGAATCTTATTCTCCGGACCATTCCGGATCTCCTCGTGATATCCCGAATCCCATTCGAGACTCCGAACAACATTCGGTCTCTTTCTCATCATTCCATAACTACTCAAACAACGTCGAATCCTTAAGTGTGTCTCCCTACGGTTCGTGAATTATGCGGACATGATCGAGACACTTCTCCGACCAATAACCAATAGAGGAATCTGGAAATTCATATGCTACATATTTCTACGATTACTTTGCGATCGAATGAACCACTTACATACGATATCAATTTCCCTTTGTCTTACGATAGTTTACTTATCCGAGGTTATGATCGTCGGTATCTCTGCATACCTAGTTCAACCTCACATCGATAAGTACTCTTTCTCGTTCCGTGATATGTGATCCCTTGTGAGCCATCACATGCTTGCAAGCTAATTGGATGACATTTCACCGAGAGGGCCCAGAGTATATCTATCATCATATGGATGGACAAATCCCACTCTTGATCCATGTGTTTCAACCAATACTTTCTGAACACTCAATGACACCTTTATAGCCACCCAGTTACGGTGTGGTGTTTTATGTCATCAAAGCATCCATCCGGCAAAGGTGATATGCATGATATCATGGTCGAAGGAATTAGATAACTATGTATCAGAAAGCATATAGCAATTGAACTATTAAAATGACTTGATCTTTATGCTACGCTTATCTATAGGAGTATGTCCACCATATCATTATCCTAACGATATGATCTTGTTGTTAATAACATCTCAATGTTCATGATAGGGAAACCACAATCATCTATTAAGCAACAAGCTAGTATTATACAGAGGCTTTACTAGGGACTTCAAATTAAGTTTACAAATCACACAAGTATTAATGTTTCCTTGTTAATACTATTATAGCATGAATGTAAACATTTATCATAAACACAAAGATATAATAATAACTATATTTATTATTGCCTCTAGGGCATATCTCCAACAGTCTCCCACTTGCACTAGAGTCATCTAATCTAGATTACATGGTAATATACCGAACACCCATGGCAGTTTGGTGCTGGTCATGTTTTGCCCTCGGGAGAGGTTTAGTCAACAGATCCGCCACATTCAGATCTGTGTGTACTTTGCAAATCTTTATATCCCCATCTTGGATATGTTCTCGAATAGCGTGAAAACATAGCTTGATGTGCTTCAGCTTCTTGTGTGACCTTGGTTCTTGCGCATTGGCTATGGCGCCCATGTTATCACAGTAGATAGACCTTGGGTCCAAATAGACTAGGAACCACACCCAGCTCTGTAATGAACTCTTTCATCCATATCACTTCTTGTGAAGCCTCCGGAAGCAGCCATGTATTCTGATTCGCTTGAAGATCTCGCCACAACGCTTTGCTTTGCACTCCTCCATTAATCGCTGCACCATTCAAAATAAATACGTATCCAGATTGTGATTTAGAATCATCCGGATCGGTGTTCCAACTAGCGTCGGTGTAACCATTAACAACGAGCTGTTCATCACCTCCATAAGAAAGAACCATATCCTTAGTTCTTCTCAAGTACTTAAGGATGTTTTGATCACGTCCAATGATCCACTCCTGGATCACTTTGATATCTGCTAGTCAAACTAACAGCATATGCAATGTCGGCTCTAGTACATAGCATAGCATACATTAGAGATCCTATGGCTGAGGCATAGGGAGTCTTACTCATCCTTTCTCTATCTTCTGCTGATGTCGGACTTTGAGTTTTACTCAAGGTCGTATTGGGCAACATGGGCAAGAACCCTTTCTTGCTATCTTCCATTCCAAACCTCTTTAGAACTTTGTCCAAATATGTACTTTGTGACAATGATATTTGGCGTTTTGATCTATCTCTATAAATCTTTATGCCTAATATGTAAGCTGCTTCGCCAAGATCCTTCATTGAAAAACTATTATTCAAATATTCTTTGACACTATTAAGAAGGTCTACATCATTCCCAATCAACAATATGTCATCCACATATAGTATTAAGAATGCTACAGAGCTCCCACTCACTTTCTTGTAAATACAAGCTTCTCCATAAGTTTGTATAAAACCAAAACTTTTGATTACCTTATCAAAACGTTGATTCCAACAGGATGCTTGCTTCAATCCATAGATGGACCGTTGAAGTTTGCATACCTTGTTAGCATCTTTAGGATCGACAAAACCTTTGGGTTGCATCATATACAACTCTTCATCAATGTCACCATTGAGGAATGCTGTTTTGACATCCATCTGCCATATCTCATAATCGTAATATGCAGCGATTGCTAACATAATCCTTACAGACTTTAGCTTCGCTACTGGTGAGAAAGTCTCATCGTAGTCAACACCTTGAATTTGTCGAAACCCTTTACGACAAGTCGAGCTTTATAAACGATTACATTACCATCGACATCTGTTTTCTTCTTGAAGATCCATTTGTTCTCGACAGCCTTCCGTCCATCCGGTAAGTCCACCAAAGTCCATACTTGGTTTTTGTACATGGATCCAATCTCGGATTTCATGGCTTCCTGCCATTTATTGGAATCTGGGCTCATCATCGCTTCCTCATATGTCTCAGGGTCATCGGTGTTGTCCACCAACATGACACTCATAACGGGATCATACCAATCTGGAGTGTTACGATTTCTCGTTGACCTGCGAGGCTCTGTAGCAACTTCGATCGAAGTTTCATGATCATCATCATTAGCTTCCTCTCTAATTGGTGCAGGCACCACAGGAACTTCTTCCGGCGCTGCGCTACTCGTAATTTCGAGAGAAGGTTCGACAACCTCGTCGAGTTCTACTTTCCTTCCAGTCACTTCTTTCGAGAGAAATTCCTTCTCTAGAAAGGATCCATTCTTGGCAACGGAGATTTTGCCTTCGGATCTATGATAGAAAGTATACCCAATAGTTTCCTTCGGGTATCCTATGAAGACGCATTTTTCCGCTATGGGTTCAAGCTTGTCCGGCTGTAACTTCTTTACATAGGCCAGATCCCCAAACTTTAAGGAGCGACAATTTAGGTTTCTTCCCAAACCATAATTCATACGGTGTCGTTTTAACAGATTTAGACGGTGCCCTATTTAAAGTGAATGCGGCTGTTTCTAATGCATAACCCCAAAATGATAGCGGCAAATCTGTAAGTGACATCATAGAACGAACCATATCTAAGAGAGTTCGATTACGACGTTCAGACACACCATTACACTGTGGTGTTCCCGGCGGTGTCAATTGTGAAAGTATTCCACATTTTTTCAAATGCTCGCCAAACTCGTAACTTAGATATTCACCTCCACGATCAGAACGCAGAAATTTAATCTTCTTGTCACGTTGATTCTCTACCTCACTTTGAAACTCCTTAAACTTCTCGAAAGTTTCGGATTTATGTTTCATGAAATAGATATACCCATGTCTACTCAAGTCATCCGTGAAGGTAAGAACATAACGATAACCACCGCGCGATGCTACACTCATTGGACCACACACATCGGTATGTATGATTTCCAATAAGTCCGTAGCTCGCTCCATCATACCAGAAAATGGAGTCTTAGTCATTTTACCCATCAGACATGCTTCGCATCTTTCAAGTGATTCAAAATCAAGTGATTCAAGAAGTCCATCGGAATGGAGTTTCTTCATACGCTTCACTCCAATGTGACCAAGACGATTGCCACATAAAGGTCGAGTTATCGCTGATTTCAAACGTTTAGCTTCAATGTTATTAATATGTATTTCCACCATCGAGATTCAAAAAGAATAGACCATCTATCAAAGGTGCATGTGCATAAAACATATTACTCATATAAATCGAACAACCATTATTCTCGGATTTAAACAAGTAACCGTCTCGCAATAAACAAGATCCCGATATAATGTTCATGCTCAACGCAGCACCAAATAACAATTATTTAAGTATAAAACTAATCCCGATGGTAGATGAAGGGGTAACGTGCGACGCGATCACATCAACCTTTGATCCGCTTTCCCACGCCGATCACCTCGTTCTTCACTAGCTTCCGTTTATTCGTAGCTCCTGCTTGAGTTACAAATATGAGCAACCGAACCAAGTATCAAATACCCGGGCACTACTACGAATACTAGTGAGATACATCAATAACATGTATATCATATATACCTTTTTCTTGATGTTGCCGTTCTTCAAATCCGCCAAGTACTTTGGGCAATTCCGCTTCGATGACCTTCTCCTTGCAAGAAAAGCACTCAAGATCGGGCTTGGGTCCAGCCTTGGTCTTCTTCGTCGGTGTGGCAACTTTCTTGCCACCCTTCTTGAAGTGTCCCTTCTGCTTAGACTTGCCTTTCTTGAATTTGGTGGTCTTATTGACCAACAACACTTGGTGCTCTTTCTTGATCTCCACTTCTGCAGACTTTAACATAGCAAACAGTTCTGGCAACTGCTTGTTCATGTTCTGCATGTTGTATTTCATCACAAAGTTCTTGTAACTTGGTGGTAGTGATTGGAGGACACGGTAAATCCCCAAAGCATTAGGAATCACTATACCCAAGCTTTGAAGTTTGTTTGCATGCCCAGACATCTTAAGCACATGCTCACTGACGGAGCTGCCCTCTTCCATCTTGTAGTTAAAAAACTTTTCAGAAGCCTCATAACTCTCAATTGTCGCCTAAGTCTCAAAGATCAATTTGAGATCACGGACAATATCATGTGGGTCTGAATTCTCAAACCTTTTCTGAAGCTCCTATTCTAAACCATACAAGATAGCACACTGAACTATGGAGTACTGATTCTTCCGAGCAAGGTAAACATTATTTACTTCATCGGTAGCATCAGCTGCAGGTGGGTCACCCAGCGGTGCATCCAGCACATAGGTCAAATTACCAGCTGTGAGGACAATCCTCAAATTGCGGAACCAATCCGCGAAGTTGCTTCCATTGTTTTTCAACTTTTCTTTCTCTAGGAACACATTAAAATTGATGGTAGGGGCTGCCATTGATCTACAACATATTTGCAATAGTTTAGACTAAGTTTATGACAAATTGAGTTCAAATTAATAATAAAGTTTAATCCAGGTGAACTCCCACTCAAAACAACATCCCTCACATTGTTTTAGTGATCACACGAACCAAATCCACTATATCAAAACCGATCATCACGAGAGTTGATATAGTTTCAATGGCGAACAATCGACATGTTCATCATATCTACTATATGATTCATGTTTTACCTTTCGGTGATTCGTGTTCCTGAGACCATGTCTGTACATGCTAGGCTCGTCAAGATCAAACCTTAGCTACCGCATAAGCAAATCTGGCTTGCTTATGTTGTATTCACTCATGAATCTAACACACCCGATCATCACGTGGTGCTTCGAAACAACAAGCTTTAGCAACGGTGCATACTAAGGGTGAACACTTTAGAACTTGAAATTTATGTGCATGAGGGATCATCTTATAATGCTACCGTCGTCTACTAATCAATACAAGATGCATAAAGGATTAACATCACATGCAATTCATAATATGTGATATGATATGGCCTTTCTTCTTTGTGCTTCCGATCTCCATCTTCAAGCACAAACATGATCTCCATCATCACCGGTATAGCATCAAGGTCAATGACGCTTCTTCATGGTTGTCGTCCACCGGCTTCAACTATTACAACTACTTTGAATAGACATGCGGGTCTTAACATAAATTAAAGACAACCATATGGCTCCTGCCGGTTGCCAACTTACAATAAGGAACATTGCATACATCAAATATAATCACAATCATGGCCATATCACATCATCAGACACCCTGCAAAACAAAGTTAGACGCCTACTTTCTTTGCATATTTACGTGGTTTGGGGCTTTCAATAAGTGTCGTTCTAACTTACGAACAAGAACCACAACATTGATACTAGTATTGTTAATCACCCGTTGTAAATTGGATCTCCACTATCTTTGGGAGAAACAGCTGCATAAAGCCACTTATGCAATACGAGTTGCATGTCAAGCGTGGAGCAAGTCTCATGAACGATGTCATGTAAGGTTAGCCCGGGCCGCTTCATCCCATCATCCCGCAAGATGCAAAGTACATAAGAAGCAATCGACAATAAAAGCATCAATGCCCACAATGACCATTGTGTTCTACTCGTGCAACAGATCTACATATAGACACGACTGATACCACCGTAGGGTTTCAGCAAGGAAAACAAAAATTTTCTACCGCATACAAACAAACAAGCCAAGATCTATCTACTAGATTGTAGCAACGAGTCGATGGAATAACTCACCCTCGAAGATTCCAAAGTGTTTAACGAGAGCAGATTCTCGTGGGTGATGTAGTCGATACTCTTCCGATCTCAAGATCGCGTGACGATCCTTCGGCGCAGCGTTCGCAGCGCTCCGATCGGTCACACGTTACTCGACGAAGACCTTCCTCTCCTTGTTCCAGCAGGCGTGGAGGTTGTAGCACTTCTCGCGATTCCGGCAGCACAACGGCGTGGTACCGGAAGTAGAGGGGAGATCTCGCAGGGCTTCGCCTTAAGCCGGAGCGAGTATGGTGGAGTATGAGAGAGCTTTGGTGATCTAGGGATTAGACACACCAATTAGAAAGCTCTAAACCGTAGGCTAGGGCAATTAGAAGCTCTAACTTGACGGCTTGGGAGAAATCCCTAAGGCTGTGGCTAGGTTTAGGTTTAGAGGAGAGGGACTTGTGTGCTAGGAGGAGCCCCGCCTCCTCCTTATAGGTGGAGGGGCTGGCCGCCAAGGAGGAGGAGTCCCTCCCAACTCGGCTTGGGTGGGCGCCGGCTTGGGAGGAGGGAATCCCTCCCCAACTCGGTTTCCACTTCTCCTCCTCTTTCCAAAAAATTGCCGTTTGACTTTCAAACTAGCCGTTTGACTTTTCAATTTAGGATTTAAATAAACCCTTTATTTTGGACAGCAAAGACACCTAGTACATGATGCAATCATTCCAACTTACAATGACACATTCATGTACCTTCCCGGAGTGCAGACATTTGAACCTTCTAGAATGTTCCCAGAAAACACGAAACCATTCCCCAATTCAAACAGGACTTTCCTTATATGAATCTTATTCTACGACCATTCCGGATCTCCTCGTGATATCCCGAATCCCATTCGAGACTCGAACAACATTGGTCTCTTTCTCATCATTCCATAACTACTCAAACAACGTCAATCCTTAAGTGTGTCTCCCTACGGTTCGTGAATTATGCGGACATGATCGAGACACTTCTCGACCAATAACCAATAGAGGAATCTGAAATTCATATGGCTCCACATATTTCTCGATTACTTGCGATCGAATGAACCACTTACATACGATATCAATTTCCCTTTGTCTCACGATAGTTTACTTATCCGAGGTTATGATCGTCGGTATCTACGCATACCTAGTTCAACCTCGTTCTTGATAAGTACTCTTTTCTCGTTCCGTGATATGTGATCCCTTGTGAGCAGTCACATGCTTGCAAGCTAATTGGATGACATTTCACCGAGAGGGCCAGTATATCTATCCGTCATATGGATGGACAAATCCCACTCTTGATCCATGTGTTTCAACCAATACTTTCTGAACACTCAATGACACCTTTATAGCCACCCAGTTATGGTGTGGTGTTTGATGTCATCAAAGAATCCATCCGGCAAAGGTGATATGCATGATATCATGGTCGAAGGAATTAGATAACTATGTATCAGAAAGCATATAGCAATTGAACTATTAAAATGACTTGATCTTTATGCTACGCTTATCTATAGGAGTATGTCCACCATATCATTCTCCTAACGATATGATCTTGTTGTTAATAACATCTCAATGTTCATGATAGGGAAACCACAATCATCTATTAACCAACAAGCTAGTATTATACAGAGGCTTTACTAGGGACTTCAAATTAAGTTTACAAATCACACAAGTATTAATGTTTCCTTGTTAATACTATTATAGCATGAATGTAAACATTTATCATAAACACAAAGATATAATAATAACTATATTTATTATTGCCTCTAGGGCATATCTCCAACAGCTCGTTGGTGGAAGGACGCAAGGATTGTGTATGGTGTCATGGGTAAAAAAATCCTTTGGGAAGATTTCAAGCAATTTCTACGTTCTATGTTTTTGAACAACTACGAATGGCCTATTCCAGAAATTTTGAGAGTGGACACTAATGAGACATGTGAGTTGTCTACTAACGTAATCATGTCTACTCCTAGTGTTGTATCTTGTGACGTACAAGTTGTTTTTGAAGAAAGGGAGCAGCCTATTTTACAACCTGCATCACACGATCTGGTATTGTCACTTGAGGTGGATGTCGTAGTACCTACTATAGCTGAGAAGATTGTTGATGACATTGGTAATATTTTGGAGCTTCAGCCAACATGTGCGACATATTGTGAGTCTATTCCTTTACTGAAGCCTCCTTGTGATTTTCCTTACACTATTGTTTTAGCACGATGTGATAGTTTACCAAATTCCAATTTTGATCATGTGGTATTGATTACACATAAAGAAGTACTTGCTCGAATACCACATGTTGATATTGTGTTCTCCATCATGCTTAATGAACCTATGAGTATGAGTTGTGCTATGGACAAGATTTCTGAAATTTCATGTCTAAATTCTAGCACATATTCTCCTTGTTTCACTTTCAATCTAATTGGTGAATATAGCATGCATGAAAATTTTCTTGTGGATCACATATGCATTACTTGTGATAGAATCGCTGAACTGAAACATGCTGTTTTTAGCCATACTTGTTGTGTGTCGATGACTTGTTGTGGGACATATGCTGAAATTTGTGATAGTATGAAACTAAAGTCAGATCTAGTTGATATAATGCAGCCAACACAAGTAATTTTACCTATGTTGGATCGTTGTAATCTTGCTAGAATAGAACCCAAGTTTTCATATCCTTTGTGTTTGTCCCAAAAGTCTTTGTCTAGCTGTGCTACTGCCTATACTTTTCATGTGAACAACAATAATACAACATGTTATATATACATATACTTTGCGTACACGTTGTTCTTTTTGTTTCTCCCACTTTCAGCTTACCTAAAGCCGAGGACGTCTTTTCATGAAGTAAGGGAGGATGATGAGGATATATACAGGGATTATGATGATTACGATTGCACAATGGAAGGAAATATTGAGTCAAATCAATAATGACTATCAGGTGAATTCATTCCTAATTGAACCTGATGTTTTACTTAATGAGAACTTTATACTACCTAAGTCTATGCATCTTTGTATGATCAGGTTTATTGATAATACAAGCGTTGCGCGAGGAGGAGAGTTGAAGCAAGAAGGACAAGCGCTGATTTCCAATATCAACAAGTGCGCGAGGGAGGAGCGGGAGGCATGCGCACTAGGAGGCAATGAAGGAATCACGTATGAGCAAGAGAGAGAGATGGCGCACCCAGAATTACATGTTTGAGGTGTTCCACGACGTTTGGACTGCGTGCCAATAAGGCCGAACCCATATATGGGTCGGTATGTATCAGTTTGAGTCGAACCGAGTCAGTTTGGGCCAAGTTATGGCTGTTTTTAGGCCCGTTTAGAGGGGAGGACGCCCCAGCCCTCATATAAACCTCTGTAGCCGTCACAAGTTAGGGTTAAGACCACGTTAAAATATTTTGGAGTTGTTTCTTTCATAGAACCTCTGGAATTACCCTGTGTTCGAATCTACCAACTATAATTGAGTGTGATCTGTTGTTCCATTGGAAATTAGTAAATTCTGCGTTACTGCTCGTAGTCTGCGTGCGCAAGAGCGTGGTGTTGTGAATATCCTACAAGGCTCGAGAGCTGTTGCATTGGCATCAGGGATCGAGCGGGAGAGTTCATAGCCACAGGCTAGTTATCTATCATCCACCATCATCATCGCCATCCGCTTACTGAGAAGATTGGGCCACCCCATATCACGTGCTATATCACCAGTGGATCCATGTGGTTTAGAAAAAGAAGACACATGCAATGACTCTAGTGGATACATGTGGTTTAGGAAAAGAACACACATGCAATGACTCTAGTGGATCAATGTGGTTCTGGAAAACAACACACATGCAATGTCACTTGTGGATCCATGTGGTTTAGGAAAAGAACACGCATGCAATGTCACCAGTGGATCCATGTGGTTTAGGAAAAGAACACCAATGCAATGACACTAGTGGATCCATGTGGTTTAGGAAAAGAATACACATGCAATGTCACGAGTGGATCAATGTAGTTTAGGAAAAGAACACACATGCAAATGTCACCAGTGGATCAATGTGGTTTAGGAAAAGAACACACATGCAATGACTCTTGTGGATCAATGTGGTTTAGGAAAAGAACACACATCCAATGACTCTAGTGGATCCACGTGGTTCAGGAAAAGAACACACATGAAATGACTCTAGTGGATCCATGTGGTTTAGGAAAAGAACACACATTCAATGACTCTTCAATGTGTTTTAGGAAAAGAACACATAGGCAATGACTCCAGTGGATCAATGGGCTTTAGGAAAATAACTCACATGCAATGACTCTAGTGGATCCATGTGGTTTAGGAAAAGAACACACATGCAATGACTCTAGTGGATCCATGTGGTTTAGGAAAAGAACACACAAGCAATGACTCTAGTGGATCAATGTGGTTCAAGAAAACAACACACATGCAATGTCACTAGTGGATCCATGTGGTTTAGGAAAAGATCACACATGCAATGACACTAGTGGATCCATGTGGTTTAGGAAAAGAACACACATGCAATGACTCCAGTAGATCCATGTGGTCTAGGAAAAGAATACACATGCAATGACACCAGTGGATCAATGTGGTTTAGGAAAAGAACACACATGCAAATGTCACTAGTGGATACATGTTGTTTAGGAAAAGAACACACATGCAATGACTCTAGTGGATCAATGTGGTTTAGGAAAAGAACACACATTCAATGAATCTTCAATTTGTTTTAGGAAAAGAACACATAGGAAATGACTCCAGTGGATCCATGTGGGTTAGAAAAAGAACACACATGCAATGACACCAGTCGATCAATGTGGTTTAGGAAAATAACTCACATGCAATGACTCTAGTGGATCCATGTGTTTTAGGAAAAGAACACACATGCAATGACTCTAATGGATCAATGTGGTTCAGGAAAAGAGCACACATGCAATGACTCTAGTGGATCCATGTGGTTTAGGAAAAGAACACACATGCCATGACTCTAGTGGATCCATGTGGTTTAGGAAAAGAACACACATGCAATGACACTAGTAGATCCATGTGCTTTAGGAAAAGAACACACATGCAATGACACTAGTGGATCCATGTGGTTTAGGAAATGAACACACATGCAATGTCACCAGTGGATCCATATGGTTTAGGAAAAAGAACACACATGCAATGTCACCTGTGGATCAATCTGGTTTAGGAAAAGAACACACATGCAATGTCTCTAGTGGATCAATGTGGATTAGGAAAAGAACACACACGCAATGAAACCATAGGATCCATGTGGTTGAGGAAAATAACATAAATGCAATGAATCTAGTAGATCCATGTGATTCAGGAAACGAACATACATACAATGACACTAGTGGATCAATGTGGTTTAGGAAAAGAACACACGTGCAATATCACCAGTGGATCCATGTGGTTTAGAAAAAGAAGACACATGCAATGACTCTAGTGGATACATGTGGTTTAGGAAAAGAACACACATGCAATGTCACCAGTGGATCCATGTGGTTTAGGAAAAGAACACGAATGCAATGACACTAGTGGATCCATGTGGTTTAGGAAAAGAATACACATGCAATGTCACCAGTGGATCAATGTGGTTTAGGAAAAGAACACACATGCAAATGTCACCAGTGGATCAATGTGGTTTAGGAAAACAACACACATGCAATGACTCTTGTGGATCAATGTGGTTTAGGAAAAGAACACACATCCAATGACTCTAGTGGATCCACGTGGTTCAGGAAAAGAACACACATGAAATGACTCTAGTGGATCCATGTGGTTTAGGAAAAGAACACACATTCAATGACTCTTCAATGTGTTTTAGGAAAAGAACACATAGGCAATGACTCCAGTGGATCAATGGGTTTAGGAAAATAACTCACATGCAATGACTCTAGTGGATCCATGTGGTTTAGGAAAAGAACACACATGAAATGACTCTAGTGGATCAATGTGGTTGAGTTAAAGAGCACACATGCAATGACTCTAGTGGATCCGTGTGGTTTAGGACAAGAACACACATGCAATGACTCTAGTGGATCCATGTGGTTTAGGAAAAGAACACACATGCAATGACTCTAGTGGATCAATGTGGTTCAAGAAAAGAACACACATGCAATGTCACCAGTTGATTCATGTGGTTTAAGAAAATAACACACATGCAATGACACTAGTGGATCCATGTCGTTTAGGAAAAGAACACACATGCAATGACTCTAGTGGATCAATGTGGTTGAGGAAAAGAGCACACATGCAATGACTCTAGTGGATCCATGTGGTTTAGGAAAAGAACACACATGCAATGACACGAGTGGATCCATGTGATTTAGGAAAAGAACACACATGCAATGACTCTATTGGATCAATGTGGTTTAGGAAAAGAACACACATGCAATGACTCTAGTGGATCCAGATGGTTTAGGAAAAGGACAGACATGCAATGACACTAGTGGATCCATGTGGTTTAGGAAAAGAACACACATGCAATGACATGTGGATCCATGTGGTTTAGGAGAAGAACACATTTGCAATGACTCTAGTGGATGCATGTGGTTTAGGAAAAAACACACATGCAATTAATATAGTGGATCAATGTGGTTTAGGAAAAGAACACACATGCAATGACAGAAGTGGATCAATGTGGTTTACGAAAAGAACACACATGCAATGTTACAAGTGGATCCATGTGGTTTAGGAAAAGAACACACATGTAATGACTCTAGTGGATCCATGTACTTTAGGAAAAGAACACAAATGCAATGACTCTAGTGGATCAATGTGGTTTTAGAAAAGAACAGACATGCAATGACTCTAGTGGATCAATGTGGTTTAGGAAAATAACACACATGCAATGACACTAGTGGATCCATGTGGTTTAGGAAAAGAACACACATGCAATGACTCTAGTGGATCCATGTGGTTTAGGAAAAGAACACTATGCAATGACTCTAGTGGATCCATGTGGATTAGGAAAATAACACACATGGAATGACTCTAGAGGATCCATGTGGTTCAAGAAAACAACACGCATGCAATGTCACTAGTGGATCCATGTGGTTTAGGAAAAGATCACACATGCAATGACACCAGTAGATCCATGTGGTTTAGGAAAAGAACACACATGCAATGACTCTAGTAGATCCATGTGGTTTAAGAAAAGAATACACATGCAATGTCACCAGTGGATCAATGTGATTTAGGAAAAGAACACACATGCAATGACTCTAGTGGATCCATGTGGTTTAAGAAAATAACACACATGCAATGACACCAGTGGATCCATGTGGTTTAGGAAAAGAACAAACATGCAATGACTCTAGTGGATCAATGTGGTTTAGGAAAAGAACACACATGCAATGTCACTAGTGGATCCATGTGGTTCAGGAAAAGAACACACATGAATCGACTCTAGTGGATCCATGTGGTTTAGGAAAAGAACACACATGCAATATCACTAGTGGATCCATGTGGTTCAGGAAAAGAACAAACATGAAATGACTGTCGTGGATCCATGTGGTTTAGGAAAAGAACACACATTCAATGACTCTTCAATGTGTTTTAGGAAAAGAACACATAGGCAATAACTCCAGTGGATCAATGGGATTTAGAAAATAACTCACATGCAATGACTCTAGTGGATCCATGTGGTTTAGGAAAAGAACACACATGCAATGACTCTAGTGGATCAATGTGGTTGAGGAAAAGAGCACACATGCAATGACTCTAGTGGATCCATGTGGTTTAGGAAAAGAACACACATGCAATGACTCTAGTGGATCCATGTGGTTTAGGAAAAGAACACACATGCAATGACTCTAGTGGATCAATGTGGTTCAGGAAAAGAACACACATGCAATGTCACCAGTTGATCCATGTGGTTTAGGAAAATAACACACATGCAATGACTCTAGTGGATCAATGTGGTTGAGGAAAAGAGCACACATGCAATGACTCTAGTGGATCCATGTGGTTTAGGAAAAGAACACACATGCAATGACTCTAGTGGATCCATGTGGTTTAGGAAAAGAACACACATGCAATGACTCTAGTGGATCCGTGTGGTTTAGGAAAAGAACACTATGCAATGACTCTAGTGGATCCATGTGGTTTAGGAAAAGAACACACATGCAATGACTCTAGTGGATCCATGTGGTTTAAGGAAACAACACACATGGAATGTCACCAGTGGATCCATGTGGTTTAGGAAAAGATCACACATGCAATGACACCAGTGGATCCATGTGGTTTAGGAAAAGAACACACATGCAATGACTCCGGTGGATCCATGTGGTTTAGGAAAAGAATACAGATGCAATGTCACCAGTGGATCAATGTGGTTTAGGAAAAGAACACACATGCAAATATCACCAGTGGATCCATGTTGTTTAGGAAAAGAATACACATGCAATGACTCTAGTGGATCAATGTGGTTTAGGAAAAGAACACACATTCAATGACTCTTCAATTTGTTTTAGGAAAAGAACACATAGGCAATGACTCCAGTGGATCCATGTGGGTTAGAAAAAGAACACAAATGCAATGACACTAGTGGATCAATTTGGTTTAGGAAAATAACTCACATGCAATGAATCTAGTGGATCCATGTGGTTTAGGAAAAGAACACACATGCAATGACTCTAGTGGATCAATGTGGTTCAACAAAAGAGCACACATGCAATGACTCTAGTGGATCCATGTGGTTTAGGAAAAGAACACACATGCAATGACTCTAGTGGATCAATGTGGTTGAGGAAAAGAGCACACATGCAATGACTCTAGTGGATCCATGTGGTATAGGAAAAGAACACACATGCAATGACTCTAGTGGATCCATGTGGTTTAGGAAAAGAACACATATGCAATGACTCTAGTGGATCAATGTGGTTCAGGAAAAGAACACACATGCAATGTCACCAGTTGATCCATGTGGTTTAGGAAAATAACACACATGCAATGACACTTGTGGATCCATGTCGTTTAGGAAAAGAACACACATGCAATGACTCTAGTGGATCAATGTGGTTGAGGAAAAGAGCACACATGCAATGACTCAAGTGGATCCATGTGGTTTAGGAAAAGAACACACATGCATTGACACGAGTGGATCCATGTGATTTAGGAAAAGAACACACATGCAATGACTCTATTGGATCAATGTGGTTTAGGAAAAGAATAGACATGCAATGACTCTAGTGGACCTAGATGGTTTAGGAAAAGGACAGACATGCAATCACACTAGTGGATCCATGTGGTTTAGGAAAAGAACACACATGCAATGGCATGTGGATCCATGTGGTTTAGGAGAAGAACACATTTGTAATGACTCTTGTGGATGCATGTGGTTTAGGAAAAACACACATGCAATTAATCTAGTGGATCAATATGGTTTAGGAAAAGAACACACATGCAATGACAGCAGTGGATCAATGTGGTTTACGAAAAGAACACACATGCAATGTTACAAGTGGATCCATGTGGTTTAGGAAAAGAACACACATGTAATGACTCTAGTGGATCCATGTACTTTAGGAAAAGAACACAAATGCAATGACTCTAGTGGATCAATGTGGTTTTGGAAAAGAACACACATGCAATGACTCTAGTGGATCAATGTGGTTTAGGAAAATAACACACATGCAATGACACTAGTGGATCCATGTGGTTTAGGAAAAGAACACACATGCAATGACTCTAGTGGATCCATGTGGTTTAGGAAAAGAACACTATGCAATGACTCTAGTGGATCCATGTGGTTTGGGAAAAGAACACACATGGAATGACTCTAGTGGATCCATGTGGTTCAAGAAAACAACACACACGCAATGTCACCAGTGGATCCATGTGGTTTAGGAAAAGATCACACATGCAATGACACCAGTGGATCCATGTGGTTTAGGAAAAGAAAACACATGCAATGACTCCGGTGGATCCATGTGGTTTAGGAAAAGAATACAGATGCAATGTCACCAGTGGATCAATGTGGTTTAGGAAAAGAACACACATGCAAATGTCACCAGTGGATCCATGTTGTTTAGGAAAAGAACACACATGCAATGACTCTAGTGGATCAATGTGGTTTAGGAAAAGAACACACATTCAATGACTCTTCAATTTGTTTTAGGAAAAGAACACATAGGCAATGACTCCAGTGGATCCATGTGGGTTAGAAAAATAACACAAATGCAATGACACTAGTGGATCAATGTGGTTTAGGAAAATAACTCACATGCAATGAATCTAGTGGATCCATGTGGTTTAGGCAAAGAACACACATGCAATGACTCTAGTGGATCAATGTGGTTCAACAAAAGAGCACACATGCAATGACTCTAGTGGATCCATGTGGTTTAGGAAAAGAACACACATGCAATGACTCTAGTGGATCAATGTGGTTGAGGAAAAGAGCCCACATGCAATGACTCTAGTGGATCCTTGTGGTTTAGGAAAAGAACACACATGCAATGACTCTAGTGGATCCATGTGGTTTAGGAAAAGAACACACATGCAATGACTCTAGTGGATCAATGTGGTTCAGGAAAAGAACACACATGCAATGTCACCAGTTGATCCATGTGGTTTAGGAAAATAACACACATGAAAATGACACTTGTGGATCCATGTCGTTTAGGAAAAGAACACACATGCAATGACTCTAGTGGATCAATGTGGTTGAGGAAAAGAGCACACATGCAATGACTCTAGTGGATCCATGTGGTTTAGGAAAAGAACACACATGCAATGACACGAGTGGATCCATGTGATTTAGGAAAAGAACACACATGCAATGACTCTATTGGATCAATGTGGTTTAGGAAAAGAACAAACATGCAATGACTCTAGTGGATCCAGATGGTTTAGGAAAAGGACAGACATGCAATGACACTAGTGGATCCATGTGGTTTAGGAAAAGAACACACATGCAATGACATGTGGATCGATGTGGTTTAGGAGAAGAACACATTTGTAATGACTCTAGTGGATGCATGTGGTTTAGGAAAAACACACATGCAATTAATCTAGTGGATCAATATGGTTTAGGAAAAGAACACACATGCAATGACTCTAGTGGATCAATGTGGTTTAGGAAAAGAACACACATGCAATGTTACAAGTGGATCCATGTGGTTTAGGAAAAGAACACACATGCAATGACTCTATTAGATCAATTTGGTTTAGAAAAGAACACATGCAATGACTCTAGTGGATCCATGTGGTTTAGGAAAAGAACACACATGTAATGACTCTAGTGGATCCATGTACTTTAGGAAAAGAACACAAATGCAATGACTCTAGTGGATCAATGTGGTTTTGGAAAAGAACACACATGCAATGACTCTAGTGGATCAATGTGGTTTAGGAAAATAACACACATGCAATGACACTAGTGGATCCATGTGGTTTAGGAAAAGAACACACATGCAATGACTCTAGTGGATCCATGTGGTTTAGGAAAAGAACACTATGCAATGACTCTAGTGGATCCATGTGGTTTAGGAAAAGAACACACATGGAATGACTCTAGTGGATCCATGTGGTTCAAGAAAACAACACACATGCAATGTCACCAGTGGATCCATGTGGTTTAGGAAAAAGAACACACATGCAATGTCACCTGTGGATCAATGTGGTTTAGGAAAAGAACACACCTGCAATGTCTCTAGTAGATCAATGTGGATTAGGAAAAGTACACACACGCAATGACACCAGAGGATCCATGCGGTTGAGGAAAATAACATAGATGCAATGAATCTCGTGGATCCATGTGATTCAGGAAACGAACATACATACAATGACACCAGTGGATCAATGTGGCTTAGGAATGTGCAATATCACCAGTGGATCCATGTGGTTTAGAAAAAGAAGACACATGCAATGACTCTAGTGGATCCATGTGGTTTAGGAAAAGAACACACATGCATGACTCTAGTGGATCAATGTGGTTTAGGAAAACAACACACATGCAATGTCACTAGTGGATCCATGTGGTTTAGGAAAAGAACACGCATGCAATGTCACCAGTGGATCCATGTGGTTTAGGAAAGTAACACACATGCAATGACACCAGTGGATCCATGTGGTTTAGGAAAAGAATACACATGCAATGTCACCAGTGGATCAATGTGGTTTAGGAAAAGAACACACATGCAAATGTCACCAGTGGATCAATGTTGTTTAGGAAAAGAACAACCATGCAATGACAATAGTGGATCAATGTGGTTTAGGAAAACGACACACATTCAATGACTCTAGCGGATCCATGTGGGTTAGGAAAAGAACACACATGAAATAACACAAATGGATCAATGTGGTTTAGGAAAAGAACACACATGCAAATATCACCAGTGGATCCATGTTGTTTAGGAAAAGAATACACATGCAATGACTCTAGTGGATCAATGTGGTTTAGGAAAAGAACACACATTCAATGACTCTTCAATTTGTTTTAGGAAAAGAACACATAGGCAATGACTCCAGTGGATCCATGTGGGTTAGAAAAAGAACACAAATGCAATGACACTAGTGGATCAATGTGGTTTAGGAAAATAACTCACATGCAATGAATCTAGTGGATCCATGTGGTTTAGGAAAAGAACACACATGCAATGACTCTAGTGGATCAATGTGGTTCAACAAAAGAGCACACATGCAATGACTCTAGTGGATCCATGTGGTTTAGGAAAAGAACACACATGCAATGACTCTAGTGGATCAATGTGGTTGAGGAAAAGAGCACACATGCAATGACTCTAGTGGATCCATGTGGTATAGGAAAAGAACACACATGCAATGACTCTAGTGGATCCATGTGGTTTAGGAAAAGAACACATATGCAATGACTCTAGTGGATCAATGTGGTTCAGGAAAAGAACACACATGCAATGTCACTAGTTGATCCATGTGGTTTAGGAAAGTAACACACATGCAATGACACTTGTTGATCCATGTCGTTTAGGAAAAGAACACACATGCAATGACTCTAGTGGATCAATGTGGTTGAGGAAAAGAGCACACATGCAATGACTCAAGTGGATCCATGTGGTTTAGGAAAAGAACACACATGCATTGACACGAGTGGATCCATGTGATTTAGGAAAAGAACACACATGCAATGACTCTATTGGATCAATGTGGTTTAGGAAAAGAACAGACATGCAATGACTCTAGTGGACCCAGATGGTTTAGGAAAAGGACAGACATGCAATGACACTAGTGGATCCATGTGGTTTAGGAAAATAACACACATGCAATGGCATGTGGATCCATGTGGTTTAGGAGAAGAACACATTTGTAATGACTCTAGTGGATGCATGTGGTTTAGGAAAAACACACATGCAATTAATCTAGTGGATCAATATGGTTTAGGAAAAGAACACACATGCAATGACAGCAGTGGATCAATGTGGTTTACGAAAAGAACACACATGCAATGTTACAAGGGGATCCATGTGGTTTAGGAAAAGAACACACATGTAATGACTCTAGTGGATCCATGTACTTTAGGAAAAGAACACAAATGCAATGACTCTAGTGGATCAATGTGGTTTTGGAAAAGAACACACATGCAATGACTCTAGTGGATCAATGTGGTTCAGGAAAATAACACACATGCAATGACACTAGTGGATCCATGTGGTTTAGGAAAAGAACACACATGCAATGACTCTAGTGGATCCATGTGGTTTAGGAAAAGAACACACATGCAATGACTCTAGTGGATCCATGTGGTTTTGGAAAAGAACACACATGGAATGACTCTAGTGGATCCATGTGGTTCAGAAAAACAACACACATGCAATGTCACTAGTGGATCCATGTGGTTTAGGAAAGATCACACATGCAATGACACGGTGGATCCATGTGGTTTAGGCAAATAACACACATGCAATGACTCGAGTGGATCCATGTGGTTTAGGAAAAGAAGACACATTCAATGTCACCAGTGGATCAATGTGGTTTAGGAAAAGAACACATGCAATGTCACCAGTGGACCCATGTTGTTTAGGAAAAGAACACACATGCAATGACTCTAGTGGATCAATGTGGTTTAGGAAAAGAACACACATTCAATGACTCTAGTGGATCCATGTGGTTTAGGAAAGAACGCACATGCAATGACTCCGCTGGATCCATGTGGTTTAGGAAAAGAACACACATGCAATGACTAGTGGATCAATGTGGTTTAGGAAAAGAACACACATGCAATGACTCTAGTGGATCTATGTGGTTTAGGAAAAGAACACACATGAAGTGACTCTAGTGGATTAATATGGTTTAAACAAAGAACACACATGCAATGACTCTAGTGGATCCATGTGGTTGAGGAAATAACACACATGCAATGACTCAAGTGGATCAATGTGGTTTCTGAAAAGAACACTCATGCAATGACTATAGTGGATCCATGTGGTTCAGGAAAAGAACCCACATGAACTGACTCCGCTGGATCAATGTGCTTTAGGAAAAGAACACACATGCAATGACTAGTGGATCAATGTGGTTTAGGAAAAGAACACACATGCAATGACCACTAGTTGATCCATATGTGGTTTGTGGAAAGAACACACATGCAATGACTTGTGGATCCATGTGGTTTAGGAAAAGAACACACATGCAATGACTCTAGTGGATCAATGTGGTTTGGAAAAGAACACATGCAATGACTCTAGTGGATCCATGTGGTTTAGGAAAAGAACACACATGCAATGACACGAGTGGATCCATGTGGTTTAGGAAAAACACACATGCAATGACTCTAGTGGATCCATGTGGTTTAGGAAAAGAACACATGCAATGACTCTAGTGGATCCATGTGGTTTAGGAAAGAACACATATAATGACTCTAGTGGATCCATGTGGTTTAGGAAAAGAACACACATGCAATGAAACAAGTGGATCAATGTGGTTTAGGAAAAGAACACACATGCAATGACTCTAGTGGATCAATGTGGTTTAGGAAAAGAACACACATGCAATGAATCTAGTGGATCCATGTGGTTTAGGAAAAGAACACACATGCAATGACTCTAGTGGATCCATGTGGTTTAGGAAAAGAACACACATGCAATGACTCTAGTGGATCCATGTGGTTTAGGAAAAGAACACACATGCAATGACACTAGTGGATCCATGTGGTTTAGGAAAAAAACACACATGCAATGACACTAGTGGATCCATGTGGTTTAGGAAAATAACAGACATGCAATGAATCTAGTGGATCCATGTGGTTTAGGAAAGAACACACATGCAATGACTCTAGTGGATCGATGTGGTTTAGGAAAAGAACACACATGCAATGACTCTAGTGGATCCATGTGGTTTAGGAAAAGAACACACATGCAATGACACTAGTGGATCCATATGGTTTAGGAAAGAACACACATGCAATGACTCTAGTGGATCCATGTGGTTTAGGAAAAGAACACACATGCAATGTCTCTAGTGGATCCATGTGGTTTAGGAAAAGAACACACATGCAATGACACTAGTGGATCCATGTGGTTTAGGAAAAGAACACACATGCAATGACTCTAGTGGATCCTTCTGGTTAGGAAAGAACACACATGCAATGACACCATGGATCAATGTGGTTTAGGAAAGAACACACATGCAATGATCAGGTGGATCCATGTGGTTTAGGAAAAGAACACATGCAATGACTCTAGTGGATCCATGTGGTTTAGGAAAGAACACACATGCAATGATTCTAGTGGATCAATGTGGTTTAGGAAAAGAACACACATGCAATGTCACTAGTGGATCCATGTGGTTTAGGAAAAGAACACACATGCAATGACTCTAGTGGATCAATGTGGTTTAGGAAAAGAACACACATGCAATGACACTAGTGGATCCTTGTGGTGTAGGAAAGAACACATGCAATGTCACTAGTGGATCAATGTGCTTTAGGAAAAGAACACACATGCAATGACTCTAGTTGATCAATGTGGTTTAGGAAAAGAACACACATGCAATGACTCTAGTGGATCAATGTGGTTTAGGAAAATAACACACATGCAATGACTCTAGTGGATCCATGTGGTTTAGGAATATAACACACATGCAATGACTCTAGTGGATCCATGTGGTTTAGGAAAAGAACACACATGCAATGACACTAGTGGATCCATGTGGTTTAGGAAAAGAACACACATGCAATGACTCTAGTGGATCAATGTGGTTTAGGAAAAGAACACACATGCAATGACTCTAGTGGATCAATGTGGGTTAGGAAAGAACACACATGCAATGACTCTGGTGGATCCATGTGGTTTAAGAAAGGAACACACATGCAATGACACTGGTGGATCCATGTGGTTTAGGAAAAGAACACACATGCAATGAATCTAGTGGATCCATGTGGTTTAGGAAAAGACACACATGCAATGACTCTAGTGGATCATTGTGGTTTACGAAAGGAACACATGTGAAATGACTCTAGTGGATCCATGTGGTTTAGGAAAAGAACACACATGCAATGACACTAGTGGATCCATGTGGTTTAGGAAAAGAACACACATGCAATGACTCTAGTGGATCCATGTGGTTTAGGAAAAGAAGACACATGCAATGACTCTAGTGGATCCATGTGGTTTAGGAAAAGAACACACATCAAGTGACTCTAGTGGATCCATGTGGTTTAGGAAAAGAACACATGCAATGTCACTGGATGGATCAATGTGGTTTAGGAAAAGAACACACATGCAATAACTCTAGTGGATCAAGGTGTTTTAGGAAAAGAACACACATGCGATGACTCAAGTGGATCAATGTGGTTTAGGAAAAGAACACACATGCAATGACACTAGTGGATCAATGTGGTTTATGAAAACAACACACACGCAATGTCACAAGTGGATCCATGCGGTTTAGGAAAAGAACACACATGCAATGACTCTATTGGATCAATGTTGTTTAGGAATGCAATGACTCTAGTGGATCCATGTGTTTTAGGAAAAGAACACAAATGCAATGACTCTAGTGGATCCATGTGGTTTAGGAAAGGAACACACATGCAATGGCACTGGTGGATCCATGTGGTTTAGGAAAAGAAGACACATGCAATGACTCTAGTGGATCCATGTGGTTTAGGAAAAGAACACACATGCAATGAATCTAGTGGATCAATGTGGTTTAGGAAAACATAACACATGCAATGACTAGTGGATCCATGTGGTTCTGAAAAGAACACATGCAATGACACAAGTGGATCCATGTGGTTTAGGAAAAGAACACACATGCAATGACTCTAGTGGATCAATGTGGTTTAGGAAAAGAACACACATGCAATGACTCTAGTGGATCCATGTGGTTTAGGAAAAGAACACACATGCAATGAAACCAGTGTATCAATGCAATCGAGGAAAAGAACACACATGCAATGACTTTAGTGGATCCATCTGGTTTAGGAAAAGAATAGATGCAATGACTCTAGTGGATCCATGTGGTTTAGGAAAAGAACACTATGCAATGACTCTAGTGGATCCATGTGGTTTAGGAAAAGAACACACATGCAATGACTCTAGTGGATCCATGTGGTTTAAGAAAACACACATGCAATGTCACTAGTGGATCCATGTGATTTAAGAAAAGAGCACACATGCAATGACACTAGTGGATCCATGTGGTTTAGGAAAAGAACACACATGCAATGACTCTAGTGGATCCATGTGGTTTAGGAAAAGAACACACATGCAATGACTCTAGTGGATCCATGTGGTTTAGGAAAAGAACACACATTCAATGACTCTTCAGTGTGTTTTAGGAAAAGAACACATGCAATGACTCTAGTGGATCCATGTGGTTTAGTAAAAGAACACACATGCATTGACACTAGTGGATCCATGTGGTTTAGGAAAAGAACACACATGCAATGACTCTAGTGGATCCATGTGGTTTAGGAAAAGAACACACATGCACTGTCTCTAGTGGATCCATGTGTTTTAGGAAAAGAACACGCATGCAATGTCACTAGGGGATCCATGTGGTTTAGTAAAAGAACTCACATGTAATGACACTAGTGGATTCATGTGGTTTAGGAAAAGAACACACATGCAATGACACTAGTGGATCCATGTGGTTTTAGGAAAAGAACACACATGCAATGGAACTAGTGGATCCATGTGGTTTAGGAAAAGAACACACATGCAATGACTCTAGTGGATCAATGTGGTTTAGGAAAGAACACACATGCAATGACTCTAGTGGATCAATGTGGTTTAGGAAAGAACACACATGCAATGACTCTAGTGGATCCATGTGGTTTAGGAAAGAACACATGCAATGACTCTAGTGGATCAATGTGGTTTAGGAAAAGAACACACATGCAATGACTCTAGTGGATCCATGTGGTTTAGGAAAATAACACACATGCAATGACTCTAGTGGATCCATGTGGTTTTGCAAAGAACACACATGCAATGACTCTAGTGGATCAATGTGGTTTAGGAAAAGAACACAAATGGAATGACTAGTGGATCCATGTGGTTTAGGAAAAGACCACACATGCAATGACTCGAGTGGATCCATGTGGTTTGGGAAAAGAACACACATGCAATGACTCTAGTGGATCAATGTGGTTTAGGAAAAGAACACACATGAAATGACTCTAGTGGATCCATGTGGTTTAGGAAAAGAACACACATGCAATGACTCTAGTGGCTCCATGTGGTTTGGGACAAGAACACATGCAATGACTCAAGTGGTTCCATGTGGTTTAGCAAAACAAGACACATGCAAAGTCTCTAGTGGATCCATGTGGTTTAGGAAAATAACACATGCAATAACTCTAGAGGATCAATGTGGTTTAGGAAAAGAACACATGCAATGACTCTAGTGGATCAATGTGGTTTAGGAAAAGATCACACATGCAATGACACAAGTGGATCCATGTGGTTTAGGAAAAGAACACACATGCAATGACTCTAGTGGATCCATGTGGTTTAGGAAAAGAACACACATGCAATGACTCTAGTGGATCCATGTGGTTTAGGAAAAGAACACACATGCAATGACTCTAGTGGATCCATGTGGTTTAGGAAAAGAACACACATGCAATGTCACTAGTGGATCCATGTGGTTTAGGAAAATCACACATGCAATGACTCTCGTGGATCCATGTGGTTTAGGAAAAGAACACACGCAATGACTGATGTGGGAAAATAACACACATGCAATGACTCTAGTGGATCCATGTGGTTTAGGAAAAAAAAACACATGCAATGTCTCTAGTGGATCCATGTGGTTTAGGAAAATAACACACATGCAATGACTCTTGTGGATCCATGTGGTTTAGGGAAAGAACACACATGCAATGACTCTAGTGGTTCCATGTGGTTTATGAAAGAACACATGCAATGACTAGTGGATCCATGTGGTTTAGGAAAAGAACACATGCAATGACTCTAGTGGATCCATGTGGTTTAGGAAAAGAACACACATGCAATGACTCTAGTGGATCCATGTGGTTTAGGAAAAGAACACACATGCAATGACACTAGTGGATCAATGTGGTTTAGGAAAAGAACACACATGCAATGACTCTAGTGGATCCATGTGGTTTAGGAAAAGAACACACATGAAATGACTCTAGTGGATCCATGTGGTTTAGGAAAAGAACACACATGCAATGACTCTAGTGGATCCATGTGGTTTAGGAAAAGAACACATATGCAATGACTCTAGTGGATCCATGTGGTTTAGGAAAAGAACACACATGCAATGATTCGAGTGGATCCATGTGGTTTAGGAAAGAGCACATATGCACTGACTCTAGTGGATCCATGTGGTTTAGGAAAATAACACATGCAATGACTCTAGTGGATCCATGTGGTTTAGGAAAGAACACACATGCAATGAATCTAGTGGATCAATGTGGTTGAGTAAAAGAACACACATGCATTGACACTAGTGGATCCATGTGGTTTGGAAAAGAACACACATGCAATGACTCTAGTGGATCCATGTGGTTAGGAAAAGAACACACATGCAATGACTCTCTGGATCAATGTGGTTTAGGAAAAGAACACACATGCAATGACTCTAGTGGATCCATGTGGTTAGGAAAAGAACACACATGCAATGACACTAGTGGATCCATGTGGTTGAGGAAAAGAACATACACACAATGACTCTAGTGGATCAATGTGGTTTAGGAAAATAAAACACATGCAATGACTCTAGTGGATCAATGTAGTTTAGGAAATGAACACACATGCAATTTCACGAGTGGATCCATGTGGTTTAGGAAAAGAACACACATGCAATGACTTCACTTGATCAATGTGGTTTAGGAAAAGAACACTATGCAAAGACACGAGTGGATCCATGTGGTTCAGGAAAAAATAACACATGCAATGACTCTAGTGGATCCATGTGGTTAAGGAAAAGAAGACACATGCAATATCTCTAGTGGATCCATGTGGTTTAGGAAAAGAACACACATCCATTAACTCTAGTGGATACATGTGGTTTAGGAAAAGAACACACAAGCAATTTCACCAGTGGATCCATGTGGTTTAGGAAAAGAACACACATGCAATGTCACTAGTGGATCAATGTGGTTTAGAAAAAGAACACACATGCAATGACTCTAGTGGATCAATGTAGTTTAGGAAATGAACACACATGCAATGACTCTAGTGGATCCATGTGGTTTAGGAAAAGAACACACATGCAATGACACTAGTGGATCCATGTGGTTTAGGAAAAGAACACACATGCAATGACTCTAGTGGATCCATGTGGTTTAGGAAAAGAACACACATGCAATGACTCTAGTGGATCCATGTGGTTTAGGAAAAGAACACACATGCAATGACTCTAGTGGATCAATGTGGTTTAGGAAAAGAACACACATGCAATGTCACTAGTGGATCCATGTGGTTTAGGAAAAGAACACACATGCAATGACTCTAGTGGATCCATGTGGTTTAGGAAAAGAAAACACATGAAATGACTCTGGATCAATGGTTTTAGGAAAAGAACACATGCAATGACTCCAGTGGATCCATGTGGTTTAGGAAAAGAACACACATGCAATGACTCTAGTGGATACATTTGGTTTAGGAAAATAACTCACATGCAATGACTCTAGTGGATCCATGTGGTTTAGGAAAAGAACACACATACAATGACTCTAGTGGATCCATGTGGTTTAGGAAAATAACACACATGCAATGACTCTAGTGGATCCATGTGGTTTAGGAAAAGAACACACAAATGACACCAGTGGATCCATGTGGTTTAGGAAAGAACACATGCAATGACTCTAGTGGATCCATGTGGTTTAGGAAAAGAACACACATGCAATGACTCTAGTGGATCAATGTGGTTTAGGAAAAGAACACACATGCAATGACTCTAGTGGATCAATGTGGTTTAGGAAAAGAACACACATGCAATGACTCTAGTGGATCCATGTGGTTTAGGAAAAGAACACACATGCAATGACTCTAGTGGATCCATGTGGTTTAGGAAAAGAACACATGCAATGACTCTAGTGGATCAATGTGGTTAGGGAAAGAACACACATGCAATGTCAGCTCAGTGGATCCATGTGGTTTAGGAAAAGAACACACATGCAATGACACTAGTGGATCCATGTGGTTTAGGAAAAGAACACACATGCAATGACTCTAGGATCAATGTGGTTTAGGAAAAGAACACATGCGATGACTCTAGTGGATCCATGTGGTTTATGAAAAGAACACACACCCAATGACTCTAGTGGATCCATGTGGTTTGGGAAAGAATACACATGTAATGAATCTAGTGGATCCATGTGGTTTAGGAAAAGAACGCGCATGCAATGTCACCAGTGGATCGATGTGGTTTAGGAAAAGAACACCCATGCAATGACACCAGTGGATCCATGTGGTTTAGGAAAAGAATACACATGCAATGTCACCAGTGGATCAATCTGGTTTAGGAAAAGAACACACATACAAATGTCACCAGTGGATCAATGTGGTTTAGGAAAAGAACACACATGCAATGTCACTAGTGGATCAATGTGGTTTAGGAAAAGAACACACATCCAATGACTCTAGTGGATCCATGTGGGTTAGGAAAAGAACACACATGCAATAACACCAGTGGATCAATGTGGTTTAGGAAAAGAACACACATGCAATGACTCTAGTGGATCCATGTGGTTTAGGAAAATAACACACATGCAATGACACTAGTGGATCCATGTGGTTTAGGAAAAGAACACACATGTAATGACTCTAGTGGATCAATGTGGTTTAGGAAAAGAACACACATGCAATGACTCTAGTGGACCCATGTGGTTTAAGAAAATAACACACATGCAATGACTCTAGTGGATCGATGTGGTTTAAGAAAAGAACACACATGCAATGACTCTAGAGGATCCATGTGGTTTAGGAGAAGAATCCACATGCAATGACTCTAGTGGATCCATGTGGTTTAGGAAAAGAACACACATGCAATGTCACCAGTTGATCCATGTGGTTTAGGAAAAGAACACACATGCAATGAATCTAGTGGATCCATGTGGTTTAGGAAAAGAACACACATGCAATGACTCTAGTGGATCCATGTGGTTTAGGAAAAGAACACACATGCAATGACTCTAGTGGATCAATGTGGTTTAGGAAAAGAACACACATGCAATGACTCTAGTGGATCCATGTGGTTTAGGAAAATAACACACATGCAATGACACTAGTGGATCCATGTGGTTTAGGAAAAGAACACACATGCAATGACTCTAGTGGATCCATGTGGTTTGGGTAAAGAACACACATGCATTGACACTAGTGGATCCATATGGTTTAGGAAAAGAACACACATGCAATGACACTAGTGGATCAATGTGGTTTAGGAAAAGAACACACATGCAATGAATCTAGTGGATCAATGTGGTTTAGGAAAAGAACACACATGCAATGTCACCAGTGGATCCATGTGGTTTAGGAAAAGAACACACATGCAATGTCTCTAGTGGATCCATGTGGTTTAGGAAAAGAACACACATGCAATGACTCTAGTGGATCCATGTGGTTTAGGAAAAGAATACAGATGCAATGTCACAAGTGGATCAATGTGGTTTAGGAAAAGAACACACATGCAAATCTCACTAGTGGATCCATGTTGTTTAGGAAATGAACACACATGCAATGACTCTAGTGGATCAATGTCGTTTAGGAAAAGAACACAGATTCAATGACTCTAAGTGGATCCATGTGGTTTAGGAAAGAACACAGATGCAATGACACCAGTGGATCAATGTGTTATAGGAAAAGAACACACATGAATGACTCTAGTGGATCCATGTGGTTTAGGAAAAGAACACACATGCAATGACACTAGTGGAACCATGTAGTGTAGGAAAGAACACACATGCAATGACTCTAGTGGATCCATGTGGTTTAGGAAAAGAACACACATAATGACTCTAGTGGATCCATGTGGTTCAAGGAAAGAACACACATGCAATGACTCTAGTGGATCCATGTGGTTTAGGAAAAGAACACATGCAATGACTCTGGTGGATCCATGTGGTTTAGGAAAATAACACATGCAATGACTCTATTGGATCAATGTGGTTGAGTAAAAGAACACACATGCAATGACACTAGTGGATCCATGTGGTTTAGGAAAAGAACACACATGCAATGACTCTAGTGGATCAATGTGGTTTAGGAAAAGAACACACATGCAATGACTCTAGTGGATCAATGTGGTTTTGGTAAAGAACACTCATGCAATGTCAGCAGTGGATCCATGTGGTTTAGGAAAAGAACACACATGCAATGACACCAGTGGATCCATGTGGTTTAGGAAAAGAACACACATGCAATCTCTAGTGGATCAATGTGGTTTAGGAAAGAACAAACATTCAATGACTCTAGTGGATCCATGTGGTTTAGGAAAAGAACACACATGCAATGACTCTAGTGGATCCATGTTGTTTAGGAAAAGAACACACATGCAATGACTCTAGTGGATCAATGTGTTTTAGGAAAAGAACACATAGGCAATGATTCCAGTGGATCCATGTGGGTTAGAAAAAGAACACACATGCAATGACACTAGTGGATCAATGTGCTTTAGGAAAATAACTCACATGCAATGACTCTAGTGGATCCATGTGGTTTAGGAAAAGAGCACACAAGCAATGACTCTAGTGGATCCATGTGGTTTAGGAAAAGAACACACATGCAATGACTCTAGTGGATCCATGTGGTTTAGGAAAAGAACACACATGCAATGACTCTAGTGGATCCATGTGGTTTAGGAAAAGAACACACATGCAATGACTAGTGGATCCATGTGGTTTAGGAAAAGAACACACATGCAATCACTCTATTGGATCAATGTGGTTTAGGAAAATAACACGCATGCAATGTCACCAGTGGATCAATGTGATTTAGTAAAATAACACACATGCAATGACTCTAGTGGATCCATGTGGTTCAGGAAAAGAACACACATGCAATGACTCTAGTGGATCCATGTGGTTTAGGAAAAGAACACACATGCAATGACTATAGTGGATCCATGTGGTTTAGGAAAACCAAACACATGAAATGACTCTAGTGGATCCATGTGGTTTAGGAAAAGAACAAACATCCAAAGACTCTAGTGCATCCATGTGGGTTAGAAAAGAACACACATGAAATAACACCAGTGGATCAATGTGGTGTTAGGAAAAGAACACACATGCAATGACTCTAGTGGATCCATGTGGTGTTAGGAAAATAACACTCATGCAATGACTCTAGTGGATCCATGTGGTTTAGGAAAAGAACACACATGCAATGACTCTAGTGGATCAATGTGGTTTAGGAAAAGAACACACATGCAATGTCTCTAGTGGATCCATGTGGTTCAGGAAAAGGACACACATGCAATGACTCTAGTGGATCCATGTGGTTTAGGAAAGAACACACATGCAATGTCTATTTTCAATCCATGTGGGTTAGGAAAAGAACATGCATGCAATGACACTAGTGGATAAATGTGGTGTTAGGAAAAGAACACACATGCAATGACTCTAGTGGATCCATGTGTTTAGGAAAAGAACACACATGCAATGACTCTAGTGGATCCATGTGGATTAGGAAAGAACACACATGAAATGACTCTAGTGGATCGATGTGGTTTAGGAAAAGAACACACATGCAATGTCAATAGTGGATCCATGTGTTTTAGGAAAAGAACACACATGCAATGACTCTAGTGGATCAATGTGGTTTAGGAAAAGAACACACATGCAATGTCTCTAGTGGATCCATGTGGTTTAGGAAAAGAACACACATGCAATGACACCAGTGGATCCATGTGGTTTAGGAAAATAACACACATGCAATGTCACTTGTGGATCCATGTGGTTTAGGAAAGAACACATGCAATGTCACTAGTGGATCCATGTGGTTTATGAAAAGAACACACATGCAATGACTCTAGTGGATCCATGTGGTTTAGGAAAAGAACACACATGCAATGACTCTAGTGGATCAATGTGGTTTAGGAAAAGAACACACATGCAATGTCACTAGTGGATCGATGTGGTTTAGGAAAAGAACACACATGCAATGACTCTAGTGGATCCATGTGGTTTAGGGAAAGAACACACATGCAATGACTCTAGTGGATCAATGTGGTTTAGAAAAGAACACACATGCAATGTCACTAGTGGATCAATGTGGTTTAGGAAAGAACACACATGCAATGACTCTAGTGGATCCATGTGGTTGATGAAAAGAACACACATGCAATGACTCTAGTGTATCCATGTGTTTTAGGAAAGAACACACATGCAATGACTCTAGTGGATCCATGTGGTTTAGGAAAAGAACACACATGCAATGACTCTAGTGGATCCATGTGGTTTAGGAAAAGAACACACATGCAATGTCACTAGTGGATCCATGTGGTTTAGGAAAAGAACACACATGCAATGACTCTAGTGGATCCATGTGGTTTAAGAAAATAACACATGCAATGACCAGTGGATCAATGTGGTTTAGGAAAAGAACACACATGCAATGTCACTGTGGATCCATGTGGTTTAGGAAAAGAACACACATGCAATGACTTAGTGGATCAATGTGGTTTAGGATTACAACACGCATGCCATGACTCTAGTGGATCCATGTGGTTCAGGAACAGAACACGCATGCATTGTTACCAGTGGATCAATCTGGTTTAGGAAAAGAACACACATGCAATGACATTAGTGGATCCATGGTTAGGAAAAGAACACACATGCAATGACTAAAGTGCATCAATGTGGTTTAGGAAAAGAACACACATGCAATGACTCTAGTGGATCAATGTGGTTTAGGAAAAGAACACACATGCAATGTCACCAGTGGATCAATGTGGTTTAGGAAAAGAACACACATGCAATGACTCTAGTGGATCAATGTGGTTTAGGAAAAGAACACACATCCAATGACTCTAGTGGATCCATGTGGGTTAGGAAAAGAACACACATGCAGTAACACTAGTGGATCCATGTAGTTTAGGGAAAGAACACACATGCAATGACTCTAGTAGATCCATGTGGTTTAAGAAAATAACACACATGCAATGACACTAGTGGATCCATGTGGTTTAGGAAAAGAACACACATGCAATGACTCTAGTGGATCAATGTGGTTTAGTAAAAGAACACACATGCAATGTCACTAGTGGATCCATGTGGTTCAGGAAAAGAACACACATGAAATGACTCTAGTGGATCCATGTGGTTTAGGAAAAGAACACTATGCAATGACTCTAGTGGATCCATGTGGTTTGGGAAAAGAACACATGCAATGTCACTAGTGGATCAATGTGGTTAGTAAAAGAACACACATGCAATGACTCTAGTGGATCCATGTTGTTTAGGAAAAGAACACACATGCAATGACTCTAGTGGATCCATGTGGTTTAGGAAAAGAACACACATGCAATGACTCTAGTGGATCCATGTGGTTTAGGAAAAGAACACACATGCAATGACTCAAGTGGATCACTCTGGTTTAGGAAAAGAACACACATGAAATGTCCACAGTGGATCCATGTGGTTTAGGAAAAGAATACACATGTTGACACCAGTGGATCCATGTGGTTTAGGAAAAGAACACACATGCAATGACTCTAGTGGATCAATGTGGTTTAGGAAAAGGAAACACATGCAAATGTCAAGTGGATCAATGTGGTTTAGGAAAAGAACACACATGCAATGACTCTAGTGGATCCATGTTGTTTAGGAAAAGAACACACATGCAATGACTCTAGTGGATCAATGTGTTTTAGGAAAAGAACACATAGGCAATGATTCCAGTGGATCCATGTGGGTTAGAAAAAGAACACACATGCAATGACACTAGTGGATCAATGTGCTTTAGGAAAATAACTCACATACAATGACTCTAGTGGATCCATGTGGTTTAGGAAAAGAACACACAAGCAATGACTCTAGTGGATCCATGTGGTTTAGGAAAAGAACACACATGCAATGACTCTAGTGGAGCCATGTTGTTCAGGAAAAGAACACACATGCAATGACTCTAGTGGATCCATGTGGTTTAGGAAAAGAACACACACGCAATGACTAGTGGATCCATGTGGTTTAGGAAAAGAACACACATGCAATGACTCTAGTGGATGCATGTGGTCTAGGAAAAGAACACACATGCAATGACTCTAGTGGATCAATGTGGTTTAGGAAAAGAACACACATGCAATTGTACCAGGTGGAGCAATGTGTTGAGGGAAATAACACACATGCAATGACACTAGTGGATCCATGTGGTTTAGGAAAAGAACACACATGCAATGTCACCAGTGGATCAATGTGGTTTAGGAAAAGAACACACGTGCAATATCATTGGATCCATGTGGTTTAGGAAAAGAACACACATGCATTGAAACTAGTGGATCCATGTGGTTCGGAAAACAATGACATGCAATGTCACCAGTGGATCCATGTGGTTTAGGAAAAGAACACATGCACTGTCACGAGTGGATCCATGTGGTTTAGGAAAATAACACACATGCAATGACACTAGTGGATCCATGTGGTTGGAAAGAATACACATGCAATGTCTATTGGATCAATGTGGTTTAGGAAAAGAACACATGCAATATCACTACTGGATCCATGTAGTTTACGAAAAGAACACACATGCAATGTCTCAAGTGGATCAATGTGGTTTAGGAAAACAACACACATGCAATGTCACCAGTGGATCCAGGTGGTTTAGGAAAAGAACACATATGCAATGTCACTAATCGATCCATGTGGTTTAGAAAAAAGAACACACATGCAATGACACCTGTGGATCAATGTTGTTTAGGAAAAGAACACACATGCAATTTCACCAGTGGATCAATGTGGTTTAGGAAAAGAACAAACATGCAAATGTCACCAGTGGATCAATGTGGTTTAGGAAAACAACACACATTCAATGACTCTAGTGGATCCATGTGGTTCAGGAAAAGAACACACAAGAAATAACACAAGTGGATAAATGTGGTTTAGGAAAAGAACACACATGAAATGACTCTAGTGGATCAATGTGGTTTATGAAAATAACACACATGCAATGACACTGTGGATCCATGTGGTTTAGGAAAAGAACAAATATGCAATGACTCTAGTGGATCAATGTGGTTTAGGAAAAACACACATGCAATGTCTCTAGTGGATCCATGTGGTTCAGGAAAATAACACACATGAAGTGACTCTAATGGATCCATGTGGTTTAGGAAAAGAACACACATGCAATGTCTCTATTGGATCAATGTGGTTTAGGAAAAGAACACATGCAATGTCACTAGTGGATCAATGTGGTTAGTAAAATAACACACATTCAATGACTCTAGTGGATCTATGTGGTTTAGGAAAAGAACACACATGCAATGACTCTAGTGGATCCATGTGGTTTAGGAAAAGAACACACATGCAATGACTCTAGTGGATCAATGTGGTTTAGGAAAAGAACACATGCAATGTCTCTAGTGGATCCATGTGGTTTAGGTAAAAGAATACACATGCAATGACACTAGTGGATCAATGTGGTTCAGGAAAAGAACACACACGCAATGTCACCAGTGGATCAATGTGCCTTAGGAAAATAACACACATGCAAATGTTACTAGTGGATCCATGTGGTTTAGGAAAAGAACACACATACAATGACTCTAGTGGAAAAATGTGGTTTAGGAAAGAACACACATTCAATGACTCTTCAATGTGTTTTAGGAAAAGAACACATAGGCAATGACTCTAGTGGATCCATGTGGGTTAGAAAAAGAACACACATGCAATGACTCTACTGGATCAATCTGGTTTAGTAAAATAAGACACATGCAATGACTCTTGTGGATCCATGTGGTTTAGGAAAGAACATACCTGCAATGACTCTAGTGGATCAATGTGGTTGAGGAAAAGAGCACACATGCAATGACTCTAGTGGATCCATGTGGTTTAGGAAAAGAACACATGCAATGAGTCTGGTGGTTCCATGTGGTTTAGGAAAGGAACACACATGCAATGACTAGTGGATCTAGGTGGCTTAGGAAAATAACACACATGCAATGACTCTATTGGATCCATGTGGTTTAGGAAAACAACACACATGCAATGTCACTTGTGGATCAATGTGGATTAGGAAAAGAACACACATGCAATGACTCTAGTGGATCCATGTGGTTTAGGAAAAGAACAGACATGTAATGACTCAAGTAGATCAATGTGGTGTAGGAAAAGAACACATGCAATGTCACCAGTTGATCCATGTGGTTTAGGAAAATAACACACATGCAATGATACTGTGGATACATGTGGTTTAGGAAAAGAATACACATGCAATGTTACTAGTGGATCAATGTGGTTTAGGAAAAGAACACACGGCAATATCACTAGTGGATCCATGTGGTTTATGAAAAGAACCCACATGAAATGAATCTAGTGGATCCATGTGGTTCAGGAAAAGAACACACATGCAATGTCACCAGTGGATCCATGTGGTTTAGGAAAAGAACACACATGCAATGTCACCAGTGGATCCATGTGGTTGAGGAAAGAACACACATGCAATGACTCTAGTGGATCCATGTGGTTTAGGAAAAGAATACACATGCAATGTCACTAGTGGATCAATGTGGTTTAGGAAAAGAACAAACATGCAAATGTCACCAAAGTGGATCAATGTGGTTTGGGAAAAGAACACACATTCAATGACTCTAGTGGATCCATGTGGGTTAGGAAAAGAACACACATGAAATAACACAAGTGGATAAATGTGGTTTAGGAAAAGAACACACATGCAATGTCACTAGTGGATCCATGTGGTTTAAGAAAATAACACATGTGCAATGACACTGGTGGATCCATGTGGTTTAGGAAAAGAACAAATATGCAATGACTCTAGTGGATCAATGTGGTTTAGGAAAGAACACACATGCAATGTCACTAGTGGATCCATGTGGTTCAAGAAAATAACACATGAAATGACTCTAGTGGATCCATGTGGTTTAGGAAAAGAACACACATGCAATGTCTCTATTCGATCAACGTGGTTTAGGAAAATAACACGCATGCAATGTCACTAGTGGATCAATGTGGTTAGTAAAGAACACATGCAATGACTTAGTGGATCCATGTGGTTTAGGAAAAGAACACACATGCAATGACTCTAGTGGATCCATGTGGTTTAGGAAAAGAACACACATGAATTGACTCTAGTGGATCGATGTGGTTTATGAAAATAATAGACATGCAATGTATCTAGTGGATCAATGTGGCTTAGGAAAAGAACACACATTCAATGACTCTAGTGGATCCATGTGGTGTAGGAAAAGGACACACATGCAATGACTCTAGTGGATCAATGTTGTTTAGGAAAAGAACACACATGCAATGTCTCCAGTGGCTCAATGTGGTTTAGGAAAAGAACACACATGTAATGTCACCAGTGGATCAATGTGGTTTAGTAAAAGAACACACATGCAATGTCACTTGTGCATCCATGTGGTTTAGGAAAAGAACACACATGCAATGTCTCTAGTGGATCAGTGTGGTTTAGGAAACGAACACACATGCAATGTCACGTGCTGATCAATGTGGTTTAGGAAAAGAACACATGCAATGACACTAGTGGATCCATGTGGTTTAGGCAAAGAATACACATGCAATGTTACTAGTGGATCAATGTGGTTTAGGAAAAGAACACACATGCAATATCACTAGTGGATCCATATGGTTTAGGAAAGAACCACATGCAATGAATCTAGTGGATCCATGTGGTTCAGGAAAATAACACACATGCAATGTCACCAGTGGATCCATGTGGTGTAGGAAAGAACACACATGCAATGTCACCAGTGGATCCATGTGGTTGAAAAGAACACACATCCAATGACACTAGTGGATCCATGTGGTTTAGGAAAAGAATACATGCAATGTCACCAGTGGATCAATGTGGTTTAGGAAAAGAACACATGCAAATGTCACCAATGGATCAATGTGGTTTAGGAAAAGAACACATGCAATGACATAGTGGATCAATGTGGTTTAGGAAAAGAAGCACATGAAATAACACTGGATCAATGTGGTTTAGGAAAAGAACACACATGCAATGATTGTAGTTGATCCATGTGGTTTATGAAAAGAATACACATGCAATGTTACCAGTGGATCCATGTGGTTCAGGAAAAGAACACACATGAAATGACTCTAGTGGATCCATGTGGTTTAGGAAAAGAACACACATTCAATGACTCTTCAGTGTGTTTTAGGAAAAGAACACATAGGCAATGACTCCAGTGGATCAATGTGGGTTAGAAAAAGAACACACATGCATTGACACTAGTGGATCAATGTTCTTTAGGAAAATAACTCACATGCAACGACTCTAGTGGATCCATGTGGTTTAGGAAAAGAACACACATGCAATGACTGTAGTGGATCAATGTGGTTGAGGAAAAGAGCACACATGCAATGACTCTAGTGGATCCATGTGGTTTAGGAAAAGAACGCACCTTAATGACTCTAGTGGATCCATGTGGTTTAGGAAAAGAACACACATGCAATGACTAGTGGATCCATGTGGTTTAGGAAAAGAACACGCATGCAATGACTCTATTGGATCAATGTGGTTTAGGAAAATAACACGCATGCAATGTCACCAGTGGATCAATGTGGTTTAGTAAAATAACACACATGCAATGACTAGTGGATCCATGTGGTTCAAGAAAAGAACACACATGCAATGACTCTAGTGGATCCATGTGTTTTAGGAAAAGAACACACATGCAATTTTACCAGTAGATCCATGTGGTTTAGGAAAATAACACACATACCATGACAAAAGTGGATCCATGTGGTTTAGGACAATAACACACATGCAATGTTACTCTGGATCAATGTGTTAGGAAAAGAACACACATGCAATATCACTACTAGATCCATATGGTTTATGAAAAGAACACACATGCAATGTCTCAAGTGGATCCATGTGGTTCAGGAAAATAAGACACATGCAATGTCACCACTGGATCCATGTGGTTTAGGAAAAGAACACACATGCAATGTCACCAGTGGATCCATGTAGTTTAGGAAAAGAACACACATGCAATGACACAGTGGATCCATGTGGTTTAGGAAAAGAATACACATGCAATGTCACCATGGATCCATGTGGTTTAGGAAAAGAACAAACATGCAAATGTCACTAGTGGATCAATGTGGTTTAGGAAAGAACACACATACAATGACTCTAGTGGATCAATGTGGTTTAGGAAAACAACACATTCAATGACTCTAGTGGATCCATGTGGGTTAGAAAAGAACACACATGAAATAACACCGGTGGATCAATGGTTTAGGAAAAGAACACACATGCAATGATTGTAGTTGATCCATGTGGTTTAAGAAAATAACACACATGCAATGACAACAGTGGATCCATGTGGTTTAGGAATAGAATACACATGCAATGACTCTAGTCGATCAACGTGGTTTAGATAAAAATAACACACATGCAAAGGTCACTAGTGGATTAATGTGTTTTAGTAAAAAACACACATGCAATGACTCTAGTGGATCCATGTGGTTCAGGAAAAGAACACACATGTAATGACACTAGTAGATCAATGTGGTTTAGGAAAAGAACACACATGGAAATATCACCAGTGGATCCATGTGGTTTAGGAAAAGAACACAAATGCAATGACACCATTGGATCAATGTGGTTTAGAAAAAGAACACACCCATGCAATGACACCAGTGGATCCATGTGGTTTAGGAAAATACATGCCATGTTACTAGTGGATCAATGTGGTTTAGGAAAAGAACACGCATACAAATGTCACTAGTGGATCAATGTGGTTTAGGAAAAGAACACACATGCAATGAATCTAGTGGATCAATGTGGTTTAGGAAAGAACACACATTCAATGACTCTTGATCAATGTGTTTTAGGAAAAAACACATAGGCAATGACTCCAGTGGATGCATGTGGGTTAGAAAAAGAACAGACATGCAATGACACCATTGGATCAATGTGCTTTAGGAAAACTCACATGCAATGACTCTAGTGGATCCATGTGGTTTAGGAAAACAACACACATGCATTGAATCTAGTGGATAAATGTGCTTTAGGAAAATAACTCACATTCAATGACTGTAGTGGATCCACGTGGTTTAGGAAAATAACACACATGCAATGACTCTAGTGGATCAATGTTGTTTTGGAAAAGAACACACATGTAATGACTCTAGTGGATCCATGTGCTTTAGGAAAAGAACACACACGCAATGAGTCTAGTGGATCCATGTGGTGTAGGAAAAGAACGCACATGAAATAACACCAGTGGATCAATGTGGTTTAGGAAAAAACGCACATGCAATGATTGTGAATTGATCCATGTAGGTTTAAGAAAAATAACACACATGAAAAGACACCAGTGGATCCATGTGGTTTAGGAAAATAACAAACATGCAATGACTCTAGTGGATCCATGTGGTTTAGGAAAAGAACACACATGCAATGTCATTAGTGGATCCATCTGGTTCAGGAAAAGAACACACATGCAATGACACTAGTGGATTCATGTGGTTTAGGAAAAGAATACACATGCAATGTCACAAGTGGATCAATGTGGTTTAGGAAAAGAACAAACATGCAAATGTCACCAGTGGATCAATGTGGTTTAGGAAAAGAACACACATGCAATGAGTCGAGTGGATCAATGTGGTTCAGGAAAATAACACATTCAATGACTCTAGTGGATCCATGTGGGTTAGGAAAAGAGCACACATGAAATAACACCACTGGATCAATGTGGTTTAGGAAAAGAACACACATGCAATGATTGTAGTTGATCCATGTGGTTTAAGAAAATAACACACATGCAATGACACCAGTGGATCCATGTGGTTTAGGAAAAGAACAAACATGCAATGACTCTAGTGGATCAATGTGGTTTAGGAAAAGAACACACATGCAATGTCACTAGTGGATCCATGTGGTTCAAGAAAATAACACACACATGAAATGACTCTGGATCCATGTGGTTTAGGAAAAGAACACACATGCAATGTCTCTATTCGATCAACGTGGTTTAGGAAAATAACACATGCAATGTCACTAGTGGATCAATGTGGTTAGTAAAGAACACACATGCAATGGCTCTAGTGGATCCATGTGGTTCAGGAAAAGAACACACATGCAATGACTCCTAGTGGATCCATGTGGTTTAGGAAAAGAACACATATGAAATGACTCTAGTGGATCAATGTGGTTTAGGAAAGAACACACATGCAATGTCAATAGTGGATCCATGTGGTTTTAGGAAAAGAATACACATGCAATGACACCAGTGGATCCATGTGGTTTAGGAAAAGAATACACATGCAATTTTACTAGTGGATCAATGTGGTTTAGGAAAGAACACACATGCAAATGTCACTAGTGGATCAATTTGGTTTAGGAAAAGAACACTCATTCATTGATTATAGTGGTTCAATTTGTTTTAGGAAAGAATACACATGCAATGTCACCAGTGGATCAATGTGGTTTAGTAAAAGAACACACATGAAATGACTCTAGTGGATCCATGTGGTCCAGGAAAAGAACACACATGCAATGACTCAAGTGGATCCATGTGGTTTAGGAAAAGAACACACATGAAATGTCACAATTGGATCCATGTGGTTTAGGAAAATAACAAACATGCAATGACACCAGCGGATCCATGTGGTTTAGGAGAAGAACACACGTGCAATATCACCAGTGGATCCATGTGGTTTAGGAAAAGAACACACATGCAATGACTTTAGTGATCCATGTGGTTTCGGAAAAGAACACACATGCAATGACTCTAGTGGATCAATGTGGTTCAGGAAAACATAACACATGCAATGTCACCAATGGATCCATGTGGTTTAGGAAAAGAACAGGCATGCAATGTCACCAGTGGATCCATGTGGTTTAGGAAAAGCACACACATGCAATGACACATGTGGATCCATGTGGTTTAGGAAAAGAATACACATGCAATGTCACCAGTGGATCAATTAGATTTAGGAAAAGAACACACATGCAAATGTAACCAGTGGATCAATGTGGTTTAGGAAAAGAACACACATGCAATAGCTCTAGTGGATCAATGTGGTTTAGGAAAACAACACACATTCAATGACTCTAAGCGGATCCATGTGGGTGGGAAAGAACACACATGAAATAACACCAGTGGATCAATGTGGTTTAGGAAAAGAACACATGCAATGATTGTAGTTGATCAATGTGGTTTAGGAAAAGAACACACATTCAATGACTCTAGTGGATCAATGTGTTTTAGGAAAAGAACACACATGCAATGACTCTAGTGGATCCATGTAGTTTAGGAAAAGAACACACATGCAATGTCACTAGTGGATCCATGTGGTTCAGGAAAAGAACACACATGAAATGACTCTAGTGGATCCATGTGGTTTAGGAAAAGAACACACATGCAATGTCACAAGTGGATCAATGTGGTTTAGGAAAAGAACACACATGCAATTTAAACAATGGGATCAATGTGGTTTAGGAAATGAAAACACAGCCAATGACACCAGTGGATCCATGTGTTTTAGGAAAAGAATACACATGCAATGTTGCTAGTGGATCAATGTGGTTTAGGAAAGAACACACATGCAAATGCTCTAGTGGATCAATGTGGTTTAGGAAAAGAACACATGCATTGAATCTAGTGGATCAATGTGGTTTAGGAAAAGAATACACGTGCAATGTCACCAGTGGATCAATGTGGTTTAGAAATAAAACACATACAATGACTCTAGTGGATCCATGTGGTCTAGGAAAAGAACACATGCAATGACTCTAGTGGATCCATGTGGTTTTAGGAAAAGAACACACATGCAATGTCACGGTTGATCCATGTGACACTAGTGGATCCATGTGGTTTAGGAAAAGAATACACATACAATGTGCTAGTGGATCAATGTGGTTTGGGAAAAGAACACACGTGCAATATCACTAATGGATCCATATGGTTTGGAAAGAAAGGTTTAGGAAAACAACACACATGCAATGTCACCAGTGGATCCATGTGGTTCAGGAAAAGAACACATGTAATGAGTGGATCCATGTGGTTTAAAAAGAACACATGCAATGTCACTAGTGGATCAATGTGGTTTAGGAAAAGAACAAACATGCAAATGTCACCGGTGGATCAATGTTGTTGGAAAATAACACACATGCAATGACTCTAGTGGATCAATGTGGTTTAGGAAAACAACACACATTCAATGACTCTAAGCGGATCCATGTGGGTTAGGAAAAGAACACACATGAAATAACACCAGTGGATCAATGTGGTTGAGGAAAAGAGCACATGCAATGATTGTAGTTGATCCATGTGGTTTAAGAAAATAACACACATGCAATAGTGGATCCATGTTGTTTGGGAAAGAACAAACATGCAATGACTCTAGTGGATCCATGTGGTTTAGGAAAGAACACACATACAATGTCATTAGTGGATCCATCTGGTTTAGGAAAAGAACACATGCAATGACACTAGTGGATCCATGTGGTTTAGGAAAAGAAAACACATGCAATGTCACAAGTGGATCAATGTGGTTTTAGGAAAATAACAAACATGCAAATGTCACAGTGGATCAATGTGGTTTAGGAAAAGAACACACATGCAATGACTCTAGTGGATCGATGTGGTTTAGGAAAATAACACACATTCAATGACTCTAGTGGATCCATGTGGGTTAGGAAAAGAACAATTTCTGGAGATGCAATAACACCGGTGGATCAATGTGGTTTAGGAAAAGAACACACATGCAATGATTATAGTTGATCCATGTGGTTTAATAAAATAACACACATGCAATGACACCAATGGATCCATGTGGTTTAGGAAAAAAACAGAACATGCAATGACTCTGGTGGATCAATGTGGTTTGGAAAAGAACACACATGCAATGTCACTAGTGGATCCATGTGGTTCAAGAAAATAACACACATGAAATGACTCTAGTGGATCCATGTGGTTTAGGAAAAGAACACACATGCAATGTCTCTATTGGATCAACGTGGTTTAGGAAAATATGCGCATGTTGTTGACACGAGGATGATCCATGTGGTTGAGAAAATAATATATATGCAATGAATCTAGTGGATCTCCTTGTGATTCAGGAATGAACACCGCCACCCAATATCACTAGTGGATCAATGTGGTTAGTAAAAGAACACACATGCAATGGCTCTAGTGGATCCATGTAGTTTAGGAAATGAACACAGATGCAATGACTCTAGTGGATCCATGTGGTTTAGGAAAAGAACACATAGATATAACTCTAGTGGATCAATGTGGTTTAGGAAAAGAACACACATGAAATGTCGCTAGTGGATCCATGTGGTTTAGGAAAAGAACATACATGCAATGTCCCTAGTGGATCCATGTGATTTAGGAAAAGAACACACATGCAATGACACTAGTGGATCAATGTGGTTTAGGAAAAGAACACATGCAAATGTCACTAGTGGATCAATGTGGTTAGGAAAAGAACACACATGCATTGAATCTAGTGGATCAATGTGGTTTAGGAAAAGAACACACATTCAATGACTCTTCAATGTGTTTTAGGAAAGAACACATACAATGACTCTAGTGGATGCATGTGGGTTAGAAAAACACACATGCAATGACACCAGTGGATCAATGTGGTTTAGGAAAACTCACATGCAATGACTCTAGTGGATCCATGTGGTTTAGGAAAGAACACACATGCAATGACTCTAGTGGATCAATGTGGTTTAGGAAAACGACACACATTCAATGACTCTGGATCCATGTGTTAGGAAAGAACACACATGAAATAACACGGTGGATCAATGTGGTTGAGGAAAAGAGAACTTGTAGATACAATGAATCTAGTGGATCCATGTGGTTAGGAAAAGAACATACATACAATGACTCTGGTGGATCCATGTGGTTTAGGAAAAGAACACACATGCAATGACTCTGGTGGATCCATGTGGTTTAGGAAAGAAAACTATGCAATGACTCTAGTGGATCCATGTGGTTTAGGAAAGAACACACATGCAATGACTCTCTGGATCAATGTGGTTCAAGAAAACAAACCACATGCAATGTCACTAGTGGATCCATGTGGTTTAGGAAAAGATCCCACATGGAATGACACCAGTGGATCCATGTGGTTTAGGAAAAGAACACACATACAATGACTCGATTGGATCCATGTGGTTTAGGAAAAGAATACACATGCAATGTCACAGGTGGATCAATGTGGTTTAGAAAAGAACACATGCAATGACACAGTGGATCCATGTTGTTTGGAAAAGAACACACATCCAATGACTCTAGTGGATTAATGTGGTTTAGGAAAGAACACACATGCAATGACTCTAGTGGATCCATGTGGTTTAGGAAAAGAAGACACATGCAATCACTCTAGTGGATCCATGTGGTTTAGGGAAAAGAACACAGATGCAATGACTTTTGATGCGTTCAGGTGTGGTTTAGGAAAAGATCATGTCTGATGTCCTAGTGGATCCATGTGGTTCAGGAAAACAACACATGCAATGTCACTAGTGGATCCATGTGGATTTAGGAAAAGAACAACATGCAATGTCACCCGGTGGATCCATGTGGTTTAGGAAAATAACACACATGCAATGACACCAGTGGATCCATGTGGTTTAGTAAAAGAATAGACATGCAATGTCACCGGTGGATCAATGTGGTTTAGGAAAAGAACACCACATGCAAATGTCACCAGTGGATCCAATGTTGTTTAGGAAAAGAACACACATGCAATGACTCTAGTGGATCAATGTGGTTTAGGAAAAGCAACTTGCACAATGACTCTAGCGGATCCATGTGAGTTAGGAAAAGAACACACATGAAATAACTCCAGTGGATCAGTGTGGTTTAGGAAAAGAACACACATACAATGATTGTAGTTGATCCATGGTTTAGGAAAATAACACACATGCAATGACACCTTTTGATGGATCCATGTGGTTTAGAAAGAAACGAACATGCGATGACTCTAGTGGATCAATGTGGTTTAGGAAAGAACACACATGCAATGTCACTAGTGGATCCATGGTTAGGAAAATAACACACATGAAATGACTCTACTTGGATACACATGGTTTAGGGAAAAGAACACACATGCAATGTCTCTATTCGATCAATGTGGTTTTGAGAGAAAATACTCGCATGTAATGTCACTAGTGGATCAATGTGGTTTAGTAAAAGAACACACATGCAATGACTCTAGTGGATCCATGTTAGTTCAGGAAAAGAACACACATGCAATGACTCCTAGTGGATCCATGTGGTTTAGAAAAAGAATTACACAATGGCTGACTCTCTTTTGGATCAATGTGGTTTAGGAAAAGAACACACATGTAATGTCACCGGTGGATCCATGTGGTTTAGGAAAAGAATACACATGCAATGGTACCAGTGGATCAATGTGGTATAGGAAAAGAAAACACATGCAAATGTCACCTAGTGGATCAATGTGGCTTAGGAAAAAGAACACACATTCAATGACTCTGGATCAATGTGTTTAGGAAAAGAACATGAGGCAATGACTCCGGTGGATCCATGTGGTTTAGAAAAGAACACACAATGACACTAGTGGATCAATGTGCTTTAGGAAAATAACTCACATGCAAAAGTGACTCTAGTGGATCCATGTGGTTTAGTGAAGAACACACATGCAATGTCATTAGTGGATCAATGGTTGAGAAAAGAGCACATCTGATGACTCTAGTGGATCCATGTGGTTTGAGGAGAAAGAATACACATGCAATGTCACCAGTGGATCAATATGGTTTGGGAAAGAACACACATGCAAATGTCACCAGTGGATCAATGTTGTTTGAGAAAGAAAACACACATGCAATGACTTCTAGTGGATCAATGTGGTTTGGGAAAAGCGACCACAAATTCAAAGTGACTCTAGCGGATCCATGTGGGTTAGGAAAAGAACACGTAAAGACAATAACACCAATGGATCAATGTGGTTTTAGGAAAAGAACACGCATGCAATGATTGCGCCAGTTGATCCATATGGTTTTAAAGAAAGAAATAACACATCTGATAACACTGGAAATGGATCCATGTGGTTTAGGAAAAGAACAAACATCTGCAATGACTCTAGTGGATCAATGTGGTTTAGGAAAAGAACACACGGCCACTGCAATGTCACTAGTGGATCCATGTGGTTCAAAGAAAATAACACATGCAAAATGACTCTACTGGATACATGTCGTTTGGAAAAAGAACACACATGCAATGTCTCCTATTCGATCAACGTGGTTTAGAGAAAATAACAGCATGTTGAAATGTCACCTAGTGGATCAATGTGGTTTAGTAAAAGAACACGCCACATGCAATGACTCTAGTGGATCCATAATGATTCGAGGAGAAAAGAACACACATGCAATGACTCTAGTGGATCCATGTGGTTTTTAGGAAAAGAACACACATGCCATGACTCTAGTGGATCAATGTGGTTTAGAGAAAAGAACACACATGTAATGTCACCAGTGGATCCATGTGGTTTTAGGAAAAGAATACACATGCAATGGTACTAGTGGATCAATGTGGTATAGGAAAGAAAACACATCTGAATGTCACTAGTGGATCAATATGGCTTAAAGGAAAAAACACACTGATAGCAATGACTCTTCAAGTGTGTTGTAGAAGGGAAAAGAACACATAGAGGCAATGACTCCAGGTGGATCAATGCGTGGGCTAGAAAAGAGCAGGAACATACAATGACACCCGATTGGATCAATGTGCTTTAGGAAAATAACTCACATGTGATGACTCTAGTGGATCCATGTGGTTTAGGAAAAGAACACACATGCAATAGGATCCTGAAAAGTGGATCCAATGTGGATTTGAGGAAAAGAACACACATGCAATGACTCTAGTGGAATTACATGTGGTTTAGGAAAAGAACACATATGCAATCACTCTAGTGGATCCAAGTGTGGTTTTAGAAAAGAGAACACTTGTAATACTCTAAAATAGTGGATCCATATGATTTAGGGAAAAAGAACACTATGCAATGACTCTAGTGGATTACATGTGGTTTAGGGAAGAAAAGAACACATAGCAATGACTCTAGTGGATCATTGTGGATTTCAAAGAGAAAGCAACACACATTTAATGTCACTAGTGGATCCATGTGGTTTTAGGAAAAGATCACACAGATGCTGATGACACCGGTGGATCCATGTGGTTTAGAGTTGGGAAAAGAACACACATGCAATGACTCCAGTGAATCCATGTGGTTTAGGAAAGAAAATACATGCAATGACACAAGTGGATCAATGTGGTTTAGGAAGAAAGAACACACACATGCAAATGTCACTAATGGATCCATGTTGTTTAGGAAAAGAACACACATCACGGTGACTCTGAGTGGATCAATGTGGTTTAGGAAAAGAACACACATTCAATGACTCTGGTCAATTTGTTTTGAGAAAAGAACACATAGGAAATAACTCCAGTGGATCCATGTGGGTTAGAAAAGAACACACATCACAATGACGATGGGTCGATCCCAAATGTGGTTTAGGAATATAACTCACCATGCAGGTAACTCTGAGTGGATCCATGTGGTTTAGGAAAAGAACACACATGTGGTAATGACTCTAATGGATCCAATGTGGTTCAGGGCAAAAGAGCACACATGCAATGACAGCTGAGTGGATCCATGTGGTTTGAGGAAAGAACACACACATGCAATGACTCTAGTGGATCCATGTGGTTTAGGAAAATAACACACATGCAATGACACTGAAGTAGATCCATGTGCTTTAGGAAAGAACACACATGCAATGACAGCTAGTGGATCCATGTGGTTTAGGAGAAGAAAACACATGCAATGTCTACCGGTGGATCCATGTGGTTTAGGAAAAAGAACACACATGCAATGTCACTGTGGATCAATACGGTTTGGAAAAGAACACACATGCAATGTCTCTAGTGGATCAATGTTGTGGATTAGGAAAAGAACACACACGAATGACATCACCATAGGATCCATGTGGTTGAGGAAAAATAACATATGAATCTGCAATGAATCTAGTAGATCCATGTGATTCAGGAAGCGAACATACATACAATGACACTAGTGGATCAATGTGGTTTAGGGAAAAGAACTGCATCTTCTTGATGAGGGATATATACAAGAGTTATGATGATTACGATTTTTGCTTTGAAATTTGGAAGGAAATATTGAATCAAATCAATAATGACTATCAGGTGAATTCATTCCTAATTGAACACGATGTTTTACTTAATGCCGAACTTTATACTACTAAGTCTATGCCATCTCTTTGCTTATGATCAAGAGTTTATTAATAACACAAGCGTTGCGAGCGAGGGAGGAGAGTTGCAGCAAGAAGGACAACGCTGATGTTCCAATATCAACCAGTCACGCGAGGGAGGAGGCGGGAGGCATCTTGCTAGGAGGCAATGAAGGAATCACGTATGAGCAAGAGAGAGATGGCGCGCAATTACATGTTTGAGGTGTTCCTGACGTTTTGGACTACGATGCCAATAGAGGCCGAACCCATATATGGAGTGATGTGTATGTTATCAGATTTAGTCGAACCGAGGTGAGTTTGGGCCAAGTGTATTTGTTTTAGGCCCCGTTTAGAGGGGAGGACGCCCCATGCCCTCATATAAACCTACCTTAATGTACCGTCTGAAGTTAGGGTTTAGACCACGTTAAAAATATTTTAGATTTGTTTCTTTCATAGAACCTGCAGGAATTACCTGTGTTGAATCTACCAACTATAATTGAAATTGTGATACATTTGTTCCATTGGGAATTAGTAGATTCACGAACTTCTGACATTAAGTAGTCAACATTTGCGTCTGCCTGCGCAGGCGATGGTGTTGTGAATATCACCACTACAAGGTTAAAGGAAGCTGTTGCATTGGCATCGAGGATCGGCGGGAGAGATTCATAGCCCTGAGGCTAGTTATCTATCATCCACCATCATCATCGCCATCACGCTTCTACGAGAAGAATCGGGCCACCCATATCATCACCAGTATCAATTTCCTGCGTTGCCTCAGATAAGCAATCCACTGATCCATCCATAGATTAGAGAGTGTTTCATCCTATCACGAAAAAGCCCCACAAAGCGAGGTTGCCATAGCCTAGATTACGCATCGTAATCGATGTGGTGCTGAGTCGAGTTCCTACTATTGAATTATAGATTTAGAATACACATTCTTCCGTCAAATTTGTTTTCTAGATTAATTCTGGATTGTTTCCACCATCTTTTTAGCTTCACCCATCAGAGTGAGATCATTACCAAGTAAAAGAGTCCTGAATTACGTCTTGGCAGCTTAAGTCAAAAAAAAAACTTTGGACCGTGCGCCTCATACGAGGAAAAAAAAAATTACGCATATCACATCTGCGGCAGAGTTTTCAATAGATTTTTCTATGAGTGGCGGAGACCAATTCTCAGGTCAAATTTTTTCTTTTTTGTTTATTTTTTACTGAGTCACGTAAGCGTACACCTATCACTTGTGAGCCTTAGTAAGCCCTTTCTTTATGTCTAAAACTATCCCACGAGACCTAAGTAAGCGTGTAGGTGCTCTGAACACTTGCTCAGGTTTAGCTTGATCTTGTGCAGATTTAGATGAAGGACATTGCTAAGCGTCTCTCCTTGTGCATTGCAACCACGAGGCATTCCTCCGACATACCTTACTTTATTGAGCTCCATTCTCACTGGTGGTTACATTGCCCCATTTATCTCCATCGTGTATGTGTGTGTTTCGTGGAGTCTTTGTCATACGATCATTGCACTAAGACTTGCTTATAGGTGTGAATTGATTAGGATACCATACCTCTGACTCCACCATAAATAACACTGTGTGCCCTCTTGATCGATTCTCCTATACCTTTGGTATTCACTTCATCACATCGAGGTGCATCGGTCCTTGATTTCAGATTGGTAAGCATCACTATTCACTTTGGGCCTGGTAAAGATCTCTTTCTTGTTAGTTTTTGAGTGAGTTGTGGTGTGCCGCTAAAACGATTTTGTGTTTTATGCTAATGTACTAATCTAATGACTTCTACTAGATGTTGATGTGATGCGAGAAATCAGATGATGTTTACCATGATTATTTAGCTATTGTGGTTGGCATGAGCATATGATCCAACTACAGTCAAATTGATGGCCCGATTGGAAAGTTCGCCACACCCTTGGAATATCCAGTTGGGAAGTGATATGGGATTTTGGTTTTGCAGGATGTCGCCATTACTTTTAGATAGCAAGTTTAATAGCCATATGGAATACATTCTTGCTCATGAAATGACGGCCAGTGTGGATGAAGAAATAGGCTCGTGTATGAGGTTTTACGTAGCATGGAAAACAAAAGATTTCTACTGCGCATACTCCTGAGCAAACGAAGCCAAGATCATCCTACTAGATTGCCTTAGCAAGGTCGATGGAATAACTCACCCTCGAAGGAATTCCAGAAGTGTTTAATGAGGAGGCGATTCTTGTGGGTGATGATGTAGTAGTACTCTTTCCGATCTCAAGATCGCGTGGGCGATCCTTTGATTGCCCGCGTTTTGGCGGTGCTCACTGCGTCAGTCCACCACGCGATTCGGGGTACTAAATGCAAGACCTTCCCTCTCCCTTGCCATTCCGGCCAGGCAGCGGAGGTTGTAGCACTCTCCCTCGCGATTCCGTGACGAGCTGTGGCGTGAATGCGGAAGTAGCTGGGGAGATCTCGCTGAAAACTTAGCCTTAACTTGGAGCAATATGGTGGAGTATGAGAGAGCTTTGGTGATCTAAAGATTAGACACACAATTAAAGCTCTAAACAGGAGGCTAGGGCAGTTCAGAAGCTCTAACTTGTGGCTTGGGAGGAAATCCCTAGGCTGTGGCTAGGGTTTGGGAGTTTTAGAGGAAGGACTTTGTGTGTGCTAGGAGAGGGCCACCTGCCCACTCCTTATATGTAGGTGGAGAGGCTGGCCGGCCAAGGGAGGGGAGTGAGTCCAGGCCCAGCTGGCTTGGCAGGTGGGGCGCTGGCTTGGGGAGGGAGGGGATCCCTCCCCAACTCAAGAGTTTCCACCTCCCTCCTCTTTCCAAGTCAAAATTGGGCGACTTTCAAACTGCCCGTTTGACTTTTCAATTTGGGTTTAAATCTGACCCTTTATTTTTTGGACAGCAAAGACACCCCTAGTACATGATCTGCAATCATTCCAACTTACAATGGCAGCACATTCATTGTACCCTCCCCCCAGGTCATAGGACATTAGGAACCTTCTAGGAAATGTTCTCTCTGGCCAAAAGCTCTTGGAACCATTCCACCTAATTCCGAAAAGGGACTTTCCTTATATGAATCTTATTCTCCGGACATTCAGGATCTCGTGTTCGGAATCCCTTCAGCGAGACTCCGACGACATTGGTCTCTTTCTCATCATTCCATAACTTCTTTTCAAACAATCGAATCCTTAAGTGTGTCTCCCTGGTTGTGAATTATGCGGACATAGTCGAGACCTTCTCCGATAATATCAATAGGAATCTGGAAATTCATATGACCACATATTTCTCACAAATTGCCTGAGTCGAGATAGACACTTTACATCACGATATCAATTTCCTTTGTCTTTGATAGTTTACTTATAGAGTTATGATACATTGATCTGCGCATGCAGATTTCAACCGTTACTGATAAATACTAACTATAATTCCCGTGATGCAATCGCTTATGGGCGATCCATACTTACTGTTAATTGGATGACATTTCAAGAGAGGGCCAGTATATCTATCATCCTTATGGATGGACAAATCCACTCTTGATCCATGTGTTCATCAATACTTTCAGAATATCAGCACATACCAACCCACACGATTACAGTTGTGGTGTTTATATCATCAAGCATCCATCAAAGCAAAGGTGATGATATCATAGTGAAGAATTAGATAACTATCGCATAAACATACCATGAATTGAACTATGGAAAGTGACTTAGGAAGTCTTTTAGCACTGCAACTTATCTGTGGGGAGTATGTCCATAGCATCATTATCTATGATATGATCTTGTTGTTAATAACATCTCAATGTTCTTGATGAGCCACAGTGTCATCTATTAAGCAACAAGCTAGTATTATATGAGAGGCTTTAGGGACTTTCAAAATTGGTTTTTACAAATCCACTAAGTATTGATATTTCCTTATTAATACTATTACGGCATGGTGTAAACATTTATCATAAACACAAAAGATATAATAATAACTATATTGTATTATTGCCTCTAGGGCATGTCTCCAACGATCTCCCACTTGCACTAGGTAATCTAATCTAGATTACATGGTAACCCCGAACACCCATATGGCAGTTTAATTGCTGGTCATGTTGCCCTCGAGAGGTTTAGTCAACGGATCCGCCACATTC